>NW_021027083.1:44449-144349 GCF_004153795.1 Camellia sinensis | reverse complement strand
TCCTTTTCGCCCATGTCGATGGAGAGTAGCTGGTCGATCTCCACCGGGGTTTTAGTGTTTGTTCGGAATCTTGTCACGAAGGCTTCTGCCAATTGTGCCCAGGAGGCTATGCTGCCCTCTGGAAGCTTTTCGAACCAAGTCAAGCCTAGGTCGCCAAGACTTGATGGGAAGAGTATGCACATTAAGGCCTCGTTTCGCCTGTAAACAGCCATGACCTGGCGAAAGTGGCTTAAGTGTGAGTACGGGTCCGTTTTCCCTTCATATGTGGTGAATTTCGGCTGAAGGAAGCCTGATGGTAGGGGCGCGTTCTCGATTGCTGGAACAAACGGCGAAGTTTGTAGTCTTGCCAAAGCTTTGTCCGTTGGTTCGTAGGCTGGGTGCGGTATTGGCATTCCAACCTCGACGCTTCCATGCGTCCGAGGAGCCAACCGCTGTAAGGCAGAAACTCTGTGCGGATCTCGTGCCCTGGTATCCTCCTTGCATCGTGCTTTCTCTTCGAGCACGGTTCGTAAGTCGGATGATTTGGGTAATTCTGTCTGTCTAGATCTAGTCTGATGCGAATGAGAGGGCCAGTATGTGCTTCCTTCAGTGTATGATCTTTCAGACTTCGTCCTCTCAGACCTGAAGTGACGAGTTTTGGAAGACCATGATTGAGTATCGCCTGTCCTGAGGCTTCTACTCTCTCCTTGTGAGGGTGTAGTATTCCTACTACGATTTTCTGAGTGGCGAGGGGGCGTCTTGTTTTTGCGCCCCTCTCCTGTCGCCACTTCTTTTTTCTTCATCTAGCGTTTCAAGGCCTCCATGTCCGTCGCCATCTTTCTTATCAATTCATCTTGCTCTTTCACGCGATCTTCCAGAGCTTGAGGGTCAATCCTCCGTCTTTGCCGGTCGGGACTTTGAGAATGGAATTGACGGGGGCTGTGATTCCGTCTTCCCCTAGCATCCCTCTTGGAGGTATGTCGTTATGGCTCCAAGTCCGCCATGGGAGGGACAGAAGGTAATCCTTCACGTCTTGCGCCCCCTTCTGGAGTTAGTCCGTCGACGGCGGACTGCGGCAATTCTTCAATGTGTGCCATTGAATGTAAAGGGGAGAAGCTTTAATCAAGAGGTTTTGTTCTGTCTGTTCTTTCCACAGACGACGCCAATTGTACGGGGAAGAAATAATTCTCCTCGTATAATCCTGTTGACTAAGTCCACGCTCCTCCGTACGACGTCGCTTTGTCACCTGAAAACACAAACGTGAGCTAGCTGGCGGGTGTGTGCCGGAAACCTCTCCGATGCCTAAGTCAGAAAACTTGACAAATAGACAAAGCTCAATGTATTCAGGAAGCAAAAATTGTTTGTTCTGTTATGTTACCTCCTCCAAGGTGATGCTTGTGAGCTTTTATAGGTTTCGAGTGGCACAATCCTAGTAGGACTTTTATTTCTCCATGCAGAGTCCTCCTAGGATTCATACTCCTAAAGGATAATGCTTATCCTTTTACACCCCCCACTGCTTAAACCAAGTGAGATGGTTTTTACCGCGGCCGAACTACCATATGACCGAAGTAAACTGGCTAAGCTGAGCCACAAGATAGGCCGTACTACCAGTAGTTTGGTTCTTCTTCTTGCTACTCCATATTTTGGTTTTCTCACGCACGAACCATGGTGTGTTTGGACCGATCTACCGAGTAGAAACTTTCCGACCGACCTACCCACAATACACCATGACCGGACTATTTCTGAGACCGGCCTAACTAGAAAAGTTGCACGCACCGAAGTAATTCAACATCTCTTCTGGGCCTAAGTAACTTTATCACTCTTAAACCGGAGTAACTTTCTTATTCTTGGACCGGAGTAACTTTTACATTTCCATTGAGCCTTTTTATCCTGTCCTTCGTACTTTGGGCCATAAAGTCCATCTTCGCAGCTCGGCCCAATTTTTACCAAAAATTACCCTCTCAAATATTTAATTAGACTTGACTCATATACAACCCATTCAATCTAATCCAACCCAACCTCTAATGATCGATTCCAATTCAACAGGTGAATGGATGCAGGTCTAGTAAATTCAAAAAAGTCAAGTTTTGATCAGGTGACGGATGTACAAATTTCAATCCATGAAACTCAATCTAACTACATCGAATTAGGAATTAATATTGATATTTATACATATTATTTATATATTATATAATTTATTTGTTCAATAAGTAAAATATTGAAATTTGAAAGAAACACTTCACTCCTCGAAAAAAAATAATCCTCACTCATCTTGTTCAGTTAAATAAAGTATATATATATATATATTTGTTATAAAATTAAGATTTGTAAATCTAATCCGTGTTCACTTGTCAATTCACCCAATTTGTTCGATGATTTTGAAACTATGAATAATCAATTACGGAAGAGATTTTCTCAACTTAAACCCCATTTAAATACGTTACAAACAACCCGCTAAATTCCGACCCATGAACACTCCTAATACATGCTACTATAATCCCGTGGGAGAATAATATGGACTCTGAGGGCGTCCATGCCATTGGTACGAAGAGTGGTGTTGAAATGGGTCTTGGTCAATTGGGGCTACATACTATAATTCTTACAACAGGCTGACAAGTGGACCAAAGCTCATCAAAGTAATTTTTCTAACCTATTGGACCCAAGTTATAATTTACTAAAAAAAATAACAAGATAAAAATTAATCACTTTTGAATTGATAATGATTGCCAAACAAAATAAATAAATAAATAAAGAATACTCAAAAAGAAATTGATTTGAACTGACCTTCCATTTCATTGAACTGATATCTTCTAGAGTCAATGCGGCCCAAAAAACCTTCGGCATGTCCAAAAAGGTGAACTTTGGCTCCCACTCCAAATTGATCATTATTTGTTTTAAAATTTTTTTATTTAAAGTATAGAGGTTTGCTTTGTTTCAAAAAATTTATTTTTGACTATGTAAGTCAAAAATGTTTTAGCTACTTGGTTGCAGATTATTTAACTAATAATTGAATTTTTTTTTTATAATATTCACCTTGTTTGACAAATGTTAGAAGTCACTTAAAAAATAATAATAATAATAATAATAATTTTTTTTAATGATTTTTTTTTTTTAACTTTTTAACTTCATCTAGGATGGATTTAATTTTTTTTTTTAAAAAAGAAAATTTACTGAAGACAATAAAATAAAATAAAATAATTCAACCCACATAAATGAACTTCCCAATAACAAACAGTAAATTTTTTAGCACATCTACTTTTAAAACAAAATCCTAATTTTGACTCTTAAACAAAACACTACACACAGTAATAGTAAGATTTTCATTGTGACTTGAATTTCATGGGTTCAAATTATGGAAATAATCTATCTGTATTTGGAAATAAAATTAAATACATGTAATCCTCCACAAACCTTGCAGTGATGAGAATCTCATACATCAAAATTGCTTTTTACATAAACATCTAACTAGCATAAACAAATAACAAAATGATGAGTCTGTGCAAATTAATGGGATTTTTTTTATTTATTTTTATTTAGATTTATAGATAGTGTATGTCAGTATCAAACACACACGCATGGCCTAGTCTCTTTATGACTAGGTTTTTTTTTTTCTTTATGTTGATTTCAACTTTTGTAATGTGGTGTGTTTTAACTATAAATATTAGCTTATTCTTACCAAATATTTATATGTTATGTCCCTTTCACAAAGTAACCAAGGCTTTAACAGCTTTTCCTCCCCTGTTATGTCCCTTTCACAAAGTAACCAAGGCTTTAACAGCTTTTCCTCCCCCCATCAATTTTTGAGAGGGCTTATGGTGTCTCTTTATGACTAGGTTTTTTTTTTTCTTTATGTTGATTTCAACTTTTGTAATGTGGTGTGTTTTAACTATAAATATTAGCTTATTCTTACCAAATATTTATATGTTATGTCCCTTTCACAAAGTAACCAAGGCTTTAACAGCTTTTCCTCCCCCATCAATTTTTGAGAGGGCTTATGGTCTGTTTGGATTAGGATAACATACATTCTTAGGTTAAATCTACTAAAGAAATGATATATATATATATATATACTACAAATGAAATCAGTATTTACCATTGTAAAGAAATAAATCATTTCATAAGAAGGTTAGAACAATTATTCAATTCTATTTCAATGAACCAAACACAACATTACTTTAATTACCTTACCAGTAGTTTGAAGATGGATGAATTAATCACAAAAAAAATTACTTAGCGATCTTTGGAATACCAACATGTCATATGTATAGTGTTTTCGACCAGGTCACACAGAAAGATATAAATGAGACCAACTTACCAAAGGATCAAAATCAAATCAACATGGTGAATTGTGCGATTTCTCATATATATGTAACCTTTGGTGATAGCTTGTATTAATATAGGAGTTTTGTTTAGCTCACCTCACATCTAAGCTCATGCTGAAATGAGCTAGTTTGAATAATTTTTATAAATCTGCCTATATACATTGAATTCCATATTTTGTGAATAAATTTGTCATATATATTAGGTTAAAATTTATTCTCCAAGAAAAGGTAAGAATAAGAGGCATGGCTCCACTGAGATCCTCTTAATTTTCTCAACCCTACTGGTATGTTGAGAGAGTGACAACTTGTGGGCCATTGTTTCCATAATTTCTATCTTTTGTGTTTGTTTCAAAGGTGGGTTGGTATGAGTAGGCATCTCATAATAAGTAGTACAATTAATCACTACCCCCAAAGAAGAAGGAAAAAATAAGTAGAATGGAGCAGCAATTTAAAAATTGAAAAACAAAAGTGACATTGCTAGGGAAGTGGCAAGCATCATTGCCAAAGCCCTAAAAAGAGAACTAGGGAACATTGGTAAAGCTATTGGTCTCAAAACAAAACAATGTAATTACAAACATACATACATGACATCTACATGGAACAACACGGTGTGTGAATGATTAAGATTAGCAACTTTTGCTAGCCAATTCCATGTTTTATAAGCCAAAATAGGTAGTTATGTAGTAAGCACAAATAACAAAGGAAATGTTATTGGCTATCGTAACTATAATGTCCCAACACATTTGTGTGATTGATTTGAAACACTAAAGTAAATTTTTATTGGACAAAATATTTCAAATGAACTTCAAATGGAGCCCAATCCGAGGCGAATGATAATATCTATAGCCGTACTCATTGTGAGCATTCTATGCACAAGTTTTATGCTCGCTTTTTTGAGTCCTAACCTTTGACATGATATCATCAAATTTTTTGAACCAACTTTTTTAACTTGTCCATTTAATCAACATAGAAAATTTTATTCATATAAAATTTTTATATATGAAACAATACACGATTGATGTAGCGGTTCTTCAATGTTTTATTTTAAAGTAAAAAGGTTTATATGAATCACATCATTCTATTAAAAAAGTTTATATAAATTTTCAATTTGTATGTCATTATCCAATAGACATTGTCATGTTGTCACTGTTGGTTGTAAATATCCCAACACTATCATCTAATTGCTTAGAATATTTGACATGGTAAGCCACTAAGATTTTGGGAATAAAGTGTTGATTCTAATGAAGTTTCCTAACCAAGTCCAAAACTTAAAACTGCAATAAAAATTAAATAAAAAAACCCACACAACAAGAATAACATTTGCCAACTATAATTGATGCCAAAATATTATTCTTCATTTAAGGATCATTCAAAACCCAAGGAAAAAGTAATAATATTAAAAATGAAATAGTTTTTGTTTATGGATTTTAATGAAATTTTTTGTAGAGCATTATATTATCAAACTAATCAAACTCATGCCTGATGCTAGTGACACTGCAACATCCATCATACATTGACTCAATTTTGGCCGACAATCTGAGAAATATATATATATATATATATATTTTTAAATTCAATCAAATTTATGTTTAAGGTTTTTATATCTCCTCAGAGAGTCAAAGCCCACATTCAACCCGCTAAATAAATGATGCTTAAGAAAGGCAACATATGCTTGCATAAGCATTTAAGTGCACATATATGTATTATTGGAGGTGGGCACATAGGTATAATTTGTAATTGGATCTAATTTAATTATTTAAAGTAGTTATCTTATTTGGAGTTTTTTTTTTAATATTTTAAAAAAATAATTTAGAAAATTGATTCACTTTTTAAATTATTTGGAAAATTGATTTGTTTTTGTAAATCGTATTTTGAAAATGCGATTTTGAAATTGAAATTGCATTTTTTACATGCAATTTCACCTTAAAATCGCATGTTGAAAATGTAATATATCTTAGTAAAGTCCATGTCATTATTAATTGCATTTTTAATTTAAAATTATATTTTCAAAATGCGATTTTCAAAAGTAAGTTAGTTTCTCAAATAGTTTAAAAAGTGGATCAATTCTCTAATTTTTTTTTTATAGAATGTTTATAATTAAAAAAAAAAAACTCTTGTCTTATTTTGGGTTTTTCTGAGAAATTAAAAGAAAAAATGTCACAATCACGCCAAGAGATGTGCTGACTTTATACAATAATATAGTATAAATACAATAGAAGTTTTTTCTTTGAACCAGAAATACAATAGAAGTTGTGCGCACAAATAATGTGCGTGCAAAAATAGAGACAACTGTCACCGTCATTTAAAAAAAAAAAAATGAAGGAAAAAAAATTAAAATTTAAAATTCGTACAATTCCATGGGGGCAATTTGGACATAAAAAAATGAGTGACATAAAGATTCACACGTTTGTTATGTTTAGGATTTATTTTTTTGTTTGCCTATTTTCTTCTTTAGTATTTTTTTTTAATTTTGAAATTTTTTTAAAGTTTTTAAATTCTACTCGATAAGACACCAAAAAAATAATTTATTTTAAAAAATTTCAAAAAAAAAGAAAAAGTCCAAGAAAGACAAAAATAAGCTTAAAAAGTTATTTTTACCTTGTTTTAATTTCTTTTTTTTTTAAAAAAAATTTACTTGTTAGATTTGTTTACGCAAGACAGATACGAAAAAAATTTTGACTTAGTTTTGGAAAAAATTGTCACTAAAGGCAAAAAAAAAAAAAAAAAAAAAAAAAAAAAAAACTTATTTAGAAGTCCTGAAACAACTAACTAATAAAATTTCATAAATTTGTTTTACTAGCTGAGATATAATAATAAAATTTTAAAATCAAAAAGAAAATTCATTTTAGTAAAATGATTAGTGTCACATTATTAAATATATATATTGATTTTGATAAATGAGTGTTCAGACCAATTATCACACACTTCGATTAATTTTAAAATCTTAAAAATTAATGATTAAATAAAATTTATTTATTTATATACCATTACTCATATCAAAATCTAGCTCATTGATGTTGAGAAAGGGACTGATTAAAAACGTTGTGTGCTTGTGTATGTGTTTGGTATGCAAGAAAAATTCATTTACATCTCATTTAAGTTTGATTATTAACGAGTGGCTCACTAGATGGGAGTATCCACCCTTCCTTTATACAATTGACATTCCTTTGTCAAACAGGGGTTTTTTGGAAAGGAAAAAACAGGGTTACTTTTTAGTTTTTTACTCATTAGGTCATATTACTTCTCATGTTTTTTATTTATAAAAAGATAAAATAGATTAAAAAAATTAAAAAATTAATTTTTTACCAATTTTTCAAAACATTACGTTATCCAAAACCAAATTATATTTTAATGTAAACAGTTTTATGAAATCCAAAGTGAGATAGCTTTGCTTTGTTAATAATTAATTAATATGTTTTGTATTAAATAAAAATAAATAAAATGGGGCAAGGCTGACACAAAGAACATCTAGGGAAGTGAGAAAGAAATACCCAAAGCAAAGAACTTTGGAAACCCTCAATCAAGTGTAAATTCCTATCTGTCTTCAGAACCAAAGTAAAGAATAACAGAAATTCTTTTTTTTTCTCTTTTTTTTTTTGTGAAAAAAGAATGACAGAAATTCATCTCCCACTATTATGCCCTATAAAAATTAACAAAAAAGCTGGAAATTTCAGTCCCTTTTTTATATTCTAAAAAAAAGAAAAAGAAACACACCTCCAAGGTATAAAGAAATGGTTGTAAAATGACTTATTATTTTAAAATAAATATATATTTAAATGATAGTGTTGAAAAATGTATAAAAATATGTAAAAATATTTTGAAATATATGAAAAATGTATTGATATTATAAATATTTTGACATTTTGTATTTGTTAGTAGCAGAACCCATTACGAAAATATCATGACATATTATTCTTGTAATAAATTCTATATAAGTATTATTTTTCATTTATATATGTGTATATATGTCCCCTCTCCTTTCAATTTGCATTCAAAGCATTTAAAAGCTGTGGATGTCTTAGATGACAAACCAGTATTTATTTCTCCATACCCACATGGGTAAAACTCTAAAAAACACACAACCCATTTGGGTGTTTTATTATTAGCTCATGCCTGAGAGCTTGAAGGTGTCAGAACATAAACCAAGGTATTAGAAGCTTAGAGAGAGAGAGAGAGAGAGAGAGAGAGAGAGAAGAGGGGGGTTTTATTATTCTAGGGTTTAGGAGCTTTGGAAATGGTGAGAAACTGAATTGGGTTTCTTCACATAGTTTGTTTTGTGTTGTAATGGATTTGGTGGGAGGTGTGCTTGAATGGACAAAAACTCATAAGAATTGGTCCCATTTTGATCACAGAAGAAGACACAACCAATGTACAAAAACTCCGACAGTTACATTACAAGAAACAAGAAAACACACAAATTCTTCAAACATGGTTCCAAACTATTGCAAGATCTCCCCAATCATTTCCATTTTTGTTTTCTTCCTCTTTCTTTTTTCCTCCGTTTGTCCGGTCCTTTCATCCGAATCCGACAATCATAACCTAGTCAATCAGACTTTCCAACCCAACAAAGAGTTACAGAACTTGAAGATGATTAGAGCTCATCTAAAAAAGATCAACAAGCCTTCTCTCAAGACAATTCAGGTACTATTATTATTTCAAAATTTTTTTTTTTGGGTGAAGATCTTGAATTTCTTTTCTTCCCCTGTTTTTGCTCTGTTTTTGTCATGCTTTTGCTCTGTTTTTCCCTCTGCTTTTGAGTGTATCTTTTTTCTAAGTTATTGAGTGTTTATGCAGAGTCCTGATGGAGATTTGATAGATTGTGTTGAATCTCATCTACAACCATCATTTGATCATCCTCAATTAAAAGGACAAAAGCCATTGGTAGCTAAATTTCACTTTATTTTATTTGAATTTCTTGTTTAAATTAAGAGGTACCAAAAGTTTGTAAATTTTTATGATTTCACAGGATCCACCAGAGAGGCCAAAAGATCATAACCCAACTGAGACCGCCTCGGAAAATTTTCAGCTGTGGAGCTTGTCTGGTGAATCATGTCCCGAAGGAACAATCCCAATAAGAAGAACAACAGAACAAGACATTCTACGAGCTAGGTCGATACAAAGTTTCGGAAAGAAAATCAGAATACGAAGATTTGGAAGGAGAATCCGAAGACCTATTCGACGAGACTCTTCTAGCAATGGCCATGAGGTTAGTTAGTTATTGCTTAAAACATAACTAAATAGAGTAAAACCCAGAATTTATTTTCAATAGGCAAGCCCTGAAATCACCCAAAATAAAATTTTAACTTGGTTTAGTTTGGCTTGGTTTTTTTATATTTATTTTCATTCTAATGAAACGTTTATTATTGAACTGAATAATGAGAAATGACAAGTGAAGTTAGTTAGTGCTTAAAACAGAACTACAAAAACAGAGGAAATCCTGAATTTCTTTTCAAGAGGCAGAGGGACCTGAGTATCACCCCCAAAAAAATATAATTATAATAATATGGTTTAGTTTGGTTTTGTTTATTTATTTATATTCTAATGAAAAGTTTGTTATTAAACCGAACAATGAAAAAAAAAAAATAACAAGTGAAATTAGTCGGTGCTTAAAACAGAACTACCAAGACAGAGGAAAACCCTGGATTTCTTTTCAAGTGGAAGAGACCTGAATATCATCCCCAAAAAACAGTTAATTGGGTTTGTTTTTTATTTATTTGTTTATATTCTAATGATACATTTATTATTAAACTGAATAATGAAAAAATGACAAGTGAAGTTAGTGCTTAAAACAGAACTACAAAAACAGAGAAAAATCCTAAATTTATTTCCTAGAAGCAGACCTGAATATCACCCCCAAACAATCATAAATTGGTTTGATTTGTTTGATTTTTTATTTTTATTTTTATTCTAATGGAACAGTTGTTATTAAACTGACCCAAAGAAACAATTACAAGTGAGGTTAGTTGGTGCTTAGAACAGAACTACAGAAACAGAGGAAAACTCTGAATTTCTTTCCAAGAGGCAGAATTGAAGATCACCCAAAAAAGAATTCTTAATTTGATTTGGTTTAGCTTCTCTTGTTTTTATCTATTTATTTATTTATTTATATTATAATGAATATTTTTATTAAACTGGGTGACGAAAAAATGACAAGTGAGGATTGCTTTTCACCTATGAAGCATGAGTACTTTGAAAATTATGTTGTACTCGTATCGGGTATTTACCAGCGTATGGTACCTCGTATGATATTTTGGTATATGAACTGGATATACGAAATACGTATTTAAATTTTTTTTTCTTAATTTTTGGCGTACCCAGACATACCTAGTATATACCTAAGCCGTACTACAGAGATAAAACTCCTGTTACTAGACTTCTTTTTTATTTTTAGTTTTGTAAATTATTTAATATATTGACATTTAATTTTGATTTATATCTTTACTTTTGACATTAAATGTTAATTATAGGTTAGATCTTAACAAATTAAACCATTTAATTAATTTTTACATTACTCTAAATTAAAAATAAATATTTTTTTACAAGCGTACCAAACCATACATGTACCTTATTTTTTTAAAATTTTACCGTATTAACATATCCATATTATACTAGTATCAATACTCATAGCTTTTCACTTTGTTTTTTTTTTTTTTTTCCTTACTTGCCAAGTTGGTACCTGAGTTTGAAAACATATTGGCAATTATTTACTTCATTCATTAAATGTGAGTGTACCAGATTTCTGTTTTCAGAAAGTACTAACTTTCATGGCTTGTTTAGTAGACTAGCTTTCACTTATTACTTCAAAGATAAAGCTCTTGTCTTCACTGAATGTACCATAATAATTCTCATTTCTATAAAAATAGTCGAGCATAAAAAAAAGTACAGGAACATTTGTTCATAATTGGTTTGGTTCGATAAAGTTTAAGAGAAAATTCAGCACCGAAATTAAATTCGTCAATTTCGTTGGTTTAGGAATCAAAACTGACCATAAGCTACGATTTTATTTTTGTTAGTTCTCAATTTAGTGTAAAGGAAAGATTTATAGAGTGATTTTAAAGGTTCTTAAAAAATTTGTAAAATTTTGCATTGGGAATAAAAAGGAGTTGGGGGTTCATTGTCACCCTCCCTAACATTTTATTGCAAAATGTTTTAACATTGGTTATTTATTTTCAAATAACCAAAATATAAAAAATTATTCAATATAATATTTAGTTAGTTCCGTCAGTATTTTTGTAAAATTCTCAAAATAAACTCTACTTATGAAATTTAGATCAATCTCTAGCAATCAGCTCGATTCCATTAATTTTTCTTACGAACCTAATTGTAGATAACCCATAGTAGTCCTTTTTCTGATGAATGAAAAAAGAAAAAAAAAAAAAAAGCAGATGGAGAAAACAAATGTGTTGCAATTTTTTTTTTTTTTTTTTTTTTTTTGAGCATGCCCAAAATAGTGAATACTAGCTGAAAAGTCGAACAAAAAAGGCTTAAATAGGTCCAATGGTCTAACATCATAAGGCAACACATTGTTGAATTTGAAAGTTGAGTTATATATAGACATTGTATATATGTACTAGTTTTGATCATGTTCTCTGCTTACTCATGATGGGAATGGCTCACCACAATATTAAAATAAAAAAAGAAGAAGAAGAAGAAGAAGAAGAAGAAGATGTGTATGTAGCAACACTGATATCATGTTCATGTTTTTGAGTTGCAGCATGCAGTTGGGTATGTAAGTGGAGATCAATATTATGGAGCAAAAGCCAGTATAAATGTATGGGCGCCGCGTGTAGCTAACCAGTATGAATTCAGCTTATCACAGATGTGGGTCATTTCTGGTTCATTTGGAGACGATCTTAACACCATTGAAGCTGGTTGGCAGGCATGTTTAATTATTTATATTGCTCATTTTAACACAAGAATTATACATCAAGTGCTCCAAATTTTACTATAGAAAAAGATAATTGAAGTTTAATTATTGGAAATATACGTGAACTTGAAAAGCATGGAATTAGTGGTTATCTGATTGAAATTAAAATGTTCAAAAATACAATTAAGGGTTGTAGCTAGCAAGGTGGAGCTGACTTTTACTGGATTTGGTAAGCAAGTGGCTCTAGGTTCGAATCTCTAGGAGGACGATGTTGTTCACATTCATTTCTTCTCTTGGTTTCTTTTTTCTAGGATCCCAATAAGATTGAGGTTAAACTATGACTTAAGACTGTCTAGATTGAGGGAGTGTCTGACTCCCCAATGGATGGAAACTCCTTTGGTCACACCAAGATTGAGGTTAAACTATGACTCAAGACTGTCTTGAGGGAGTGTCTGGCCCCCCAATGGGTGTAGACTCTTTTGGTCACACCAAGATTGAGGTTAAACTATAACTCAAAACTGTCTTGAGGGAGTGTTTGGCTCCCCAATGGGTGGAGACTCCTTTGGTCACACAAAGAAAATTTTCTACAATTAGTTGCCCCTTCCAACCCTTTTTATTGGGCCAAAAAAAAATAAAAAAATTGGACATAATTTTTTTTAATATGGTTACACTAAATAAGAAATACACAATTTCTTTGACATAGACAACTGTAGTTTCATCATAACACTATTTCAATAACCTAAAAATTTAAAAAAAAATAATTCACAAATAGAATTTTTAGACTTGCAACATATCGGTAGTGGTATTTTCATAATTTTAAACACTAATATTAAGTGTTTTGGCTTAAAATAAAAAGATATCACATGATTATGCATGAATTACATGTGCAAGAATTATGTTTTGTATTTAGTTAAATGGAAAATGTATGTCATTAAAAGTTGCTAGAATTTATTGAAATGTTACATCTCAACCACCATCTAAATTTATTGAATGCTTGTAACGTAGTCCAAAGATGGTATAAAATTCATTAATTTTACACAGGTTAGCCCAGAGCTATATGGGGACAACTATCCTAGATTCTTCACTTATTGGACAGTAAGTTTTGTTTCAATCTTTATAACTTGATCCTTTGGCCCTGTTTGGATGCATCTTTTTTATATAATATTTCGATTTGGCTTCTGGGTTTTCTACTAGCTTTAAGTTTTGGCTTTGGCTAAGAAAAAGTTAAAAAGCCAAAAGTTGTACAAAAGCAGAAAATTGAATTTCTGTTGAAAAAATGTTTGAAAAAAAAAAAGAAGGAAGAAGAAGTTCAAATCCCATAAAAAAAATTTAAAAAGTAGTAGCATTTTTTCACTTTGGCTATTAAGATTTATTCATTTTGAATATTTGGTCCTTAAATTATTGTCACTTGTGCCAAATTATGAACGATCATATAGTTTATGGATCAAATTAAGAAAAATAAACTTCAAAAATCAAAGTGAGAAAATACTATATTTTTAAGAAGAAGAAGTGTAATTTACCCCTAAGCTTAATATGATTTGTTAATAATAATTTAATTAAAGAAAGACAATTGTTATGGACCCAATTCAGACCTGTTTTAGTGATCTGAACCATTCAAATTGCATTCTCCTTCGAGTGGATCATCCATTAAAAAAATTAAATTTATTAGACATCAGTGACTACGTGATATGATTACATTCTTTTAAATTTTTTTATAGAATATATGATTTAAAAAATAGACTGTATATTTTTGTACAAAAATATAAACTGACCATCTGTCTGGAGATATCCAATTAACTTTTTTTTTTATATGAATGATATTCTTGATGAACTTTACACGTTAAACAGTTTAAATTGCTAAAATGAGCCAGAAGTGTGCCCACACCCATAAAAATTAGACTCGCCAATTCAAAATTTGGTGTGAAGATAAGCTTGATTCTTAATAAAAATAAATAAATAATAATAATAGTAATAAATAACTAAATGTAGATTAATTGACAGACAGATGCATATCAAGCAACGGGGTGCTACAATTTGCTGTGCTCTGGCTTTGTGCAAACTAACAATAGGATTGCAATTGGGGCTGCAATCTCTCCAAGGTCCTCCTATAGAGGTGGCCAATTTGATATCAGCTTATTGGTTTGGAAGGTATTTTCGAACTCCTATTAATAGTTATGATTTATGAAATCATGTTTTTATTTATTTATTTATTTATTTATTATTTTTTATTTTTTGATCAATTAAAATTAAACTAACTTAAAGATAGATAGTTAATAGTTCTAGGGCTTGAAACCATCTAGCTTTACCAATTTGACTATTGTGGATTTTCTATCTCAAAAATTCTTTATTCTTCTGTCTCAATTTACTCACAATATTAATCTTTAGTATGAGTATCTTGAGACATAGCTTAACAATCATAAATATATTAATACAAGAAGATAGAGAATTTTTTAGATAGGGAATTCTTGACCTCATCTGATAAAAAAGTTAATAAGAAAAATCAAAGCCTTGTTGATAGCTTAATTCTTCATTTTCCAACTTCTAATTTTGTTACATGTAGTTGATTCATAAGGTACTTGCAATTAGAAATTTATGAAATTGATGAGGTTTTTTTGAATTTTCACTAAACATTTGCACTATGAGCCAACTATTTATTTTCAATTTAAAAGTAACAGTATCTTCAGTGATATAATACATTTTGTGCTATTTTAACACAATAAAAATGCACTTTATAAAAATTTATTTTAAGTTACTCCAACATTCTGTAATATTTATTATGCTAAAATAATACATGTACTTAAAAAATATAGGATTTTAACCCATTGATAATATTTCAATTCATCAATGTAAGACAAAAATTACAATACAAATAAATAAGTTTGTGCATATAGATAGAATTTTAATCTTTATATTTAAATTATCTTAATTTATTTGTTCTAAATTAATGCTCATATATTATACTGTTAAAATAAATATTCTCTTTTAAAATCATTTAAATACTAGTATAGGGTTGGAGATGTTTGTAAGATGCTTTGTCTATGCTGTAGAACCGTTATTTCAGTTAATCGGAAGAAGACAAACCTAAGTCCGAAGATAGTCATACGTCACTAGGCCAGTTTTTGGTGGGTCCATCTTCGACCAATTTTAATAATTTTAATTATTTATTTTGTAAAATATATTGAATAAGTTATTTATGAAAAAAATTAATTAATTCACATACGTGATCAGATGATCAGATACATAAAATAATAAATTGCAAATATAATTTTAATAAGTTATTCAATTTTATTTTATTTTTGAAATATTTAGAATCTGATCATGTAGTTAAAGATGACTAATCAATTTCTTTTTTTCCATGCTCAATGTATTTTACAAGATAAATTGTTCTGACTATCAACGTAACCTTGAGATAGATTCAACCGATCCTTTATAGTGGGCAAAACAAAAATCCTAAGGAGTTGTTTGGGATGATCTAAATAAGTGTACTTTTTGTGTTTTTACGAAAAGATGTGCAGAAAAGTAGAGAGGTGATGTGATGAGAAAAATATAAAAAGATAAAAAGATGGATTATTTTGTGTATGCCAAACTTGGCCTAAATGACATGTATTTTAGGGAAAATTCTACGATACACATCTCATACTATATGCATATTTAGTAACATGATTTTCTTCTTTAGTTATAATCAGTTTTTTTTTTTTTTAGTTATGACATTATTTTGAGATGATTGGTTATACCTCATGTAATATTTGATTATAATTTTTTTTTTTTTAGTTATGACTCAGAAAGTATAAAATTATACAATTTTCTTCTTTAATTATAAAGTACATAGTACACACTCTTAAGGGATGTGTATTTTAATCTCTCTTGTATTTTAGACAATTAGTGGGCCCTACAAACAATATATAAATTTATTTTATTATATAAATTCAAGGAAAAATAACAATTCAAATGTAATTTGGAGGAAAAAAATTTGAGATGAGTGATAAAATTTATAAATTTTAATAATTAAAATGATAAACTTTTTTACGGTATTGTAATTATTTTAAGAAGATATAACTGAGGTGTAATTTTCCTTAAATTCAAGTCTTCAGATAGTGAAATGAAGTCAAATCATACTTGAATAGTTACCAATCTTATCTAACTATTTTAATTAATAAACTGTTAAATCTACTTGATTCATATATGGTACGTGTGGGGAGAGGGTGAATGATTATTTATGATAGAGGGAGTCTCCCTCTTAAGGATTTTAATAGGTTTCCTACACTAGTAAAGTTTTAGCAATGTTATAAATTTAGAAGACAAAATAATAGTTAGAAATCTATTTAAAATTTAATTATTTGAATCAAATTATTGAAATGACTCACAACACATCCATCATATACCAACTTTCTGAGTAAATTTCATAACAAACTTTAGGTATCTTTTGTTGTAAAGTTTTGATGCCAAAGGCTTTTAAACATATGATGAATCACATGCTGATGGTGGACCCTCTACAACTTTAGATGTTCTGATCCACATAGTGTACACACTACAGCAGTGCTATACAACAAAACCCTCCAGTTCTTAACACCAAAAGGGGCTTGAGAAACATCATCACCAAAAACTCACATCATGGTCACTGATCTATAATGCTAACACTTTGGCACATCTCTCATCTAGATTGACCTCTATTTTCTTTTGCTTATTCTTTTCTACTTTCTAGGATTCTCTTCTTTTCTATGTACAGTGTAGGCCCTACACTTTTTTATTTTTTTTTTGTAAAAGCTTGTTAAAATTTCTCTTTTTAATTTTTTGTCAACACTTATTTTGGACCCCACCAACTACATTATTTACATCATGGAGAGTGATGTTTATAGAAATGAAAAAAATATACATAATTTGTATTTAGGATGATATAGTTGTATTGGGACTTATTATTTTAAAACAAAGTGGCCATTAAAATGTTATTTAGTTTTACAAATATATGACAATTACATTATAGAGAATTATGTGAAAGTGATTACTTTCCAATCTTTTAATGTGCCCCCAACATCTTTATAGGTAAAAGATGAAATTTATTAATTGATGTGATCAGTGTCACTCGTTAAGAAACTTAAAATATTTAAAAATGCACAATCATTTTGAATTTTATTAACCAATACCTATGGGATACTGATTAACCAAATTCTTAAAATTCATCAAGTTTGAAAAATTATTATTATATGTAATAAAACGTCATTAATTATTCTCTTGGCAAACACATGTTAGCATGACCCATGATTTTCTTTTGGTTGATATGTAGGATCCGAAGCATGGGAATTGGTGGCTAGAATTTGGATCCGGAACCCTAGTTGGGTATTGGCCATCATTCTTGTTTACCCACTTGAGGAGCCATGCAAGCATGGTCCAATTTGGTGGTGAAATTGTGAACACTAGGCCTTCGGGTTTTCACACTCCAACCCAAATGGGTAGTGGGCATTTCTCTGGAGAAGGGTTTGGGAGAGCATCATATTTTCGAAACCTACAAGTTGTGGATTGGGACAACAATTTGATTCCATTGTCGAACTTTCGAGTCTTGGCAGATCACCCAAACTGCTATGATATAAGAGGTGGGATTAGTCGGGTTTGGGGCAATTACTTTTACTATGGAGGACCCGGAAGAAATCCCAGATGTCCCTAAAAGGGTATTAAGGTAAATGGGTTGAAAATGTGTTTTTTTTTTTACTTTTATTTTTCAGGGGTGAATTGGGTTTCTGCTTCGTTGAGCTTGGAGTTATTCCTATATTATTTTTGTTAATTTTAATATTTTTTTTCCAATCTAACAGGTGATCCATTAAATATACCACCTTTAGGGACTCTTTATGTAAATGGGGAAAAGAAAAAGTAAATATAGTACTGTTTATGTTTTCATCTCTCTCGATCAAGGATCATTTGTTCTCAG
Source organism: Camellia sinensis (assembly GCF_004153795.1). Lineage (NCBI taxonomy): Eukaryota > Viridiplantae > Streptophyta > Magnoliopsida > Ericales > Theaceae > Camellia > Camellia sinensis. Next base: position 126,261 of record NW_021027083.1, on the reverse strand, counting down.
ATATTTTTAGTTTTTATCCTAAAATACTTTTACCTATTAATGATGTGATAATAGCTCAGGATACAAATACAATACAACATTGATGAGTATTTTAAGATGAGAAAGGAGAATTTAGAAATGTATGCGGTGTTTGGTTAGGTGTTCTAAACACATTTTCATCCATTGATTTGAGTGTGATATTTGTTTTGAATTTTCAAATTATAATTCCACACCTGTTTTTGAAAACGCCTTTCCAGGCTAGAAAATAGACTTTTAGGGATAAAATAATTTAGTTTCAAAATTGTTTATTTTTTTAGACAAAAAATTTGGTCCCAAAAGAATAATAATTCATCACTAATGTTCAATTTTTATTGCTAAAAATATAATGACGACACTTTTCGCAACAAAATTATTTAGTCCCTAAAAAATAATTTTGTCCTTAAATTTTAGTCTCAAAAACCTTAATTTTTTTTTTTGTAGTGAGTGTTCATTTTTTTTTTCACACCTGTTATTTTTATATTGTAAATAAAAAATATTTTCGAAATTTCTTAAATTTTTATATGAGTTTTGAATAGAATTTTAGGTTGTGTGTTTGATTATGAGTTGTAAGTTTTTTAATCAAATAAATTTTCTAATTTCAAAAATTCAAAACTCTCTCCAAAATTCTTTTCAAAACTCATAATAAAACAAATTTTACACACTCAAATCATAATTCTAAAACTCACAAACTCAAAATACAACTCTATTTATCAAATCATATTTAGAAAATTCTACCAAACGCTACCATAGAATTTGATATCCTCTTTCAAAGTTTCAACTAACATAGGATTCTCAAATTTTTATGGCTCTGAATTTCATACATTTATATTTATTGGATCATGTTTTAAAATTATCACACTTTAAGATTTTAATAATTTTTAATAATTGTGAGTATGTTAAGATAAGAATACAAAGAAATTTAGAGATAAATGATATTTCACACCTCTCAGTTGTGATTTGGTTTGACCTTTTGAAATAAGGGGATGAAAGGTATGGCATTCTAATCAAGTGGACAACTTAATGTATGTCCTTATTAACATGCATACTAAAACATCACAAATCACAGTCCATTATCTACAAGCTGTTATGCTACATCCAACTTCATTCAAACAATTTTACCATGGTTAATCTTGTTTTATGTAAACATTTGCATGACACCCTTTTTTTTCTTTGGGAAATTACAAATAGGTGTCAACTAAACAAATAGTTATAAATTAGTGAGAAATCTTTTTAAATTATAAGAGAGGCGACGAGAGAAAAATAATTACAAATAAGTGAAATCTTCTTTGAAATGACCAAGTAATCCCTCCCACTCAACTTTTTCTTAATTTGCAATTTTGATCTCCAACTATGGGGTCTTTTGGGAAGTGGATTATAATCCACTTCCTATATTATAACCCACTTCCCTCTCTCAAAAAGTTGATTATAATCAGTTTTTAACTAAAAAGCTAATTATAACCATCTTCTCAAAATAGTCCCATAATGCTCTCCTTTACCTCTCCCATTATTAACGCCAATTCTCGGTGCCTCTCACATTCCTCCCAACCACCCATAGTCCCTCTCTCTTTTCATTTCCACCGCCTCCACCTCTTTCCATGGCTCTCCTACCACTATAGCAAACCCTAACCCCCATCATTTCCCCTCATGATCTCATATCTCTACTCATGCTGTTGCAAAAGATGCTTGATTTAAGTACAACACGCGTTAGGTGCAAGTGTAACACGTAAGTGTAGTGACAGGTGTGATCATTTGTACAATTTGCACTAGCACTAGTGACATTATGTACGAGTGCTGACTTTGCAAAAGGGTAACTTCCACCAGCTTAGAAAACTTTGCTATGCAGATCTGTTGGCTTTTTTGGCTTTCGAAAGTTACTTTTGTAATTGTGAGCGTGCCAGTAAAGATCAATTAGTCATTACAGAATATTAATTGCCAACCAATTATTAGACGATTGTATTTTAGTTCTTTCAGCCTCAATGAAGAGAACTTTTACTGGTGGCTTTGTTTAGGAGAATTAACTGACAATGATTAAATGAAGAACAATTGCAGCATTTCATTAAGTAAAAATGAAAGACTTACAATGATCCAATTCAGCCTCGTAGAGATTTACAGCAACAATCTACTTGAAACTCCTCCTATGAACGAAGTGCAGTGCAGGAATTTTAAAGTACAGAAATGTAAAGAACAGGAAATGTAAAAATTGGAAAGGAAATAAAGTTGATAAAACTAATTTTCTGGATCTGAGTCTGGGCTTTTCCTGGGGCCTTCTCTGTTATTTATACTTCTCAAGGATAACCATCGAACTGCACTTCTAATCGTCGAATCACTCCTCCATGATCGCTGATCATGTTGCCTTATAGTTAGCTCCACTATGCCAATACCTACAGCTAGGCTTCCCTCATGATTTTGAATTTAAATGTGAGTAACCGTTGAAGCTACATCACTTTGCATCTCTTTGCTGATCCAGTACTACGTAGATCTTATGAAAACCAATACTAACTGCCACGTGTACATTCACGATCGAAGGTTTGAATTGTCTTCCCGTATTATCCTCAACCTGCCACGTGTTGAACTGTGATTGGCTTTATACAAAATATGTAGCCAACATTACCCCTCACACTAATACACCCAATACTTGGTGATGTTAGTGGATCAAGGTATTTTATTCACGTTTTAGAACGTGCATGGGCTTTGCATTTTCTAGAAATGCAACCGTCATTCATCATCTGCATTAAATTCTCCTTTAATCCTTTGAGCATCCCACTTATTCCAGTATTCGAAAAGACTGATACATCTTTGATGGCTAAGCCAATCTTCTCTTACGTTGATCAAGCATACGAAGAGTTGTTCGATGATACTGTTCTTCCTCGAAAGAACCTTTATGCATTTATTGGCTACCTTTACCCACCTTCCTATATTCAAGTCATCGAAGCTTTTGCAAATTATCAATCTTTGGATTACGAACCTGTGATCCACGATTCTTTAACCCAAAATTTTGCAAATATGGATATTGGGAGCTCTTTTTCTAACCCAAAACCTTCTGCATGGGATGAGACTGCAGCTTCTTCTCCCTCTGCAGCTTCTAGTTGGAGATGCTAGCCCGAACCTGAAGAATCGGAGTTAAGGGAGCGAGTTAATCATCATTTTGTCGAATTTGTCGACCCTCTAATTTTTCCTCCTTCTGCTCGGAGCTCAGTGGTTTATCCATATGTATCCATTGACAGCCGCCGTAGTTTGGAGGACAATCTGCTCATAGCATGGTACACATTCTCTATGCCTACGAAGATAGTACAAGCTACCCAACGTCCAGAAGAAGCACAAGGGTATAGCCCATCATTCTTAGCCTAGAAGACAAAGCCTTGCTCTTCTGACTGGCTTGATTGTGTTAACACCCCCCAGTTCCCTCTTTCTTTCGAGATGGAAACTTATATACCTTCTCTTCAGCAAAATCCCCACTGGATAGAGAAACTGAGGCTTGCCCTCTTTGACGACCAGGTTTTCCCCCCTATAATCCTCCACCTCTCCCTACTCCAACTCAGCGAAAGCAAGCCCAACTTCTGCTTGCGGCCTTTTCTCACTTGCCCTTCAACGTTCTTGAGGATGATGTTCCTCTCAAGAACTTTCGATGGGGCAGTGATGTTATGACCCGAGGTCATGTTCTCAACCCCATCGCCCAAGTAGAGCTCCAGATGTTTTTGGACCAACTCCCATTGCTTCGTCATTGGCACCAAACTTATATGGCCACCATCCAGTCTTTGAACCAACTTTCAGCCCTTCGAGTTCATACCCAGTATGAAGCATAGAACCTCATCGAAGAATATGATGACTTCAAGAATAAAAACTCTGCGTACTGGGATGACTTGGATGTGGATGAGATGGAACAAGGGTTAAAAGAAATAGAGTTTGAAATAAAGGCTGAAAAGCTCTTTTGTCAAGTAAGAGCACACCAACTTCAGCAACCAAGCCTAGAGAAAATAGAAGATAAAATAAAAAAGGAACAGTAGTTTATTGACCATAGCTGGACCAAATTCCATGACCTTGTCATTTACTTTGTTCCTTACTTTTATGAGCTTGAATATGTGCCTAAGCAAGACCTCTGATGTAATCATACTTATTTTAATAAAGCGGAGAGATTTTGTTTTGTTATTTGGGTCTAATTTTACCCAGAACTAACAAAATTGTGGCTTCGAGATCATCAATTTTCTCTTCGAAACTTGACTCTCAATGAAATATTTGAAAATCAATTTGACTACTCTCACCATATGGAAGTCTCCTTTCAGAATCAGAGCCTTGAATTCGACAATCTTGCCCCTTAAAGCTTGCTTTAATCATATCCAACATATGGTTAGTACGATCAATCAGTCTTAAATTGACCAATTTTGCTTCGAACAACAATTCATACTTTCAGAAATATGGAAGCCTCCTTTAAGGACTGCATTGTTTTATTATAAAAGAGCAATCTCTTCTGTATATTATCAAACCAACTATTGGTTTGGAACTTAGAACAAACCATTCCTAACTTTGAGGGATTTCAAGTTTTGCTTCGAAGGATTTACTCTCACTAAGAAACCATAAAACAGGTTCTTAATCCTTTTGAAGTAAACAAATATCTAAACACACTTTCACCGTGAGGCATGGAATGTGCTCCGAAGTAAGCTTTCGACATTCGAAGCCGTTTTTCATTTCATTTTGGCGCCAAAAATTGGTTTCGAAGCCAAATATTTTATTTCGAAGCTGACATTAGTATTTGAGATGTGTTTCCCTCCATGATTATCAATATAGAAAGAAACTTTTCGCATCCGTAGCTTTGGTACTTCTTTGTGAATTCCGTTCGTGCAACACGACTGGGTATATTTTTTTAGACACAAAAGTTTTAAAACCCTTTTATTTCATGCTTTGAATTCACCTTAACCCTTCATCTCTCCTAACCTTCCTTTTTCTCTACCTTCTTTCCCGACTTCGTCTTCTGAGACAAATCTATCAATGGATTCTCCTTCTTTGAAAATACCGGTCGTGGAGCGTGCAAGTCCGTCTGTGACCCTGAAAAGGATTATTGACATAGAGTGTGAGAAGTACAAGGCTGGTGAGAAAAGCGCCATTGACGGACGCATCTTCATTCCTCATCGTCATGAGCAGCAAGAGTATGTGCTTGGGCCCATCTTCAAGGAGATTCCTACTGAGCTTCCAACTCTATACCCACGTCTAGAGGACCATTGTCTCCTTTACGAAGGTGGTCTTAATAGGGGAAGTTGGAGGATGAACCGCCCCCATCGCTGCTGGCCCACGGTGAGACCAGAATGGCAAGAGTGGTATGATCGGGTTATCCCTAATAAGACTCTGGACCTTCAAGAGCTATGCCTTTTCGATGCCCTCCAATTATCCAGGTTCACTATTTCAGAGGACTCTTTCTTAATACTTGCTGCCCTTTGCTTTTGGAATTCTGCTTTCAATTTCTTTCAATTCAGATGTGGGATAATAGCCCCTACTGTTCTTGACATCTGCCGTTTATTAGGATTGTCCCCCACCGGAACCCTCATTGGACCAGATTATCCTGACCTACAAACCCCTTTTTCCCTCCCCTCTCTTAACTCATCCTATAGTGACTTTGTCAAGGCCGAGAATAAAAGAGAGGGCCCTGTGACTGATAGGGAATTCTTTTCTTTCATATTATATTGGCTTTACAAATTCTTTTTCTGCACCTCTTCTCAGAGGATCATGCCTGAATTTGCCTCTGTTGCCAAAGCCCTTGTTTTACAGAAAAATGTGGCCTTAGCTCCATACGTTCTAGGTCACGTATATAGAGCATGTTCTCTTTTTTGTGAGAAACCTTTGGATGCCAATCAAGGAGGTCCATTTTGGATACTTCAGCTTTGGCTTTTCGCATATTTTACTGAACTACAATCTAAATGCCTTAAGTTTTTGGAACCAAATCCTACTACTCATGGCATGAGGCTAGCCAACGTTTCACTTTATCCTTCTACCTTTGCTTTTTACTTCTCTTTCTTCCACCAATTCCCAGCTTCCTTTTCTTCCCATAACTTCCGTCCCTTCGAACCTACCACCATTGGCCCATCTTGGTTGAAAACCTTTCTGAGTGATAGGTTCTGCTCTTCACCCCAACACAAGAACATATGGGCCTCTATTCTAATCCCTAGAGAGTTATTCATTGGGACTATGAACCCCAGAGATTACAAGTACATTGTTGAGTCCTATTGTTCTGCTCAATTTGCTAGGCAATTTGGCCTCTCACAAGGGGTCCCAATACCTCTCTACAGCCAGACCAATTTAAGTCTTACCAACAGGGACTTAAAGGTTCGAAGATCCAGATTAGAAGAAGTAACTTCTAAATTTATCCAGGACTTGATTGAGTTTGAGTATTTCCCTTTCATTCCTCAAAGTAACCTATTGAAAATGTGCCAAAACTGGTGGGTGATCAATATGGAGGTATATTTGGTCATTCCTCCCCAAGACCTATTAATGGTATTGGATACACTTCAACCCAAATCAAAAGGGGCTAGAATTGTTACTTTTTCCACTGTTCCTACTACCACAGTCCTTGCACCTGTCTTTACAAAGCCTATTCCTGCTCCTGCTGCCTCAACTCCTCTTAGAGTTACTCGAGCTGTCTCGAAGAAAGGTACGTAGCCTTGTTTCTTTTCTCTTCTTCTTTTTTATAATGCTTTTAGCCTTACTTCTAGTTCTTCTTTTGGTGAAGGTGGTACGGGTGCCTCATAGGGAGATTCTCCCCAAAAGGTCCAAGCTTTAAATTTTCTCAGGAGCAAACAACAACAAAAGAAAATAAAGCTTTTAATTGATCCTGAAGATGAAGCACCTGGGGTTCAGGCAGTAGAAGAAGAAGAGGCAGAACAAGAGCAAGAAACACCCTTAAAAAGAAGAAAGAAGATGCCTGTCTCTCTTGCTGATTTCACTGGAGATCCCATCCACGAAGTATTTGCTAAAGCAGTGCAAGTAGAGTATTCCAAAGAGCTTATTGTATTCCAAAGGGCTAAGAAGAGGAAGCAACAACAAATGCTCAGGGATGAAGCCGCCGCCGCCGCTAATGCACTTCAGAAAGAGGTTGCAAGAAAACAACAAACTGCTGGACACTATACTCTTCGCAACTTCCCAATCATAGCCATTACTTCTGAAACCAGTACGCTCATTCGTACTTCTATTCATCTTTCTCAAATTCTCAATACTGAGGCTTGACATTGTTTTGTATTTCTTATTTTGTAGCAACAACTACTTTGCCTATTCTTCCAATAAGGATTCCTTCAGTTGAAGTTGAAGTTGAACAACCTCAAGATGTGAAGCCCATTCAAATAATTCTCCCACTTCTTGGCCCTATATTTTTCATACCCTTCTTGAGGCCAAGTATTCCTGCTTCTCTTTCTTTTGGCTTAACTCCATACGTCCCTCATTTGTCTTTCGATTTTACTCAATTTGATTCTCTTTCGAGCTTTACTTCTCCTCCCCCTCCTAAGGAAATTCCAGCTGTTACTTTATCTTTGATGGTAGCTAATTCCTATAGAGAAGGTACTGGTAGCTCTCCAATCCATCATCCATTATCTTTGCCTAGCTCCAGTCCTTCTTCTCTTGACCAACTGGTAGCCAAAACTATAGAGACTGCTAAGGATACTCCACATTCTTCTCCTATTCCTATGCAGTCATTTCTTCATTCTACCAGGGCTTTTTCTGCATCTTCCTTGTTAATGGATGAGGTGGATATCTTTGAGGCTAGACTTGCTAGTCTTTTTGACATACCTTCCACCTCTCCAATGACTAGCAATGAGGCTAAGCCATTAGTTCTGGTTGATTCTCTGCTAGAAATTTTTGAGAGCTCTTTCTCCAGTGATAAGACTTCCTTGCCTTCGATAGACTTGGACAGCTGTCTGAAGCTACTGGCATCTTTTTCGAGGATTCCTTTCGAAGCCTTATAGAGGCCTATAATAAAAATTGGCTTCCTCCAATGTTGCAAGATTGCTGAGCAATCCGGCATGGCTATCTCCAGTTATTTATCTCAAGCAACAGCCACCATTGATTTTTACATCAACATTTGTCATGCTGCCAAGGTTGTAGAGGAGAAATTGGTGAGGGATTAGAGCTTTGTTTCCAAAGTACATACTGAGGTGTCAGAATTGAAGAAACAACATTCCTCTGTCTCCCAATTTCGAGCTCAACTATTGGAGAAGAAAATTCAACTTGAAGATGAACTATTAACAGTCAACCAAGCCTTAGATCGAACTACCACCAAATTGCAGATTACCAATTAAGGACTGGCTGATCGAAAGCAGGAGATGGCTACAGCCATCCAGTTGTTCCCATCACTTCAGAATAGAGCATTTATTGTAAAAGAACAACTGAGACATTGTACTGACTTCTGGGCGAATCTATGGCTACATGTATTCAACTCTTTATGAAATAAAAATTCTTATTTATCATCTGAGTGTTCTCATGTTCTTTTATTTAGCACTTATTCTATTCCTTGTGTTTCCCATATGGTTGGATAATAAGGTTTCAAATATCTACCATTAATTTTCTTGGGATGTACATATCTATTCAATTTTTTTAAATGATATGCTCCCATAGGCAAGATTTTATGAACTTGATATTGTCCTTCCCAGTTTGGTGACCATTTGCCAAACTTGTGGCTTTTAATCCCTATTGGGAGTATTGTCTTCCATACCAAATCACCTTCATCAAAACTAATGTGCTTGACTTTCTTATTATAGTTTTTGGCTGCTTTCTTCTTTTGGAAAAGAATGTTATTTAATGCCAGAATCCTAACTTCATCTATACTTTCTAATTCCAAGCACATACTCCGATGGTATTGCTCAAGATCTAACTGGTCTTGACATCTCACCCTCAAGGACTTAACATTAATTTTCACAGGTAGAACTGCATCATGCCCATATACTAAGGTATAAGGAGTGATTCCTGTGCTTGACCTTGGAGAAGTCCTATAAGCCCGCAATACATCCAACAATAAGTTATGTCAATCCCTAGGATTGTCTTCCACAACTTTCTGTATTCCTTTTTTCAAAGATTTATTGGATGATTCAGCTTGACCATTGGCTTGTGCATAATAGGGAGTGGAATTAACAAGGCTAATTCCAAACTCTGTCACAAAAGACTTTACTATTTTTCCATCAAATACAGTCCCATTATCAACAGTTATAGTCTGTGGGATACCAAATCTATAGATCAAATCCTTAATGAATCCAATGACTTCAGTCTAGTCTACAGCCTTGTATGGCTTAGCTTCGACCCACTTAGTGAAGTAATCAGTGGCCACTAAGATGAAACAATGATTTTTCGAAGAGGGTGGGTGTATTTTCCCCATCATATCCATGACCCATCCTCTAAATGACCAAGGCTTCACAACTGCATGTAGGTCAGTTATGGGCACGTGCCTAATTGTGCCATGCTTTTGGCATGCCTGGTAACCTCTTGCATATTCTATGTAGTCTTTAAGGATAGTTGGCCAATAGTAGGAATGCCTTCGAAGCAGTCATCTCATCTTCACACCAGGCTGATGAGCACTACAGATGCCTTCATGAACCTCATCCATAGCTGTCAATGCTTCCTTTGGGCCTAAACATTCCAACAATAACCCATCCCCCCCCCTTTTGTAGAGAGCATTACCATACATTATGTATTGCAAAGACTACAATTTAATTTTTCTACTAGCTTTCGAAGATGGGCCAGCCAGATACTGCATTATTGGATGCCTCCAATCTTATTCTTGTAAGTCATTATGATTGACTTCCAGGGCCACATTCCTTTTATTTAAGAGTGGTATTACTTTCTGATATGTTGTTTGGCTTATGTCCCTTTGAGTATTATCCCTTATCTTGAAATTCGAAACTTTTTGAGCCACATCATTAGCTTTATCATTCAAGAATCTTGGGACATGAGTTACATTTGCTATCTAAAATTGAGAAAGCAGATGTAATGCAACAACATAGTATGGCAACATGCTTATACTTTGACATTTGAAAATCCCTTTCACCTGGTTAACTACCAATTGAGAATCTCCAAATATGTCAACTGCATGAGCTTGTAATTGTAGACGTGCCCAAATGTCCCGGCTCCGCGCGCGGATGGCGCGGAATCCATTTTGTTCATTAGCTACTATAGTTTGGACTCAATGTCACGGTTCTGAATCTAATCTTGCAAAGTGCAATGCAAGACCGATAAATCACTAAAGACTCCAAATCCGGCAAATCATTTTTGGAAAACTGATTTTTATAAAGAAGTGCCAAACATGGACTGCTTTGCCAGATACAGAGTCGCCACCTAGATATTTTATTTTGGGGGAATTTAGGAAATCCTGACTCGTGCCTAAGGCCACGTATCCGTCATCACCAAAGTTGCCTCAGCTCCGGAACTTGGGTACGAGAGGGGAAGGTCATGCAATGAGCACCCCCGCTCGCCCGATCAAAGATCGGCCTGTACTAACATGATATCTTGTTTTTGAAAACACATGCGTTCTTATTCCGGTTATTAGCCTAGAATTACTATGTGATGTGCACAACACACAAGTATAGACTAGATCGCCTAAGTTGGAACAAAACATCTCATGTTCGTTTGTTTGAAAATGGTTTAAAGGTGCTACTCGCAAGTAGGCTAAGACGTGGATTTGCCACCCTCGAGTGGGCTTAGAAAACGTGATTTTGCCACCTTTAGTGGGCTTAAAACTCGTATTTTGATGAATTATTCCAATTCCAGCAATCCAACCTTCATCCACAAGCATTCATGCAATTTAACACTTAAGCAGATAACCTCATAGCAAGCATGTTATCATGGCAACACTTACACACATGCAAGATGCTAAAGCGTAAAAGCTTACCTAGTACTCCGAGCCAAAACAGAAGCTAGTTAGTAATCAATGCATGATTCTAGTTTATGCTAAGATGGCTAATGCAACACATGCAAAATGCAACTAGAAATAGGCTCGGTTATTCTAAGATGACATATGAGATGCAACTTGATAACATGCTGTTGAACACATATTCAAGTAAATGTATTTAAAGTACAATGCAGTTAGTATGATGCGCCGAGCCCGGTGCATGCAAGACAGATGAATGAATGCAAACATGCAAGCATGAGGATGCTAATTGAAATATGACCTAGAACTAACCATCGTAAGCGGTTAAGTAAAAGGAAGAAAGACGTGGGGTTGGAAGACATTCACACACTCACGCACACTTATTACAAAATTTGCCCTCTCAACGGAGGGTCCGAATGAATAATACGAGCTAGCTACGCTAAGCTATTCTAACTAACCTAATAATCTAATTAGACTAATTATTACAACACCAAAACTAATTAACTAACAAGTTAATTAATTATTACAATCCAAATTGAAACAAATAGTTACACTAAGCTAAATGAATATTACAAAACCAATTACATGATTAAATTAAACGAACTAATCATGAATACTGAAATGGCCTCGCAGGCGATGAAGAGATGCATGCTCGGTCGGCTTTGCTCGGAAATCCATTGCCATGCCTCATGTTGCCTCTGTTTGCACTGTTCTGCACCTCTAAAAATTATGCCAACTTCTGTAATGCTTCTGACCTACCTCATGAACATTCTGAGAAGTCGTCGGCCAAATGGTATGGTCATCGGCCAAGAGATGAGGGTCATCGACCACTTTTAAGGCTATCGGTCAAACATTATTAGCCGATCAGCACACCAGATAGCCGATCGGCCATCTCTTCCTGCAGATTGCTTCTTTTGTTGCAGCAGAGTACAAACAGGGGCATGGCAATACATTTGCAAGAAAATGTTGTGCAACTACACCCCTTATCATGTTTGAAACTCAAAGGAGTGTAGTGCTAGACTCTCGAGCCATCAATCACGCATTTCGATACATGATGGCCAAAGAGGCTGAGTCGCACAATTCAATGTGGATGAAATACACAAAAACACATAATGCCTTAACCTCTATCATGCATGATCAAAAGGGTCGGTGACCGAGGATTAAGGCACGTTTCATCATTTCAAGTATGAAACGTCCCTCGTTCCTCGTGTTTGGCTTAACACCCAAACCAAACACAATGCAATATATGCAACATAGACATGCCAAACAAAGCTAATGTAATAAGCATGCAAAATGCCATGCAATCTAAACATGCAAACATGCAATGTAACTCAAGTATGCACACATGATGCAATGCAACAAGTATGCAACAACATGCAAGAGATGGACAAGCATGCAACAACATGCAAACTAGCAAGCATACAACAACATTCAATGTGACAAGCATGCAACAACATGCAAAGAGATAGACAAGCATGCAACAACATGCAAAAATGGACTTAAATTAAAATGGGCAGACCTCAATCATGCCCAAATCAGTGGCCAAAGTGATGAATTGATGGCATGAAATGCACATACAAACATGCACACACTTTGGTTCGCAAACAAGGTATGAAGACAACTACTCTCAAGCATGAGCAATGAATGAAAAGCATGGATGTATGACAATACTATAGGCCCTGAAATCATGCATGGAATGGTGCATAACCACTCACATAACACAAGGATAGCATGCAAGAAAGCTCAAAGTTTGAAACTAGCAAAGGGATTTAAACCATGGCCATGCAAGGCAAGCCCCAAAGGGCCAAGGGCAACCAAGACAGTCCCAAGACAGGTCAATACAAGACCAAAAGCATGCTCGAACCTAGCCAACACAAGTTAGAACAAAAGACCAAAAGCATGAAGCATGCAAGGCTAGCAAGGGGTGTTACACTACACCTATTAAAACTAAACATGGCATGACTTAACCAATAAAAATCAGAGTTATGGCATGTCAAAATAAGCCCAAATAAGCCCAAAAACCCACTTAGATGGCATCCCAAAGACCTAAGCATGGTGGCATACACAATGACCCACTCTTAAGGCATAAAACACCAACTCTTCAAAGCATTGAAAGAATGACAAAGGCAAGTGTATGACCATGAAACATGCACTGAAATATCATTTCAAATGATGCCAAATCATGAGAATAGTCTAAGCAATGCATGCTAGTGGACTTGACACACAATGCTAACATGCTAGATTGAACCATGGCTATACAAAACAATGCATGCATGACTAAAACAACATCAAACAGAGCTCAAGCATGGTAAAACATGAGGGAAAACTTCTTTGAGTTGAGTCAAAACATGCGAGAATGATGGTCCTAACACGAGATGCATGTTATGCTAGCATGCAAGATTGCTCTACAAGTATGTGAAGCATGCAAGATGCTATCAAACCAACTTAAAAAAAAGTTGAACCATGCTAAAATAACACCAAAAAGTTGTTGAAATGGAACTAAAACATGCTAAGCAAACATGCCACTATTATGAGCCATTTATACTAGCATGCAAGACACAAGAAGAGGGAGGTGTCCCTTTCCTATTCAAGACTCCAAAACCACCTTTCCACCACTGAAAATCCTCTGGATTTCAGTGGTAGAAAGGTCATGCAAAAGCTAGAACAAGAGCCAAAAGGGATGGCTCAAAACAGGGCCAAACAAGGCCTAAGAGGGGGTAGACCATCCCTAACCAAAAAGTGACCTTAAACAAACATCACAAGCATGAAAAATCAGAACTTTTTACAGTAGAAAGTTAAGCTTAAATCAGCATGCAAATAAGTCTAAAAGCTTAAGCCAAAATAAGAGATTAAAAGGTTAGTTTCTCACCCTTGAAGAACACCTTCAAGAACACAACTCCAGCAGCTTTTCTGAGTTCAAACCAACCCAAAAACACTAAAACCAACTCCTCAGTACCTTAGCAACAAAAGGATGGTGTTCTAGTAGGTGTTTGTGTGCAATAGTATAAAGATTTTACACTTTTGAGCACAAACAAAGGTAAATGAAGAGAGAGAGGTAAAATATAGAGAGAGAGAGAGAGATATAGAACTTGTATATCAGATTTTTAGAACCTCTGGAAAGGGAGAGGGGCCTCCCTTCTTATAGAATTTCAATTCTCAAGCTTGTTGAACAAGCTTGAGTCTTGATTCAAATCCCTCCATATGTATGGAGGATGAGAATTGTGCTCATCAGCTGTCACAGCTGGCACAAAATATCTGCAAAAAACAGATGAAAAGGTCTTGGCCAAGAAATATGGCCGATCGACCAAAAAGAGTGCCGATCGGCCACCACTTATGGCCGATAGCAAGAAAAGAAGGCCGATGGCACAATGCCTTAGCCAATAGGTTGTAGGGATGGCCAACAAGCCACCCTTTTCCCTCAAAAGCAAAACCACAAGTCCTTGGTCCACAACTAAGCACAAAACAAACAAGTTGAGAGATCCTAAGGCAAGGCGCGCAGCCGAGACCTTCTGGAACTCAAAACGAACACGAGCATGGATGATCATCGAGTATTCAAACGATGACGTCCAAGTCTTGAGGACGGTCAAAAATGGGGTGTCTACAGTAATCCAATAAGTATTTCTAGTCCCATTACTAAGGCTTCATATTCAGCTGGATTATTAGAACAAGTAATTTCATCCACTCTGAAACCATGCGTGGTTTCTACTCCTTGTGGTGACTTAATTACTACACCAATTCCAGTTAAACCATTGGCTTTTGATCCATCGAACCACATTTGCCATAGTTCAACACTAGCCATACTAAGTTCCATTATCTCTTGGCTTTCTGTTTGACATGGATGGTCTGCCAAAAAATTAGCTAAAACTTGTCCTTTACTGACTTTTAGGGGACATATTCTAGATGAAATTCTGATAAAGCTAGTATTCATTTGCCAATTCTTCCCCTCAACATGAGTCTAGATAACATATAGTTAACCAAATCTGTGGTTGTAATTACCAAGACAGTTGTAGGCAAAAGATAGTATCTTAATTTCATTGCAGCAAAATACAATGCAAGGTACAACTTTTCTACAGCTGAGTATTTACATTCACAAGAATTTAGAAACCTACTAAGGTAATAAACAGCTTGCTCCTTGCCTTCTTTATTGTCTTGGGCTAAGAAAACTCCCAATGAATCTTCTGCTGTAGCTATGCACAACTTCAAGGGCTTATCATCCTTTGGTGGCATCAACACTGGAGGGTTGGCCAAGTAGGCTTTGATTCATTCGAAAGCAGTTTGATGCTCTGCTGTCCACACAAACTCCTCTTCATCTTTTAGCCTTAACAAGGAAGAAAATACTTTAGTTTTCCCTGACCTGTCCAAGAAACTTTTGTAATTCTTTCTTACTTGATGGAGGTTTGGCTTCAATGATGGTTTTGGCTTTATTCTGGTCAATTTGTATTCCTTTTTTGTGTACTACATAGTCCAAAACGTTTTCAGATGATACGCCAAAAGCACACTTAAAAAGATTGAGTTTCAACTTAAACTTTCTTATTCTTTCAAAAGTTGTTTCTAAGTGAAACAAATGTTCCTTCATCGATTGGGATTTCACTACAATGTCATCAATATAACACTCTAAATACCCTCCAATGAGGTTATGAAAGATAGTGTCCATAGCCCTCTGATATGTAGCTCCAGCATTCTTCAGGCCAAATGGCATTTTAACCTATTCGAATGTGCCAATATTCCCAGGACATCTGAATACTGTCTTGTGGACATCCTCCTCAGCAATGCAGATTTGGTTATAACCAGAGTGCCCATCCATCATTGATAAAATTTGATGCCCTGCTGAATTGTCTACCAGCAAATCTACTATACTATAGGCATAGGATACTCATCTTTTGGAGTTGCTAGATTCAAGTTTCTGAAATCGATGCATATCCTCATTTTACCATTCTTCTTAACTATAGGCACAATATTAGATAGCCATTAAACGTACCTGGCTGTCCTAATAAAGCCTGCCTTGAGGAGTCTAAGGATTTCCTCCTTAACTTTTTGAATCACTTCTGGACTCATTCTTCTTGGTTTTTGCTTGTATGGCTTGAAATTAGGCCTCATATGGAGCCTATGTTCTACTAATGACCTATCCAATCCTGATAGTTCATTACAAGACCATGCAAAACAATCTTTATATTTCTTGAAAACAACCAACAACTGGTCCCTGTCAAGAGCATTCAACCAAGCACTTATATAGGTAGGCTGTTGTATAGAACCTTCCCCTAAACTTATTTCTTCCAAGGGGTCTTGTATCTGAGAACTTACTGATGCTCCTTCTTTGATTCCTTCTGACTTCGAAGCAATCTTCTTGCTTTGCTCTACTCCTAGTTTCTTTGATTCAACATCTTTACCCTCCTCCTTATAGACAAAGTCTGTCCACAAGGCTTCTTCCTCCTGTATATCCTAGACTTTTGTTTCAATATCCAAAGCACAATATTTATATAAGGCCAAAAATCTGACCTGTTGCTGTTCCTTCTTACAACCAATCATCTATTGATTTTACATCCAATACTAAGAACTTAATTAGAGCCAAAGACCTGGCTTCTTGGGTTTCATCTCTTTGCCTACAACCAGGCATCATTGTCATCCTTAACGACAAACTCTTCATCAGCACTCTCCTGGACCAAGTGCTTTAGATGTGCAAATTCTTCATCAGCCGTCACTTCGACTAATCCTTCAGGTTTTCTCAGTATACTGAGTGGTGCCACTCCTTCAGTATATAATTTGGCCTCTGCAAAATCTGCACAGGCTATAAAAGGTTGAGGATCTGCATTGATCTCCTCCGTCTCTCCATTGCACAAGGCCATCATGATTTTCTGATGTAAAGAGGAAGACATACATTTGTTAGTGTGAATCCAATCTCTTCCAAGTAAAGCATTATACTTAGCATTGCTGTCGATAACGAAAAATGCTGTCATGCAGTCCCTGGTTCCCACACTCAGGTTGATGGGCAAAATACCTTGGGCCATCTGTTTGTCTCCAGCGAAACCAGCAATGGCTGTACTAGTTGGGATTAGTCTGGGGTTCTTCTTTCCTAGTTTCTTCAACGAAGATTTTGGAAGCAGGTTTACTGTTGTCCCGTTTTCCAGCAGCACTTGATTCATCTGTATTCCATCGAAGAAGGCCTTGATATACAAGGGTTTGACATGCTGTGTCATGGACATCGTGGGAAACTCAAAAGGGTATGAGAGGTTAATACTTACCTCTTCCTCACTCTCGACTTCAGTTTCCATTGGTGTGGCTACTTCAGATTCGTCTTGCACCATACTTACTTGTGAGTCTTCACTGGAGACTGGAATTGGGTCAATCTCCTGACCTTAGTTTTCATCTTCAGCTTGAAACTCCTGTGGTAATCTAAGCACCATATTCACTAACACTGGAGGAAACGAGCCAAATTGGACGACTGGCTGTACTTGCTTTCCCTCTTGGTCAACTTGTTCAATTACTTCAGAAGCGTCCTCTATGCTGCATTCTGGCACTTCTGTATTAGTAACTTCCTTCGAATGGTCTGTTTCTATTGGTTTTTCGACCAAAAATGTTTGTTCAGCCATGAAGGCTTCAAACATTTCTTCCTCAACCATCCCCTTCCTTTGGCCTGGGACGACTTCATCTTCTATCTCACTATCACTTTCCATCAAAGCTTTTTCCAATCCTGCCAAGCTGGATCTTTCCTTGGCCTTTAGTTCGGAATGAACTTTAGCCAACTGCTCCCTACTACAACTCCTTTTGTCTGGAACAGTCGATTTTAGATTATGGTCTGACTTTGAATCTTCTTCTCCTTCTACCTAGCTCTCTAGTTGAACCAATGAAGAGTTTTCTGCACCTTCTTTAAGATCCTTCTGGTATTGAGTGTACCTTCGTTGAATCTTCCTTCTTTGGGACCTAGAAATCACTGGGACCATATTTAGTTCTTTTATTTTTGGGTGCTTAAGCAATACCTAATTGTTTGAAGCCACCAAAGGAGGTTTGACCATCCTACCTTGGTTTCCAACAATATTTCTTTGGGTAGACATCTCCCTAGGTTTGTTCTGCATGACAAACCAATCTGGAACTCCAAGTACCCACGAACCTCCTGACCCAGCTGTTGAACTGTTTCTTTCTTCCTTCGAAGCTGGCTGTGAAAGCCACTGCTTGGCCCTGACTCCCTGTTTTGGGCCTAACTCAGGACTTTGATGAAGGTGGCCACTTTCTGTCCCGCGTGAGGCTGGTCTAGGAGGCCAATCTCTAACTTTGATTCCATAAACTGAACCCTTCTCCGGTCTCCTTTCAGGATGACTGCTCTCCATTCTGTAATAATTAGGTGGTCTAGACTCATGTAAAGGCCTCTTGCCTTTAGAATGCATTCTAGTGGCTGTTGGCTCAACCATTAATGGTTGTTGCCGAATACTAGTTAAATATGACCTTTTGTTATAAGCACTGGTTGGTTTAGGACACCTTTGCACATCCTTGTAATACTGTTTCCCATCAATTGGAAGCCCTTTCAACCACTTATAGCTCAGCCTGCATCTGGGACACATTTTTTGCATGGCAGCTGCTTCTAAAGAATCGTCATCCAGTGCTTCTTCATCAGAGTCTTCTCTCTGATCTAAGAAACCTTGTCCAATAGCTGGTAGATTTCCAGTGTCTTTCTTGACAGTTGTCTGGCTAGCAACATACATCTGCACATTGACTTCTTCCAATTCTTTCACGGACAAGTTCTGGAAGTCTGGCATAATAACATTGGATGCCACCTCTCCAATTCCTGGGAATGGATTAGTATCAATCCCCATGGCCTTTTCTGCTTTAGCTGGGAATTTTAAACCCCCCTTTCAAATTTGCTCTTGAATCTTGTCTTGAAAAATAATGCAGTTTTTAGTTGAGTGAGACCAAGAATTATGCCATTTACAATACACTTTTCCTTTAAGTTTCTCTGGAGACGGAATTTTGATTCCTTTTGGTAACTTCAGGAAATTTGCAGCAAGCAAACGATCAAAAATGTCATCTGCCTTTGTTAAGTCGAAAGAGTATTTCCTATGAAGGTCTTTCTTTTTAAACTGCTAATCCATTGTTGTGTCTTTATGAATTAATGCCTCACAGATCACAGGTTCTTTCCCTACAATCTCTGCTGCATCAATTTCATAATTAGGAATCTCCATAATACGTCTTGTATGATGCATTACTTCGATCTTGTTCTTCTTCTAGTAATGCTTCATACCTAGATACCTTATAGGTTAATTCCACTAAGTCTCTAAACTCAGTTGAGTCAAACTTCTTTCGAAGTCTAAACTATAGACCATTTTGAGCCAATCTCACAAATTCAAGCTCTGGTAAGATGATCCTACATTTATTTCGTGCTCTTTTAAATCTGGCAATAAACTAAGTAGCCTTCTCATCAGGCCGTTGACTCAATCTTGCCAAGTCTGCCATGGAAACCTCTGGTTCTGTTTGGAAGAATTGGGCATGAAATGCCTCTTCCATTTGTTGCCAAGTTTGGATAGAGTCAGGTGTAAGGTTAATATACCATACAAATGCTCCCCCAGTTAGAGAATTTGGGAATAATCTTAACTTCATATAGTCATTATTGGTAAATTCACCGCACTGAGCCACAAACCTAGCAATATGCTCAACCGTTGACTGGTTTCCATTCCCATAAAAAAGGGCAAAATCTGGTATCCTGAAACATCTTGGGTATTAATGTACCCTATCTACCCATTCTGGGTACGATTTCCTGTACAGAGGAGTCTAAAGCCCCTGAGCCATTTGTCCACACATCTCTCTAACAATATCAGTAATTTGGTCCCTAGGGACCATATTTTGTGCCTGTTGAACCACTATTGGAGGAACAAACACAGGATTTGGTGGACAACTTTGTGCCTGGGGTCCTCTTGGTCCATAGGGTGGTATATTTGGGACTGGTTGTCCCTGTGGTGCTGGCTGCTGTTGGGGGTATGGGTGACCCATTTGAGTCTGTTCTGCGAAAGGACCTGCGAAAGGTGTTGGAACAGGTGTTGTGTCTCTTCCAGTTGTAGGAAAACTTTCCAACCCCCTGGGTATAAATTCGAATAAAGAATTAGTGAACCCCCTCGTGCCAGGTATGGTTTCGAACATGGGATTTGGAACCATCCTTATGCCATTTTCTTGTACTGGGCCAGATCCACTAATTTGCATGGCTTCACTGTTAAGTAATGAGACATTTTGACTTGCTATAGGCCTCGAAATAGGTTCATACCAACACTGAGTTGATGGTCTTTCATAGTTTTGATTACTAGTTTGACCATTAGAATGCCTATTAATTTGCATAGGCTGTTTATCTCTAGCCAATCTTTGCTGAGGGACATTTGAAATTTCCTCCATGTGTCTTGTGTTTGTTGGTTGGTGGGTATTCATTCGATCCAAAAAGGATGTTGCCCACCTTTCCATTGTGTTCATTAACTGCTATCCCATGGCATCTACTAGGCCACCCCATAGATTCATTGGCTGAGTAGATGGAACAGTGGATGGTCCAATTCCTTGGCCTCGTCCAATATTATGAACATGTGGTACTTGTTCCGAAGTGCTGGTCTGTTCGACCATAGGTTCTGATAAAATGGGTGTTTCCACAAGATGTGTTATCACATTATCCTCTAGATTAGGCATTTCTACCTCTCCTTCCATGCCTTCTTCCAAGCGTTCATTTTCTCCTTGTTTCCTACGTCTAGCCATTTCAATTAGTCCCACTGGGCGTGCCAAAAATATATGTTGGCTTTTTTGGCTTTCGAATGTTACTTTTGTAATTGTGAACGTGCCAGCAAGGATCAATCAGTCCTTACAGAATATTAATTGCCAACAAATTATCAGACGATTGTGTTTTAGTTCTTTCAACCTCAATGAAGAGGACTTTTACTGGTGGCTTTGCTTAGGAGAATTAACTGACAATGATTACATGAAGAACAATTGCAGCATTTCATTAAGTAAAAATGAAAGACTTACAATGATCCAATTCAGCCTCGTAGAGGTTTACAGTAACAATCTACTTGAAACTCCTCTTATGAACGAAGTGCAGTGCAGGAATTTTAAAGTACAAAAATGCAAAGAACAGGAAATGTAAAAACTGGAAAGGAAATAAAGTTGATAAAACTAGTTTTTTGGATCTGAGTCTGGGCTTTTTCTGGGGCTTTCTCTACTATTTATACTTCTCAAGGATAACCATCGAACTGCACTTCTAACCGTCGAACCGCTCCTCCATGATCGCTGATCATGTTGCCTTATAGTTAGCTCCACTATGCCAATACCTGCAGCTAGGTTTCCTTCCTAATTTTGAATTTAAATGCAAGTAACCGTTGAAACCACATCACTTTGCATCTCTTTGCTGATCCAGTACTACGCAGATCTTATGAAAACCAATACTAACTGCCACGTGTACGATCACGATCGAAGGTCTGAATTGTCTTCCCGTATTATCCTCAACCTGCCACGTGTTGAACTGTGATTGACTTTATACAAAATATGTAGCCAACAAAATCCATAACAAAGTTGTAGTTCATTACCCCTTTTAGAGTAACTTCAGAGACTGAATTCATACATAAAAGTAGTATCAAGAAAAAAAAAAATCAGTATATAGTCTAAATTCAATTCCTGCATTATGAAAAACACACTTGAAATAAATCTAAACTGCATTAATTTTTTGTATTCTTCTCTTTTATCTGAATTCTTTGGCCTCGTTTGGAAACAGATTATTTTAATAATTTTTTTTATTAAAATATGAGGTAAAAAAATTATTTTAATAAAAAAATTAGTATGTTGGCAATAATGTTTTGATTTTTTACGAAAAAATATACAAAAAATAAAGAGAAAAAGGAAATTTTTCACTTTTTTATATAAGTTTTGACTTTTTAATTTTTTTAATTATTTTTTGACTTTTAAACTAAAGGGCAATGGTCCCTATAGTTTGGAGTTTGTATCATTTTGGTTCGTGACTTTTCAATTGTGACACATTTGACTCTGAATTTTAAATGTTGTTCTAAATAAGGAAAATTGAATATACTATTGGATTTCTCAAGAGCAAAATCGTCAATTTGATAAAATATAAATTAATTTGACAAAAATAAATGTTAAAATTTTTTTTTTGAATTTTTAAAAATTATTTCTACCTACTAAAAATAAAATTAATAAATCTTTTAAACATTTTTTTTTACCAAATTAATTTTTATTATGTATTTGGATGATGATCATGTAAAATTAATTTTTAAAAATTAATCATGTAATTTTTATTAATTTTGATCAATTTTACATAATTTTATTTTTGGTGAATAGAAATAATTTTTAAAAATTTTAAAATATTTTTTTGATATTTATTTTTGTCAAATTAGTTTATATTTTATCAAATTGACAATTTTGCCATTGAAATTAAGCAATGATATGTTAATTGTTCTTATTTAGAATAACATTCAAAATTCAGAGTTAAATGTGTCACAATTAAAAAGTCAAAGACTAAAATGATACAAGTCCTAAACTATAAGAACTGTTAGTATAATTATCATAAACTAAAATAGTAAATCGTCAAACGGGACCGTAGTCTCTAACCCAAACCAAGTATTTTATGACCTCACTTAAATGAGTACCCACCAACCATGTATATGCCATTTAAGCCTTAGCCAAAGGACATGGTCCTCCAACTGTTGACAGATATACATACGGTAGCTAGGGTCCAAATTCACTCATTTATAATCATGGGGTAGGCCATGTCGCTATGTACTGTCTCTCTCTCTCTCTCCTCTGATAAGGTGGGGGGTTGATGGATGATCAGTTAACATCCCAAATATTTATCTTGGTGTTATTATTAGCGATGCTGAACTACAACTGCGCTGATGGGTATGATTGATTAGGATCCCACTTGAGGGAGCACTATTACGGAATTATTTGGTGGTATGATGTTCCGTTTCATTCATCGTGTTATATTTGTCTTGTTAGGGGTCGTTTGGTAATGATTTTTTTAGCTTAGAATTTTTTTATTCATTTGATATTTTTGATTGGCTTTTTGGTTTTGGAATAGTTTTTTTTTTTAGTCTTTTTGTAATTTTTGACTTTTTGTGATTTTTTAACTTTTTTTTTATCATTTTGTGATTTTTTAGCCCCATGAAGAATACCAAATGAGCACTTAAAGATGATGTATTTTGTGTATTTTGATTGTTGAAATTTTTGAAATGTCCTGCGTCATTTTATTTTTTAATATTTTAAATGTGATAATTTAGTTCACAATTTATTAATTTTATCATTAAATAGTCTCCACAATTGATAAAGGAAGTAAAGACGTTTTTGTAAAATCATACTTGCACATCAACCAAAAAAAAAGAAGGTTAAATACATTGTTAGTCTCCAAAGTATATAATCTGTTTCATTTTGATTCTAAATATTTTAATTTTGTCAATTAAGTACTCAAACTTATTTAGTACTCGTTTGGGAAGTTGAGGTTTGTGATTTTTTGGCTAAAATAGTTACAAAAGAACAAAATAGATTTTTTAATCCAATAAGACAAAACATCGCATCCAATCCATAAGAGAAATTATATTTCCACACACCACTCTTTCATCTTTGTGCACATCATATCTCAATTCGCATACTTATCAATTTAATTATATATTATTATTCTCATTCCACACACCATGTGTTTCAATTATAACCCTACCTTAAATATTATATACACACAATCTAAATAGGTTTCCACCCACCTTGAAATACAGCCACACATCCATCCACGATGAAGACCCATCTTCTACCAACTCCATTGAAGACCCATCTTTTAAAAAATTTATATTATAGGCATTGTGTGGGTAAAAATCTGACCACACTGCCCGTTTAGTGATCAGCTGGAGAGCACAGGCAGAATAGATGGCTTTAGCAACCTGTAACAGAAAGAAAAAGCTCCGGCGGTGGTTCTTCCACCCGGGGGCACTCCGACGATCAAGTCAGTATATCTCTCAAAGATAATCAAGTGCTAAACTGAATACTCAAAACATAAATTACATACCTTAGACCCACGGGGGTGCCTCTCTTTTATAATATACTCAATCCAAGTCCCACTAGAAGTATGACTTCTATGAGCTCCAATTTACTGTTTACTCTGGACTCTATAAGAGATAAAGATAAAACTCCCTAAGAGCTTTATCCTTATCTTGGTTAAGTCCCCTCTTTGCCTTAGGACTCTTGTCCCTTATCTGCTTATCTCGGATTCTGATATCTTCGAGGATAACCTCGGCAACTCCGAGATCATCTCGGCTTAATTACCAGGACACGTGGCACCTCGGCTGACACGTCGGCGTCACCATGCCACGTGTTGGTATTCAGAAAATACATCCCCACAGGCATTGAATAATCTAATCCTGAAATTAATGTCGACGGAATACGAAATCAAGTTCTTTACTATGCTCTGATTTTGCAGTTGCTTTATTTGTTTTTTTATTTTCTATTTTTTTTGGGTAGGAAAGAAAGGGAAGATGAGAGAGAGAAAAAAAAGGATTTTATAGTTCGAATTCAAAAATGAATTTGTACATAAGATATGATTGAAATGTGAACTTTACAAGTGAAAGTGTATTGATTCATTGTAAATTTTAGGGATAATTAGTTAGCTTACAACGAAGGGGCAAAAGTGCAACTCTTTCATTACGAAGATCAAGAATAATGGTAGAATCTAATGGAACAAAGGTATAAATAATAGAATAAAGCAATATCAGATTAGTGTAGGCAAACAATGGATAGAGTGTAACAACGAAGCAAAAAATAAAGTGTAACAATGGACTGTAGCAAGTAATGGAAGACAATAGAGCAAGTGAAAAAAAAAATGGAGAAAAGTTTTAGTTTTAGTTTTTTTAAAAGATGTACACTGAGAACTATTGTGTTTTTAAAGATATGTATAAAAAAATTCTAAATTTAATTTGTAGCGTGTGTATTGATGTCTATTATTGTCATTTTATTTTATAGTATAATTGTTATTAAAATAATATTTCATTAAGGCTAAGTTTGGTATCCTTTGAAAAAGTTCAAAAGTCAAAAAGTTACTATCCTATTTAGGTCACATCATTTTATTTAAATCACATCACCTCTCTACCACATCACTTCAAATTCAATTCATATTTCATAAAAAGTCAAAAAGTGCACTTATTTAGAACATTTCAAATAACCCCTAAGTGTGTGTACAGAGGTAAGTAGGTGTATGGAAATAGAATTTCCCAACTCATAATCATTACATTCTTTTTTTCACAAAAAATCAAAAATGTCAAAAAGTCATTTCCAAATGAGACTTTTTAGCCACAGATCAAAATAATCCAAAAGTCAACTTACTTCTCAAACGAAGGCAGTGTCATAACTAGTTTGACAAAAAAACTCTTATTTCTATTATCAATTATAGATGGAAATAAAGGTAGGAATCATTTAACGACAAAATTAATAGCTATTAGCAAAGGATCAAAATAATACAAAACCAGTAATGCTAGAAATAGTAATTAATACCTGGTTGTGTTTGAGAAGGAACCACTTTTTGGATTATTTAGTTATTGTAGTAGGTTATTTTAATTTTTGTGTTTAAGAAGATGAGTTGAATTTTTAAATGAATTGTTATATTGAAAAATATATTTGAAATAATGTTTGGATGAGAATTGACCAAATTACCCTATCCTAATAAAATCTCTTTTTCCCAAATAACAAAATCCTGGCTGATGTGGCATATTCTAGCAGGCAAATTTGTCATTTAATGACCTGTGGTAGCAGTTTGTGAACCACGTGATACTCCCTTCCTTCATTTTTAGGCTTTTTTTATTTTTTTCTTGTTTGAGGCTATTTTGGCCCCTGACATGTTTTCCAAACGTAGCCATTGTACCTAATTGGTGTTACGTTTGACATATTATAAAAGTTAAAAAATTACTTAAAAAATTAAAAAATTACTTAAAAAGTTAAAAAGTTATCATTATTTATCAAAAGTTAAAAATTACGATTTTATAACTTTTAATCTTAATTTTTTTTACATATTAATTTATACAATTTTTTAATATACATTTTTCATAAAAAGTCAAAAAATTAATCCAAACATCTATATTTTTTTCTTAATTTTTTAAGTCTAAAAAGATAAAAAATACATTTATTTAAGACACTCTAGACAACCTGGTTGGTATACTAATTGGCAGTCAAAAAAAGTTGGTATACTAATGACTGTTCTTATCATTATTGATACAAGAAAAATGCTTGAGAGCACTAATTAGTGCTCCCACTAATTAGGTGGCAGTGGGTCCCGCCATTAATGATGTGATGTTTTGGTCTTGGAGTTGTATTTTTTTTTTTTTTTACTTTTTTAATGCATTAGTGCTATTAGTGGTGATGTTTTTAGTGGGATGAATCATTGTTGACAAAAGCGATAAATCTCACTTTTTTTCTAGGAGTACTAAATAATTTTCCTACCATTTTAACAAGACAACCCTATTCAAAGAATTAAGCTTCATTTGCCTATCGCTAAAAAGTCATTTTATACTTGCCCAAAAAAAAAAAAAAAGTCAGTTTATCCATTTTGCAAAAAAACAAAAAAAACATGAAAAAAAAAAAAAAAAAAAAAAAAAAAAAAAAAAAACCAACCTAACTTGACATAGGTGAGCTTATAGGAGCTTTTGGCCCATTACTCAAAATCCAATACATAATTCAAACATTAAAACCCAACACTGCTGAAGTTCAACGTGACATTAAGGACCAATGACATCTAAACACGTGACAAGCGAAGAACCAGTCACATCAGCAGACAAAGATTCTGTAAAATTATTGCACCACACATCAGTCATTAATGAGTTTTTCTGCAGCATTTATTGCGATAACCCTTCACGTCGGAACAAAACAGCCTCACCATGAACAAGGCAAGCTAGGACATAGACTTTTGACCAACATGACGGCTCAGAGTGGACAAGAAAATGATGAGTAATAGATATAAACAGGCTCCTAAGACAAAGAAAATGTTAAGCTTCTCTATCACCAATCTATCTCTACATTCCATTTCTCTCTCTTTCTAATTTGCTCGTCGGAGGGTTCGCTGGGGGACTCTCTGTTCCCGGTTGAACTCTTGTGCAGGTCTCTCCGTGGGCTTGGCATCTCGAGCACCAGTTTGGGAAGCGTAGATCAAACCGACCCGTTCCGTCTGGAACTCACTGTAACATCATAACTCATTTAAGAAATTTATTTCTAATGAAAAACTACACCAAATTAACCGTTAGAATGTCAAAAACGTAGAATAATATATGGTTAAGCTAGTCCCCCCATGGAGCTTAGTTGTTTTATGATTTATTTTTTCATCTTTCAATTAAATTTTTTTTCAAGAAATATGCAGTTTTAGTTTTTCTTTTTCTTTTTCTTTATTAAATGGAGAACATTAGTATACAATATTTTGATCTAAGCAAGGTGATTATGTCCCTAAATTTTGTTTTTTTCTTTAACATACTTTTATTCATTGAATCATGTGAAAATTTCAAAATAAATCAATCTCAAAGTACAATAATAATAAGGAATGTACTAAAATAAAATAATTAAAGTAAATTAAAATAAAAAATAACACCATTCGTTGGTAGTCTAAAAATAGAACCACAAATATATATATATATATATATATGGAAACATACATTATGACTTCACAAAATAATGATTTATGAAAAAATTTAAAATTTTAATTATAAATATTTGTAAAATTTGTCACTGATTTAAAAAAAATTCAAGACAAAAAAAATGTATACTGAATTGTAATTTTCTCAATAGAAATCATTCAAATAGATACTTAAATGCCATGTTTGTTATGCCCCATGAGTGATAGGATTGGAGTGATATTGAAATTAGACATGCGAAAGAATGTTTGGTTCAGAAAATTTATGAGTAGATTATTAGTCCAATCGGATTGACAATACCCCTATACAATCGGATTAACAAAACTGGAGAAGGTATGGGATTGAAAATATAGTGAAGGAATTAAGTGTTATTTTATTATTTTTATTTTTATTTATCCAAATGCAACCTGTTATTTGTATTTAAAATATATA
Source organism: Camellia sinensis (assembly GCF_004153795.1). Taxonomy (NCBI): domain Eukaryota; kingdom Viridiplantae; phylum Streptophyta; class Magnoliopsida; order Ericales; family Theaceae; genus Camellia; species Camellia sinensis. Next base: position 98,361 of record NW_021027083.1, on the reverse strand, counting down.
TATATATATATTTGTTTTAGATTTTTTTTTAATATAGAAATAATTTTTTTAATTTTATATTAAAATAATTTAACAATCTCATCACCAGTCTTCACTCTCACTATTATCAAAACAAATACTCTTTTACTTAATTCATTCACTAATAATCTCCACATTAATTATCTTCTCACTAACAATCTTTATATTAACAATCTTTTCATTAATCATCCCCTCATTAATAATTATATTCAACCTAATCTATTAAACAAATGTGGCCAAAGAAATTGGGCCTTCGTAAAGTTTTAGGCCTTAATTAACTGGGCCCTGGTGCCCTACGGATATGCGTCACAATCTGTACCACCGAACCCATGGACTTTACGCTGACTTGACCCCATTTTCAAATTTTCTTTTTTGTTTTTAGGGTACAAAAAAATAAAATAAAAAATTCAAAGATTTCATATGTTTTTTAATTTAAACCCTATAGTTTCAATTTTAACAATTAAAATTATGATATTATTTCCGTCTCACAATTTACTCTCTCCATCTAATTCCATTTCACTTTATTTTTACGTCATTGAATTCATCCCATGACCTAATTTTCATTTCATCCCACATACGCCTTGTTTCACCTCTTTTTTACGTGTCGTTAGAGTTCTGAATGTTGGCTAAAAATAAATTTTTTCTCTTTATTTTTTATTTATTTATTTTTTTTACCTTCACCTCCATGCTTCTTCCTTCCTCCTTTTCCATAATTATTCTCTCTTTTCCTCATGTTTCGTGGCCCTTCTACTGAGCTAATGGTGGGAGGTTGTGGTGATGGCAACATTGTCACCGTCAAAGGTTTAGTGGCCACTATGAGCTCGGTGTAAGGACCATAAAGAAAGAAGAAAGAGAGAATAATTGTGAAAAGGAATGAGGAAGGAAAAAAATTGAGAAAAATCTTATTTTTAACCAACTTTCGGAGCGTCTATGGCACGTAAAAAAAGATAGAACAAGGCATATGAAGGATGTAATGAAAATTAGGCCACGGAATGAATCCAATGACTCAAAAATAAAGCAAAACGGAACTACGATGAGTGAGATATAACGACTTGAACATGTAACTTTGAATGTAAAAATTATGCTGCTGAAAATGAAGGTCTCCATTAGTTCATCAATGGAGATGGATGGAGAGAATAAATTGTGACACAAAAGTAATATTAGACCCTAGGATTTAAATTGAAAAACATACAAAATTCTGAATTTTTTTTAAAAATAATTTGCCCTTGTAATCGAAAACAAAAATAATGCAAAATCTAGAAAAACCCAGCACCTTATTTGCACGAGGAAGCACTTTTAAAAATTTGTAAATCAATTTAAAACTATTTCCTAAGAAAAAGTTGTGGTTTCAAAAACATATTCCAAAAAGTTTGCCAAACAAATTTTCTATATCAGTTTTTGTATTCCCAATTTTGAGAACATAGAAAATGAAAACGATACCAAATGTGCATGAACTAAGACCGCGCAAAAACAGAAAAAGGGGCAGGGCGGAACAAATTGTGTGATGTTTTTTTCTTTCAATATTTATGTTTACATTCTTTGCATTTTCCAACAAAAACAAAAACAAAAACAGCCATCATTTTTGTATCAATATTATTTGAGTAAATTACACTGACACCCCCTAAGGTTTGATCCAATTACATTCCATCCCCCAGCGTTTTAAAAATTACATTCGTACCCTTGTGATAAATAATCTTATTTTACAAACCCCTACTTATATAAAAAACAACTCATCGTAAAAAAATAGAGGAAATTATATTATAAAAAAATGGTAAATGAGAGGGAAAAAAAATTAAAAAATATAGAAGTAAAGCAAAGCAAGAAAAAAAAAAAAGTGTATTGAGTTCACTTCTTCATTCTATCTGAATAATTACAATGACAGTAGAGTTAGTGTAATTTTCCAAACGTTAAGGAGTAATATATATTAAACCCAAATCTCAGGAGGTGTAAGTATAATTTACCCAAATTATTTTGTACAAAAATAAATTTTAGAAAGTGTTTCCAAAAAAACTACGATGGTGGTGTTGTGACTGTGAAGTTGTGGTGGTGTAACAAGTGGTGGGGATGGTTTGGTGGAAGAGGTGGTGGAGTGAAAGAAGTGATATCCATTTAAACGGGTTCAAACAAGTACTCATGTTCAACTTATTTAAACTCAATTTTATTAAAGTTGGCAAAATATAACCAATTTAAACTCATTTATAAATTAGATGAGCTTAGAAGGCGTTTTAAACGGAGGTAATTGGCCGAAGTCATGATTATCCGGTTTGGTTTGCAACCTCATTGTCACAAAAGAAGTAAAAGTCTAATTTGAAACTAAATGGAGCCACACCAAACACTTTTTAACCTAAGTAATCAATCACTGCTCACAATATAATTTCAAAAAATAAAAAAATAAAAATTGCAACCATCCAAATGGGAAAGGTCGTGGATGAGCAAAAATTCTCAAGGATAAGCCAAAAGCAGAAACAATTCATTATTGAAATGTTAAAGGAATGGTAACTAGAACCATTTTGATTAATCTCCCAAGATTTCAAAATTCCGCGGAGAGAAAATGAGGAATGAACAAAAATCAATCCACACATACCTTATCGAGCAACTTCTTACAGTCGTCGCTCAATTCCACATTCTCCATCTTCACCCTTCGACGCAGCATTTGGCTTGTCCTGCCAGCTGCTGCATAAATTCTTATCAACGATTCAAACGCCTCTGACCCCAACTCATCCACAGCCTTTTCCAGAATCCCCAGAAACCTTTCTGCACCATCCACATCTTTGTTACGCTCAAAATTTTGCATAAATTTTTTAGTAATCTCCAGTGATGGGATCCATTTCTGACCATCCCCTCTACCAGTAGAAATTGCATTATCAACACACTCAACCGCTGATTTAATCTCCCCATTTCTCAAATAATAATCTAAAAAGATTTCCCAAGTTTTAACATTGGACTTGCCCCCCCTCCTCCGAGCCCGCTCCTTGAACTCTTCAGCCTTCTCTAGCAAACCTTCTCTAGCATATGCTCCTATAAGCACATTCGCAACCCTAATATCATACGTTGAGCACCTAGATTCCCATTCCCGAAAACATTTCTCAGCACCCGGTAAATCTTTTAAGTTAACCAATACCTGAATCATGTTCAGATAGCTTATGTTTGCAGTTTTAGGAAAAGCCAACCTTAAAGAACGCCATACCCTATAAACTTCAAGCAGATTCCCAGTTCGACCGTACAATGTGATCAAGAACTGGAAAGCAGAAAGGTCTCGGCGTGCATTTCTTTTCTCTAATTCCTTCAGTGCCTTCTCTGCCTTCTCAAACAAACCAGCATCAACATAAATTGATGCCAAATTGCTGTAAGTTGTCCAATCTCCTACAACTCGACCATCCCTCTTCATCTCATCAATCACTCTCTCGACCCCAGAAATATCACTGACAGCAGCGAGAGCCCTCATCCAGACATTATACGTGTAGGAATCGGGCATGATATCACAGGCTTTCATTTCTTGGACGATGGTCGGGATCTTTTCTGGCTGGCCAGTTTTTGTATAGAGCGTCATCAAACTGTTGTAAGGCATGGAGGTTAAGCCTAACTTTAGTTCTTTCATCTTTTCCAGTAAAGCCTCGGCTTTTTCAGTCATTAATTCCTTGCAGTAACAGTTTAAAAGAGCACCATAAGTTAGATGGTTCTTTGATGTTTCTGGGAGTTCAATGAAGTAAGTTTCTGCAGCAGCTATGCCTCGAGCTTTAGCAACAAGATCTAGGTGTATGGCTTGATCACTGACTGTCTTGTTCATACCCCTTTCTGCCATAGTTTCTGAAAGCTGCACATCAACAAATTTAGTAATGTACATCTCAGAATAAATTAGAACTGGCAATTCTTCACATTAAATTGTGTCCTAACTGTTAAATTCAAGAAAAGAATCCTAACTTGCATGTGGCAAATTAGAACAAAACTAAAAGCACATCATTATGACTTTACACCATCTTGTATTTGTCCCTCCCATCTTGGCAACTAAAAATACTCCTGAAGTAGTCTCTGATCTGTAAATGCGTTAGCCAAGTTGCCAAAGTTGATTTCATGTTGATTTAACACAGCCAAACATGTGACACAATGTTACACAAAATCAAATAACATCCAGTGAAAATTTCTAAGAGCCCCATCTAATTATATGAACTAGTAAAATAGAGTTCAGTTTTGGCGTGACAGATGGTGTAATGAGGAGACTTTAGCGGTTATGTTTCCTTTCCTTTGATTTTCCACCTTGCTATTGATCCGGACATGATGGTGGCTTCTTATGGGGTTGGTCAAGAGTAGACGACTATATGGAACATTCTTTTGTGGCTTGAGGTGCAAGATCGGGAGGTGGGTCAATTGGTTGATCTTTTGGGTTTCTTGTAAAGGGTGCGGTATGGGGCAGCTGGGGGGAATTCACTGGTGTGGGCCTGTCTGAAGTCCAAAGGGGTTTTTTTGGTAGCGCCTTATTACCGTGAGCTTGTGGGAGGGGCAGCAATGTTGTTTCCTTGAAAGAGTATATGGGTTGCAGGGTCTCCTTCCAAGGTTGCTTTCTTCGTATGGACAGCGGCTTTAGAGAGTATTTTGACTATTGAAAATTTGATCTGGCACTGGCACATTTTGGTTAATTGGTGCTGCATGTGTTGTGGCGATGTTGAGTCGGTGAATCACTTGCTTATCCATTGTTCTGTAGTGGCTAGACTTTGGTCGCTTATTATTGGTTTGTTTGGGTTGGTTTGGGTTCAGCTCAAGTTCGGTTGTGGAAGTTCTTCAGAGCTGGAGGGGGGTGAGGGTTGGGAGGCGTCGATGGAAGGCGTGGTTGCTTTCTGCTTAGTGCTTAATGTGATTGATTTAGTTGGAACGTAATAGTCGAACTTTTTCAGGAGATTTCTCATTCGGTGTCTTGGTTGGAGAATAGATTTTTTTGGTTCTTCACAGTTAGGTCACGGTGTCAGTGGATCCGGATGTGTTGGCTTTTGTAGATTTTGTGGATGATTTGATTTCTTAGTTTTTGGCCTAGTGTGGGCTTTAGTTTTGTATTCTTTACATCATCTTGATACTTTTTAATAATATCTAATTTTATATATGTAAAAAAAAAGATTGTATAAGAAATTAAGTGCATCAGTTCACTCTTGGTCTTGGATGACATTTCCTTACTCAAGCCTATAATTCAATTATTTTCTTTCTAAATTCATTTTTCCAATTAACTCACCCCAGACAGAACATCTAGAAATAAGAACTGCATTGAGTGACCCAGTGCACGAGGTTCCCACTAAAGCACGGTTTGGGGAAGACAAGATGTATGCATGCCTTAGCCCATTTCTGGAGAGGTGGTTTTAAATTGAAACATCTTGAGTGCCATAGTTTTTACCAAAACAATTTTAAATAAAAAAAAAAGAAAAAGAAAATCTCGAACATCCTGTACAAGGTATGAATAAAAATAACTAATTCCAACAGTATGCCAACCAAAAATTCATAAAAACAAGCATGAGCCTACACCAAGTTACAAGTGTCTTCAATAACAGCCCATTTAGTTAAGGTCAGCTACATCTCATCCAGCCTCAAAGCACTACAAACGTGCAGTTCCAGCATGAAGGCCTGAGCTTGAAGTTCACAACGTTCAAAAGTTCTTTCTAAACAAGATCCAGTTCCCTCTCAATTAGATTCATTTCAACATTAACAAGTTCAGGTGCACCTACATTTTTTTCCATATATGCAATTTCTAACAAATTTCTTCTTGTAATTTTGGTCACTTATGCAGAAATTTCTTATGTTCAATAGGCAGCAGAGACTATGCCAAAGCTCCAGATTTATTGGATGCCAAAACATGTGACGATGTGAGAAAGAAACTATATGAAAGAAACACAAGTTCAAATTAGTGAACATAAGGTTCAGTTTGAATAAAACATACTTGCTTATCCTTGGTCAGGAAGTATGAGAAAAGAGACAATAGTATAACAATGAGCCATCATTCAATGATGATACAAAGACGATTCAATATCCTAACGATTACTTGTTCTAATATATTTTCTTGATAAGAAACACCACTGCATTGATGAAGAAACGTGAAAATGACTGATGACGTCATAAAGGGACATCCATGGCCATGCCCAATAAACAAAATGAAGTCTCCCTTTCAAATGAAATTTGAGATTCATCACAGATTGTGTCTGATAGCATAAAACCACAAAGCCATTGATTTAATGACAAGAATAAACCTCACTCATAATGAAAACAACTTAGAAACCACCCCTTCCTATTTATATATTTTAGGATAATTAATTACTTATATGTAATAAATTAGTTAAAATGAATATTGTATTCACAACCACAATGCGAGAATAAATGGTTCATGCACCGAATACCAATGAGAAATAGTCAATGAGAATGGCCTTTATTACTCTCTCTAAATCCCGCCCAAGTCTAGTCACATGAAGGCACTTTCATTGGCAATGGCATTCTTGTGTCATTTCTTCAAATAACTTTCAAACCAAAATTGAGTCAATTGAAACTTATACTTTCACTCATTAACATTTTCAGATTCCATATTTGAAAATGGTACAGTTTTGCAAGATAACATGACTCAGACTTCATAGCTCTATATCACCACCTAACCCGACTCAGACTTCATAGCTCTATCTCACCACCCAACCCAAGATGTGAGGAAACAAGCAGCCGGTACCTAACAAAAAAATCTCCCTAGTCATAGCCAAACACCAACAATTCTAGCCAATCCCATCTACTTTGAATAAAGCTTCATCAACAGTTCTAAGGCGTCTCCAATCCTTATCTCAAACCCATATCAAATTTCAGTAAAAATCACTCAAAACACCCTCCACTGCTTAACCCAATCAAGGGAGACAAAGCTTTTACTCAAATTTGTGCTAAAATCAAATTTTTTCCACTGAATTGTTTCATATCAAATACTCAAATTTAATTTAAATTTTGAATAAGGACTAGAAATGGCCTAAAAGGTCAAATTTTTTTGCCTCTCACACATTCCCAAATTTCATTCACAATGAAAACAAAATTAAAACTACAACAAATTGATACAAACATACATATATATATATACACACAAATTTATGCAGAGTGGGTTTTCTTTACATCATCTTGATACTTTTTGGGGGGGGGGGGGAGAACCTTGAGGGCAGGGTAGAAACGGTTGCGTTGGCGGAGGATCTTGAGGGAGTGACCGACCTCCCATTTGAAGACTCTCTTCTTGCTCTTCAGGAATTGATTCAATTGTTGTCTCACGCTGACCTCTGAGCTACCATCTTTGAAGAGCCTCTTGTACAGTGCTTCCTCCAAGTACTTCTTCGACCTCTTCGCCACACTCTTCGTCTCTCGAAATTGCTGCATAAACGCCATTTTTGCTCTTCGATCTCACTCTTCACTACCTTTCTCTCTCTCTGGAAATCGATCCGAAAACCCTAGTTTGTGGGTGCAACTTGCAAGACAGTGACGATTGGGGATTGGGGAAATGTTTTGCTGGGGTTTAGGGAGGGAGCATCAGGTACGGCTGCAGAGCATGAGAAGAAGCGTGGTCGTGGTCTATTTTAGTGCCATGTGTTACTAGTGTTGACATTGAAGCTTTTGCTTTACTTGGGCTCGGTGATTTATGCAATGTTTGGAAGATTTGTAATTTGGGTTTTTTTGTCAACAAAATAATTATACCAAATAATATTTAAAAACTATTGTTAAATAATTAGATAAACTCGAAATTATTTTTGAGAATTACTCCACTAGTCATACTCCTTTAGATAAATCTCTTATTATTTTTCCTAATATTAGAAAGCGATTAAGCTTAGTTACTCAAGATAATACTACAGTTGAAGTCATTGAAAAATTATTTAATAAAATGTCTACATCTACTACAAGCAAAGGAACTATTGTCCTAACACAACAACCTCTACTAGAATTCCCTAATTATTCTGATACGTAGTCATTCTGATACGTCTAGCGATAATGAAATCACTAAGTTAACACAACAATTTCAACCTTCTCATCTTAATAGAATCACATCCTAAAGTTAACTCTTCCACTCTTACCAAAAATTGGTACACTAAACCTACACCTCCCGATCTTCAATTTGAAGAAACTAATATTAGCAATCAATTTTCTATTTCTGCTAAAAAATTATATGAGTGGAATATCGATGGTCTTAGTGAACATCAAATTTTCTAAAAACTCAATCATTTATCCATGGTTGCAAACAGTTACCTTACTAATTATCCTGATTATACTCAATCTGAAATTGTTATTTTAATTACTACTGGATTTACTAGAATACTTAAATTTTGGTAGGATAAATATTTTACTTCTGATCAACGAGAATCTATTCAATATGCTGTTCAAATAGATGATAATGATTTTCTTATCTTTGACGAAGAAATAGGATCTAGTATCCCTAATGGTATTAATACTTTAATATATATCATAGTCAAACATTTTATAGGCACACCAACCTATATTCATTCTCGTATTCATGATCAACTTAGTAATCTCACTTGCCCTACTCTAAATGATTTTAGATGGTATAAAGATGTTTTTACTTCCAGAGTAATACTTAGAGAAGATTGTTTTAGAAAGAAAAATCTATTAATGGATTACCCAATTTTTTTGCTCATAAAATCAGAGATGTCCTTAGCCAACCTACTTGTAACGAGTTGAATCAAATAGAATTTATACTTTAATCTCAGTTGGAGATTTATTTTAAATTATTAAACTCTATTTATTTTGGACCCAATTGATTGAATTGTGACTCGTTAGTAACCATGTAATAGTGTTGTGGTTTTATTATTATTATTTAATTACCATAAAAGAGTTGTGAATATTTATGGTGTATACCATTAAACGAAATATATTTTGTGGTGATAAAATATTATATTTACTTTTATTATTAAAGATGTTGAAATGTATTTTTAATTGATATATATATATATATATAGGTGCATATATATAGTTAGATATTTGTCTAGACAATATCTATAAAAGTGACCAAATGGAATTTTTGTCAAACTTTGGGAGTTCTTGCCATGAGAAGAAGAGAAAAAGGGTTCCAATGTTAGTTTTTCGTGGATTTGATCTAGTGTAAGTCATTTTTGACCTCTAATGCTTTGGATTAAAACGTAGAAGACGAAAAAGGCGTCGTTTGGCTCCAAGCAGATTTAATTTATGTTGTCGAAAAATTTGAAAGCTTCTTGGCTTGAGGTAGGGATTTTTCCTACACTTCTTTATGTACTTTTACTTGATTATATGGAGCTTAGAGTTGTATATAATTTAATTAGAATTTTTGAAAAATTTGTGATTTATTTGCTTAAAAGGGAAATTTTGAGAAAAATAAAGAGTTGATGCCCAAATTGTGAAAGTGTAAACTTGGAATATGTTTGTAAGGTTATGAACGAGTTATGTTTTAAATTTGAACAAAAACGAACTTCGATTCGATTGGTTTTGAAATTTTTATCGACTTGAGACCAAAGGAGCATTTTTAAAGAAAACAAAGGAATTATGTTTAACTTTTGGGACTTTTGACCAAAATAAGATGTTATAGTTGAATAATACTTGAAAAATGAGTTTGGAAAGAAAATGATGTTTTCTTGGGCATTAACGGTGTTATTTTGCTTAATGTATCTGTTAGAATAAAACCGACACGGTTAGAAATGGACTTTGAGAGGTTACCGGACGTGATTGTGATATGAAAACTAGTATAGTTGTTCATATTTGATGAGATGTGGAATAGATTGTATTTATCAGAATTTTTGAAATTTAATTGTTTAAATATCTGTTTAGAAATATCTGTTTTGGGCTATCGGTGGAGGACAGCTATGATTGTTGTACAAATGCATAAGACTTAGGTAAATTGAACCACATTCATCATTTGTTGCATTGGACATTGTATTACATTTATTTCATTAGAAATGTATCTGTTTTAAGAAATGTTTGGAAATGTATCTGTTAGCGAAAAGATGAATACTTGGTGAATCTAGGTAGAGGGTGTAGAACCGCACGGTTAGGTGTCGAGCTTTCCAGTTTACTGGTAAAAATGACAGTAGTAGTGCATTAGGGTCTACTTGTAGACACTCACCCAAAGATTCACAAAGCCTGTATTCACGTAACAGATATGGTTTAAAATGAAAATGGTTTTATATCTGTTGTTGCATCTCAGCATTGCATGCTTTATAAAAAAAGAGATAAATTGTTTTATCATGAGCATGACATGAGCATACTCCTCTTTAGTCTTGCCATGGTCTATATATTGTGTAGTATATCTCTACTGGGTTGTAACTCACCCTATAAGGGAAACCATTTCAAATACAAGTGATACAGGTGATATGCCTCCGCCAAGGCACTGACATGGGATGACTCGGAGCTGAGGCTTCATTTTTGTTTTTATTGCTATTTGTTGAATGTAAGCCCAGGGTTGTATTTGTGTTGAGTTGAAACTCCATTTTGTGTAACCAAGAATGTTCTTGGATAAATTTGTAAGAGAATGTTCTTGGATAAATTTGTAAGCCTGTAGAGCACTTATTATCTGTTTGGCTTCCATTTCATACTTGTTGTAAAATGCATGCTTGGGATTGGAACCGGGGCATTGAGATATGAACAGCATGTATTTGGCATTTGGGATTAAATGGAAATGTATGTGTGGAATAGTTAGCTATATATATGTTTGTCTATCAGGTGGGTTTGTTGTATAAATAGATATACCCTGCCCAATTTTCGAGGCGTTACACTACTGGCATTATAGAATATGATAATTTAACTTATGGTGACATAATTAGCACAATTCAAAAGGAAGGTCTAAAAATGTGCATTGATATGAAATTTAGTCAAAAAGCTGCTAAAGATAAACACAAAGCTAAATATGAATTAAGAAATTTTTATGAACAATATGGTTTACCTCCACTAGCCCCTTCTCGTCGAAAAACTAGTAAAAACAAAAAATCTTCTTACAGATATTCTAATAAGGGTAAAAAGAAATATTCTCCTTCTAAATCCACTGATAAATACTATACTAAACCTAAAAAGAAATATCATAAAAAATCTACTAAGAAAGAGTCAAAGTCTACTTTAGGTGTTACTTGTTATAATTGTGATAAAAAGGGTCATTATTCCAATAAATGTAAATTAAAAGGCAAAATTAAAGCTAAACTTAATCAATTACAAATTACTGATGAACATTAACGTCAAATATTAAACATATTTAAATTAACCACTTCTCCAAGTCAATCTCCTGATCAATCTAGTAATTCATCTGACAATGATATTTCCCCTAGTGATACTTCTACCTATTATTCTCCTGCTGATACTACTGACAATGAAATTGAATTAGGATGTACTGATACCTGCTGTAAAACAGTCAATGTTCTTAGAAAATCTCAACAATAGGAAACCGCTCTCATTAAATTAATTAGTAAATTAGAAAATCCTGAATTAAAACGACAATATATTAATAAGTTGAAATCTTTATTAATTAATAAAGATAAGAAACCTAAGCATGATAAACAAATCATTAGTTTAAATAAAACTTTGGACCGATTTAAAAAAGAAAAACATAAAGAAGTCATTTTACAAGATTTACAAAATGAAATTAATCATATTAAACTAATTATTCAGGAATTAAAAAGTAAAGACAAAACCTTAGAAGATGATATTACTCTATTAAAAAACAACAAAAGTCTTAATGATTTCCAACAATCCAATAAATCACCCTTTGGATTAGAAAGTGAATCTAACTCTGAACCAGATCCAAACAAAGTCATCTTTGATAATAGAACTACTCCACACAATAATGATCGTGATAATAATCACCTTAATATAATTAATCAAATTAATATTCAAAAATAGCATTCAAAAGTCAAATTAGTTATTAGTGATTTGAAAGTCGAAGTTATTGCATTAATTGATACTAGAGCTGATTTGAATTGTATCCAAGAATGATTAATCCCTACAAAAATTACCATAAATCTACTGAATAATTAAGTTATGCTAATGGCGGTCAAATGCATATTAAATATAAATTACCAAAAGTACACATTTGTCAAAATAATATTTGTTTTAAAATATCTTTTGTGTTAGTTAGAAACATGACTGATAAAGTCATTTTAGGTACTCTATTTATCTTTTTATTATATCCTTTCACTACTACTCCTAAAGAAATAACTACACAAGCTTTTGGTCATACTCTAACTTTTAAATTTCTATCTCCACCTAAGATCAAAGAATTAAATCAATTAAAAGAATGTTCAATTTCTCAATCTATTAATCGATTAACCAAACAACTTAAATTTCTCAAAGAAGAAGTAAATTACAAACGAATTGAAACTCAATTAACTAATCCAATTCTTATATCCAAAATTGATGGATTTAAAAATCAATTAACAAAACATGTTGTAACACTCTCTTATATCAAAAATTTTAATGAAAAACAAATTCCTACCAAATCTCGACTTATCCAAATGAACCATGAATTAATGGAAATGTGCAAAAAAGAGATTAATGAATTATTAAAAAATAGTATTATTAGTAAAAGTAAATCGCCTTGATCTTACCCTACTTTTTATGTTAATAAAAATGCTAAACTTGAACGAGGTGTTCCCCAATTAGTCATTAATTATAAACCGCTAAACAAGGTTTTAGAATGGATCCGATATCCAATCCTTAATAAAAAAGATTTAATTAAAAGACTTAGTCAAGCCGTCATTTTTAGTAAATTAGATCTAAAAAGTGGATTTTGACAAATACAAATGCATCCTGATGATCATTATAAAACTGCCTTTACTACCCCTTTTGGTCATTACAAATGGAATGTCATGCCCTTTTGATTAAAAAATGCTCCTAGTGAATTTCAAAATATTATGAATGAGATTTTTAATCCCTTTAGTCATTTTTCCATAGTCTATATCGATGATATCCTCATTTTCTCTAAGTCACTTGATGAACATTGGAAACATCTTAATTCTTTTTTCCATATTATCAAATATATTGGTTTAGTCATCTCTACTCCTAAAATTAAACTTTTCCAAACTAAAGTTCGGTTCCTAGGATATGATATCCACCAAAGTACTATTCTTCCTATTAGTCAATCTATTGAATTTGCTTCTAAGTTTCCTGATGAAATCTTAGACAAAACCCAGTTACAACGATTTCTAGGATCTTTAAATTACATTGCTGAATTTTATAAGGACCTTTGGAAAATTTGTCAACCCCTCTTTGATCGATTAAAAGATAATCCTCCTCCTTGGTCTCCTACACATACTGCTATTGTTCAACAAGTCAAAAAATATGTCAAGACTTTGCCTTGTCTTGGTATTCCTACTGAAAATTCTTTCAAAATTATTCAAACTGATGCTTTTGATGTTGGTTATGGTGGTATTCTCTTTTAGAAAATCACCTTTCAGTCATCTAAACAAATTGTTCGTTTCCATTATGGTGTTTGGAACAAAGCACAAAAGAATTATAGTACTATTAAATAAGAAATTTTATCTATTGTTTTATGTATTAGTAGATTTTAAGATGATATTTTAAATAAAAAATTATTATTACGCGTTGATTGTAAAAATGCTAAATATGTTTTAGAAAAAGATGTTCAAAATATTGCTAGTAAATATATTTTTGCCCAATGGCTATCTATTTTAAGTATTTTTGATTTTGATACTGAATATATACCTGGTCGTCAAAATTCTATTCCAGATTTCCTTACCCGTGAATTTTTACAGGGTGGATAAAGGATGGCCACTCCTTTTATTTCCTGCCATAAATTAAAAGTCACCTATTATAAAGAAAACTTGTTTACCAAATTGCTTACCGTATTGCTTGCCTTAAGATAGCTCGCAAAACTACTCGACGTGCGCAATTCATACAATTTCATCAAATTACCAGTCGTCGCAATTTACTTACTCATTATACTAATTGTCTTCATTTCCATATGAACAAATTAGATATCCTCAATGGATGCTAATTATGTTTACCTTATTTGCTTATAAATGACAAGGCCTTCTAGTAAAGCCATTGTTCCAACTAGTAAATCCATTGTTGTTCCTCCTATTGACCTAGTCACCAGATATCATCCCGTTGACACTATCAACCGTTACCAAGTTCTTGGTTATATCCCTAAACCTAGTTATACATCCGCTCTTGCTTCAGATCCATTCGCTTCTTCCTCTCAGTCACTCACTCCTTACCCTCCTAACCCAGTCAAATCAGTCCGATCTGATTATGTCAAATTTCAATCAACTAATCTCTTTTTCAAAGAAACTATTCACAAGAATACCCATAATGTTCTTGATCTAGTTAAATCCTATTTCCCTCCTGGATGACATTTTGTTCCACTTCATCCAGAAAACTCAATTACCTACTACAAAGATATTCTCTTTCATCACCAGTCAATAGTCATTAAATCCATCTATGATCGTACATACACTAGTAAAATTGTTTACCATTCGCTTTACATCCACAATATAGTTTCTTTTGATGAATGGGGTACTCCTTTTCAACTCAGAGATTTACCTGGTTATACAATCCAGCATAGTTATTATGACTATATGGATGTCTGGTTCAAAGTTCTCTTGTATCAAAATGAGTCATACAGTCACTCCTGGTTCCTCCAATTTGACTATAAATTCAAGTTAGAATTTCCCACTTGGTTTCTTCGATGGTGGACTCAGCATGGTGATATTCCTAAGATCTTCCCCTCTGTTTTAATTGAACAAGTAAATAATTTCTCTTCTGTTTTTAAACTCAGTCAACAACAAAAATAATTTCCTTGGTTACTCATTTTTATATCCAAATACAAAGTCCCCTGGATATTTAAATGGCAATATACTATTTCTGATAACCTGGTTGTTGGCCAACACTTTGTTAAGTGGTGGGATAATTTTAAACCCCAACGCATAATTGATCAAGTTCAAGAAGAATTCCCAGTCAATCTCCATGCACCAACACCTGCAATGGTCAAAGCTCAGCAGAACCCAATTGCTTCAGTCACCCAAGGAACTAAGGGAAGCCCAATTCCACCAGTCAGACTTGGAAGCCCAACAACCAGCTCTTCCAAGCCCAAATCATCCAAATCCAAGTCAGCTCAATCAAAGTCCAAAGTTAAGACCAAGTCATCCAGTGATGAATTGATCTAGATGGCCAACCTATTGATGGCCCAAGCTAAGTCACAGGTTGGAGATGACACCTCTGAAGAATTTAGTTTCTCTGAGGCCTCAACCAATAATGATCCTTATGGGCCCTAGTTTCAAGATGCTCATGCCCCATATACTTAAACAGTCAGCCATTGGATTCACTATATGTATAAATCAGCTTCAGTCACTACTCTTGTTTTGAGAAAAGCTGCTGATATATATATATATATATATTGATTCCCCACCAATCAACTGTGTAGTCACGTTCCCTCACTGCAAGTAAAAAAAAAAAAAAGAGTAAGAAAATTCTCGGTCACAAAAAGATGCTCTCTGCATCTATGTACCTCTTATTTTCAAACTTTTCAGAAGTCAAAAGTTTCACAGTATTTTCTAACTTTTGAAGTCACAAGCCTCACAGCTCCAATCATGGGCCTCACAGTTCCAAGTTTCAAATTTTCATATTATTGTGTATTTATTAAATTTGTTAAATATTTTTTTACAAATATTTAGGGTTTAGGATTTAATATACTTTTATATGCATCTAAGTTATGTGCATTTAGGAAGTAAAAATATTATTTAAAATATTAAAAAAATTAACTAAAAATAAATTTTTTAATTTTCCAAAAATCAATCAAAACTAAATAAGGTGAATATTTTTTAGAAAAATAGATTAAATTACAAACTAGTCATACCTTATGGGCTTAATTATTTATAAGTCATTTTTTAATGTACCAATAAATTCTTAGGTCTTATTTTAATTGAGTTTTTAATTTTTTACAAAAATATGTACAGAAAGTAGAGAGTGATGTGATAATTTATAGTGACTTTTTTACTATAAATACAACTTCCCAAACGAAGCCTTAAAATACTTATTTTGCCTCAATACTTTTGGGGATATTGATATGTGAAAAAAAAAGAAAAAGAAAAAAGAAGCACGACTTTTAGGTAAATAAAGTCCTCGTTTGTCAACTATACATTTTAGCTAAAAAGTCAAAAAGTTACTATAAGTTGCCACGTTACTTTCTCTACTTTTTTTCACACCTTTTTGTAAAAAGCTAAAAAATTACTAAAACAATATATTCTCAAACGAGACCTAAGTGTAACCAATGAAATCGGGCCATAAGACATCAAAATAAAAAAAAGTTATGTATTTTTTTTTTTTTGTAATATTCATTATCATTATTTTGTAATGTTAAACAAAAATTGAGAAGTGGCTATTTGATAGTTTTGAAACATTTTTCTATATCAATAATCACTTGATATTTGTCAAATTATCTTTAAAAAATGGACAAATTACACTAACCTGTGAGAATTAAAATAATTTTAATTCAGAAAGAAGAATACCTCTTACCATGATGTTCAAGCCTTTGAATCTTTTTCCTTGAATGATCAAAGCTTGAATGTATAAACAAAACCCATTCACTGAACACTTTTACAGAACCATATGGGAAAAGTGGAAGGAACAGAGTTTTAAGCCTATTCTATTCACAAAAACATCTGTGTTTGATGGCTATCACAGGCATATATATAGATAGGCTTGGACCCATATCCAAGTGTAACTCCTTATAACTTCCCACCATCAGGGAAGTTGTAAAGCCCCATGAAACCATCGTATGGGATAGTGAACAGACATTAGTTACCCATTAGCCATTAAACCAATTAAATATATATATATATATATAATATAAATAAATAAAACAAACATGTGGCATATGGGCCACTTTATGAATATTCTTACATTCTCCCACTTGGCACATATAACACACGTTGTTGACTGTTGAATAACTAACAAACTGATTATGGCCATTAAATAAAAATACCCAAACCTTAGAGTTATAATACACGAATCATGGCGGTTATACTCTATCAATTAAGTATTCCCTTCCATGTATTATATTATATCGCACTCTCAACTTTATGTGGTGTCATTCTTTATGAATAACTTCCAATAAGTTATTCTAGATCCAATGATCTCTATGGATCAATAGTCCCAATGGACTGTATAGCATCACAAATACTTTAGGTGCACAAAATGATGTTTTTCACTAATAATAATCAAAATGTCATGAAAAAACAAAATAAAACAACAACTAGAAAAATTATTGAGCTAACCAATCAGTTCCATGCCCTTAACGTGTTTTGAAAACACCTTTACAGAAAGACCTTTGGTCATGGGATCTGCAACCATCATATCGGTACTAATATGCTCAATGCTGACTTCTTGCTTCTTAACACGGTCTCAAACGACAAGATACTTTATGTCAATATGCTTCCTTCGGCTACCACTTTTGTTGTTGTTAAAGAAGAAAACCACAGCCGAATTATCACAGTAAACCTTTAATGGCCTAGAAATTGAATCCACAATTCGAAGCCCTGTGATAAAATTCCTTAACCAAATATCCTGTGAGGTTGCTTCAAAGCATGCTATAAACTCTGCTTCTATTGTTGACGATGAAATTATCGTCTTTTTGGCGCTCTTCCATGAAACAGCACCATCTGCTAGCAGATAGATATATCCTAAAGTGAATTTTCTGGAATCTTGATAACCCACAAAATCCAAGTCTGAATATCCAACCACCTCAAGACAGTCAACATGCTTGTAAGTAAGCATGTAGTCCTTGTGTGATACCCCTATTCCGTAATATGTTAATTGATCCTTAATATGAATGTGACTATGTGTTTTGACATGATTGTGTGCACCATTAGAAAATATGTGGTTTTGAATTTCTATCTGTTCACCGTAGGAATATCTGTTTGACTATTTGCTATGGAAATTAAATTGAAGGCCTTATCAGCCACAGAACCCGAAATTGATTGCGCAATTATGATTAGCATAATTTTTAGAGCCTACGATGAAATTTAATTGAAAATTGATTCGGGTCAGATTAAATTAATTTATTTAATGGCTTTGTGCTCAAATTGTTAATATTTGTAATTTTGGTTAGTGGAATTTGTTGTGTAAGAGCACTACACCTCTCATTCCCTCTTGTTTCTTCATTGGGGCTGATCAAACTCTAAGAAAGAGAGAGGGGTCGACTGTTAGAGAGAGAGAGGGAGAGAATTGTGTAATCTTTGACTCAAGCTTAGGAATTTGAAGTCTAGTTCAAGAATTAACCATAGATTGGGCTTCTAGGTAAGCATTGATTCTTGAATTCATGAGTTTAAGGTGTAATCTTGTGTGTTCAAAGTTAATTAATGGTCAAGGGCATGTTTTGAATTTGTTTTGTTGAATTGAAAGACCATATATGCATGCATGTATGTAATTGCTTGGAATTTGCATAATTGAGCTTGAATTACATGATTCATGTTGCAATTTGGTTGAAATCCATGTGAATTTGTAATTGAAGCTCATGTATAATCACCATTGGTATCATCTAAGTTGAGAATGGGAGCTAGACGTCACATGCATGTACAATCTATGAAGATAAGAGCTTTGAATGCATAAATGTGTATGTTAGAATTGAGTTTGGTGTCAATTTGAGACATGCATGTGTTAAATCTTTGAAATTGAGCTCCATGATGATGTGTTTTGGTGTTTATACCATGTTAGTACAGGTATGTGTGGAATTGGAGCTATAAAATGCATGAATTGTTTGTTGAAAGTCGAAATGAAACTCAAGAATACAATCTGGGATTTCCAGAATTTTGATGTCTGCTCAAGCGGGGTAACTGCCGCTCGAGCGGGAAATACGTGCTCCCAGTACTTTTTGCAGACTAGGGGTCCGCTCGAGCGGGGTAATTCACGCTCGAGCGGGGGAGCTATTTAGACAGGCCTTTCGCTCGAGCGCCTTAATTCACGCTTGAACGCATTTTTGATACAACCAGTGCTTTTGCAGGCCTTACGGGTCCGCTCGAGCGGGTAAGTCTACGCTCGAGCGTGGACCCTATTTTCTGAAATTTTGTTTACGCGTTCTGTGTTTCGTTTCCCGTCCCTTTTCACTTCTAATCCCTCTTAGGCATACTTTGAGCATTGTAATTGAATTAAAGAGATAAGAATAAAGCCTAAAGAGGAAAATGTGAATTATAGAACGGATTAAATTAATTGTGACCCATATGTGTTATGTGCTGTGTAGGATCAAGCTCCAGGGCAAATCCAAAAGCCGATCACTGTGAGTAATATTTGAAATACATATTGTTGTCCAATTTCTTACTTCTCTGTAAGTTTTGTAAAGTTCATTAATTTTGAATGGTGGACAAAGTTTGAAAGGCTTAAATGCCAGTCTGATATGACAAGTTTGAAAGGCTTAAATGCCAGTTTGACATAACAAGTTTGAAGGGCTTAAATGCCAGTTTATTATGACAAGTTTGAGAGGCTTAAATGCCAGTTTGACATAACAAGTTTGAAGGGCTTAAATGCTAGTTTATTATGACAAGTTTGAGAGGCTTAAATGCCAGTTTGACATAACAAGTTTGAAAGGCTTAAATGCCAGTTTGATGTGACAAGTTTGAAAGGCTTAAATGCCAGTTTGATATGAAAAGTTTGAAAGGCTTAAATGTCAGTTTGATATGACAAGTTTGGAAGGGCCGAAAGGCCAGTCTGATACGAAAGTTTGATAAGGCCAAAAAGGCTAGTCTGATATAAACGTTCGAAAAGGGCCAAAGGCCAGTTTGACATGAATGAATTAGGCCAAAAGCCGTCTGTTGTATAATGTTCCAATGTATTTTCTTTATTTGATATTATTCACTGGGCTTCCGCTCACGCTCATTCATGTGTTTGTAGGTGAGCCAAGAGAGGTCTAGACCCAGCCCCAGTGAAGTCTGTATAGAACAACCGAGTTTTGGAAAGTCAACCTATGTGTCTCACGCATGAGACTCGCCTTCGCCTTTGTTATTTTGTTTTATGTTGTTACGTTGGCAGAGCCTTTGTATATGTCGGTATATAGTTCATGGGTTGACTTAGTTTTGGATGATCTTGTCTGTACAGAACTTTTTGATACTTTAATTCTGTTGTGAGTTATTAATGTTTATATGTATGACTTGTTTGACGTGCCATGTAAGCACAGCTCTAAGGACAAAGTTTTTTTTTAAATTGCTTCCGTTGGGCCCCCATTAACTCTGTTAAAATATGTTTGGTTTGGTT
This sequence comes from Camellia sinensis, assembly GCF_004153795.1. Lineage (NCBI taxonomy): Eukaryota > Viridiplantae > Streptophyta > Magnoliopsida > Ericales > Theaceae > Camellia > Camellia sinensis. The sequence continues at coordinate 78,126 of NW_021027083.1, read as the reverse complement.
TGAGGCCGTAGGTAATCTCACGATTACTGGCCGGTTATGTCCTTAACCCACGGGGGCGGGTTCGGGTCATGACAAAGTGGTATTAGAGCCAGGTTTTAATAACTCACACACTTGTCCAAAAGAGCAATAAGCGTCTAGAAAAGATCTAGGATGCATTCATAAGTATGAATTTGAAAGCATTGAGAATGTCCTTAACTATTTTAATACGAACAACTATGTGTTATAATTTGTGATTTACTTGCATTACAATTAATTGAATATGTATGCTTTTGTTATATGCATATTTGTGAACTTTTTTATAAACTATAATGCAAGTTTAATCAGATGGTGAGGACAAGGGGTGATGAGATAGAAGAGTTTACTACCACCAGACTGGATAGAATGGAGAGACTGATTCAAGAAATGACAGAGTCATTGAGGCAACAACAAGAATGGCAACAACAGTGGCAACAGCCACACCCTCCACCTCCGCCTCCGGCACCTCCTGTGCCAGATAATCATAATGATGACCGAATCATAGCCCTCACCAAAGAGTTCAAGAAAATGAAACCACCACAGTTCCATGGCGGACTAGATCCTTTGAAAGTTGAAGCTTGGGTTTTCGGGATCGAAAAACTATTTGAAGTGTTCCCGTGTTCGGAGACACAGAAAGTGCTTCTAGCCACCTTTATGCTAGAGGACGAAGCAAGAAGATGGTGGATGTTAATGCGTGAGAGTTATAAAGACGCTGACTGGGCAAAATTTTTGGAAATTTTCTACGACAAGTACTTCCCGCAGTGTGTTCGGGATAGGAAAGTGGCAGAATTTATGGAATTAAAGCAAGACAGTATGACAGTGGCTGAGTATGAGGCCAAATTCACTGAATTGGCCAGGTTTGCGCCACATGTGATTGATACAGACTATAAGAAGGTGAGACATTTTGAAGGTGGGCTTCGAAGTGACATCCTTGAAAGAGTGAATGTCTTAAAGCTAGAAACCTATAATGGAGTGCTAGACAGGGCCATCATATCAGAGGCCAACATAACTAGACAAACCAAGCCAACAACAGAGTGGAAAGGTAACAAAAGACAAGGCTTCTTTTCAAAGAAGAAGTTCCTGAAAAAGCAAAACATGGGCTCCTCAAATACCTCGAATTCTTCCCAAGACACATCTCCCATGTGCAACATTTGCAGCAAAAGGCACCGTGGGGTTTGTTACTATGTGTCAGGGGCCTGTTTCAAGTGTGGTAAACAAGGGCACATAGCCCGAGATTGTAATCAAAATTGAGGAAAGAAAGCTGCTAGTTCCCCTGCATCGATCCCAAAGCCAGGAAACACTTTGAGATCCGCTACCACCAGGGATACCGTGAGACAGGGGAGAGTTTTTAAGCTTGTTCCGGGCGATACACGGAATGCCAATGCAGTTGTCTCAGGTACTATTTCTATATGTAATCAGGATGCTTTTGTGTTAATTGACTCTGGATCCACACACTCTTTTGTGACACATGCATTTGCATCTAGACTGAATAGACCCTTAGAATTACTGCCATATCTGCTATGTGTGTCTGCTCCATCTGGGGAATCTGTGTTGTGTGAATCTATATACCGATTTTGTGAGATGTGTGTTGAGGATGCTATCCTATATGTAGATTTGCTGCCCTTGAGCTTTAGACATTTTGACGTAATTTTGGGCATGGATTGGTTGACCAAATATTGTGCCACCATAGATTGTGTGACAAAACGGGTTGTGTTTAGACCGCCCGAACAGAATGAGATTATGTTTGTGGGAAATGGGGTAGTGCCTCCACTTTATTTGATATCTGCAATGAAAGCATGTAAACTAATCAGGAAAGGGTGCTAGGGTTATTTGTGCTATGTGTTGACTGAACAATCTGTGAATGTTGAATTGAATGATATCCCTATTATTAGAGAATTTCCGGATGTGTTTTCAAATGAATTACCAGGGGAATTGGTAGACAGGGAGATAGAATTTACAATTGAGACTATGCCAGGCACCCAACCTATTTCTAAAGCTCCCTACAGAATGGCTACTGCCAAAGTGAAAGAATTGAAAGAATAGTTGCAAGACCTACTTGACAAGGGGTTTATCCGACCTAGCACTTCGCCTTGGGGTGCACCAGTATTATTTGTGAAAAAGAATGATGGAACTTTGTGTTTATGCATCGATTACCGGGAACTGAATAAGGTAACGATAAAGAACAATTACCCCCTACCTCGTATTAATGATTTATTTGACCAGTTGCAGGAATCACAGGTGTTTTCCAAGATTGATTTGAGGTTCGGGTACCATCAGTTGAAAGTAAAGGCAGAAGATGTTGAGAAAACATCATTTAGAAGAAGGTATGGTCATTTTGAGTTTCTAGTTATACCATTTGGAGTGACTAATGCTCCGGCAGCATTTATGGACTTAATGAATCGTATTTTTAAGACCTACCTTGATGAATTTGTCGTAGTCTTTATTGATGATATTTTGATATACTCTAAAGATAGATTTGAACATGAACAGCATTTGAGAATTGTCCTGCAAATACCTAGGGAAAGGAAATTGTTTGCTAAACTAAAGAAATGTGAGTTTTGGTTGGATAAAGTTGTTTTCTTAGGGCATGTGATCAACAGAGAAGGGATTTCAGTGGACCCATAGAAAATAAAGGCAATTGTGAATTGGCCTACCCCGACCAATGTAACAGAAGTTCGCAGTTTTATGGGTTTAGCTGGGTACTACAGGAGGTTTGTAAAGGATTTTTCAAAAATAGTTGTGCCTCTTACCCAATTGACACGCAAGGGGCAACCTTTTGAGTGGAACGATGAAAGAGAATCAGCGTTTCATGAATTAAAAACAAGATTGACCATCGCACCGATTTTGACACTACCTTCAGGTACAAAAAAATTTGTGATTTTCAGTGATGCATCTTATAAAGGTTTAGGTTGTGTGTTAATGCAAAACGGAAAGGTTATTGCTTACGCCTCCCGACAGTTGAGACTGCACGAGAAAAACTACCCAACACATGACTTAGAATTGGCCGCAGTTGTTTTTGCTTTGAAAATCTGGCAGCATTATTTGTACGGGGCAAAGTGTGAAGTCTACACAGATCACAAGAGCCTGAAATACTTTTTTACACAGAAAAAGCTGAATATGCAACAGAGGAGATGACTTGAGCTGATAAAAGACTATGATCTTGAGATTCAGTACCACTCCGGGAAAGTCAATACAATTGCTGATGCCTTGAGCAGAAAATCAACAGAAAGTGTGGCTTGGTTGCTTACTGAATAGAAGGAGATTCTGCAAGATTTTGAGAAATCTGAAATTGAAGTAGTGATGTGTGAACAGGGAGGATTGATAATCGCTATCTTAGCTGAACCAGCAATCATTGAAGAAATTAAACAGAAACAGAACGAGGATGAATTCCTCAAGAGAGTGATTAATGAATTAGAGACAAGTCCGAAAGCAGAGTTCAGCATTAAGAACGAAGTGTTGAGATTTCGGAACAGAATATGTGTCCCAGATATTCCGGAACTAAAGAAGAGGGTTTTAGATGAAGCCCACAGATCCGTATTTGCTATGCATCCGGGTAACAATAAAATGTATCGGGATTTGAAACAAACCTATTGGTGGCCTAAAATGAAGAAAGAAATTGTAGAATATGTGTCCAAGTGTCTCCAATGTCAGCAAGTCAAGGCTGAACATCAGAAATCAGGCGGTCTACTGCAACCTCTCCCTATTCCTGAATGGAAGTGGGAGCATGTGACTATGGATTTCGTTGTTGGCCTACCTCAGACTTCGCGAGGTATGGATTCTATTTGGGTTGTAGTTGATAGACTGACTAAATCTGCACATTTTCTGCCAGTTAGAACTACGTTTAATGCTTATAGATTGGCTATTATTTATGTTGATGAGATTGTCCGTTTACACGGAGTTTCGGTATCCATTGTGTCGGATAGAGATCCGAAATTTGTGTCTAGATTGTGGAAGAGTTTGCAGGAAGCTATGGGAACAGAATTGAGGTTCAGTACTGCATTCCACCCACAGACAGATGGGCAATCGGAACGAACAATACAGACTTTGGAAGATATGCTTCGGATGTGTGTTTTGGATTTTCAAGGGAGTTGGGAAGACTATTTGCCACTTACAGAATTTGCTTGTAATAACAGCTTCCACTCCAGCATCGGTATGGCACCATACAAGGCTTTGTATGGTAGGAGGTGTAGATCACCTATTTGTTGGGCAGAGGTCAGGGATTGAGCTTTGCTTGGGCTTGAAATTGTGCAAGACACTTTTGAGAAAATCAAGACTATCAGTCAAAGGCTCAAGACAGCTCAGGACCGACAAAAGAACTATTCGGATGTTCAAAGAAGACCTCTTGAGTATGAGGTCGGTGACCATGTGTTCATTCGTGTGTCTCTAATGAAAGGCCAAGTCAGGTTTGGAAAGAAGGGCAAGTTGTTGCCCTGTTACATTAGGCCGTTTCAGATTTTTGAAAGGCTTGGTCCAGTTGCCTATAGAGTTGCTTTGCCACTGGGATTTGAGCAAATACATAATGTGTTCCACGTGTCGATATTGATGGGTTACCTACGAGACCCGTTTCATGTGATTGATTATCACCGGGTAGCTATTGATGAGAATATGGAATGCGCTGAATGGCCGGAACGAATTGTTAATTGGCAAGTGAAACAATTGAGAAGCAAGTCCATCCCAATGGTGAAAGTGGAATGGAAAGAACACTATGGGACGGATGCCACGTGGGAAAAAGAGGAGGAAATGCGACTACGCTATCCACATTTGTTTCCTGACGAAGGTAAATTAAGTTTGGAGGACCAAACTTCCTGAAGGAGGGAAGACTGTGATACCCCTGTTCCGTAATATGTTAATTGGTCCTTAATATGAATGTGACTATGTGTTTTGACATGATTGTGTGCACCATTATGTGAAAATATGTGGTTTTGAATTTCTATCTGTTCACCGTAGGAATATCTGTTTGACTATTTGCTTTGGAAATTAAATTGAAGGCCTTATCGGCCATAGAACCCGAAATTGATTGTGCCATTATGATTAGCGTAATTTTTAAAGCCTACGGTGAAAATTAATTGAAAATTGATTCGGGTTAGATTAAATTGATTTATTTAATGGCTTTGTGCTCAAATTGTTAATATTTGTAATTTTGGTTAGTGGGATTTGTTGTGTAAGAGCACTACACCTCCCATTCCCTCTTGTATCTTCACTAGGGCTGATCAAACTCTAAGAAAGAGAGAGGGGCCGGCTGTTAGGGAGAGAGAGAGAGGGAGAGAATTGTGTAATCTTTGACTCAAGCTTGGGAATTTGAAGTCTAGTTCAAGAATTAACCATAGATTGGGCTTCTAGGTAAGCATTGATTCTTGAATTCATGAGTTTAAGGTGTAATCTTGTGTGTTCAAAGTTAATTAATGGTCAAGAGGATGTTTTGTATTTGTTTTGTTGAATGGGAAGACCATATATGCATGCATGTATGTAATTGCTTGGAATTTGCATAATTGAGCTTGAATTACATGATTCATGTTGCAATTTGGTTGAAATCCATGTGAATTTGTAATTGAAGCACATGTATAATCACCATTGGTATCATCTAAGTTGAGAATGAGAGCTAGACGTCACATGCATGTACAATCTATGAAGATAAGAGCTTTGAATGCATAAATGTGTATGTTAGAATTGAGTTTGGTGTCAATTTGAGCCATGCATGTGTTAAATCTTTGAAATTGAGCTCCATGATGATGTGTTTTGGTGTTTATACCATGTTAGTACAGGTATGTGTGGAATTGGAGCTATAAAATGCATGAATTACTAGTTGAAAGTCGAAATGAAACTCAAGAATACAATCTGGGATTTCCAGAATTTTGATGTCTGCTCAAGCGGGGTAACTGCCGCTCGAGCGGGAAATACGTGCTCCCAGTACTTTTTACAGACTTGGTGTCCGCTCAAGCGGGGTAATTCACGCTCGAGCGGGGGAGCTATTTAGACAGGCCTTTCGCTCGGGCGCCCTAATTCACGCTCGAGCATATTTTTGATGCAACCAGTACTTTTGCAGGCCTTACGAGTCCGCTCGAGCGGGTAAGTCTACACTCGAGCATGGACCCTATTTTCTGAAATTTTGTTTACGCGTTCTGCGTTTCGTTTTCCGTCCTCTTTCACTTCTAATCCCTCTTAGGCATACTTTGAGCATTGTCATTGAATTAAAGAGATAAGAATGAAGCCTAAAGAGGAAAATCTGAATTAAAGAACAGATTAAATTAATTGTGACCCATATGTGTTATGTACTGTGTAGGGTCAAGCTCCAGGACAAATCCACAAGCCGATCACTGTGAGGAATATCTGAAATACATATTGTTGTCTAATTGCTTACTTCTATGTAAGTTTTGTAAAGTTCATTAATTTTGAATGGTGGACAAAGTTTGAAAGGCTTAAATGCCAGTCTGATATGACAAGTTTGAAAGGCTTAAATGCCAGTTTGACATAACAAGTTTGAAGGGCTTAAATGCCAGTTTGTTATGACAAGTTTGAGAGGCTTAAATGCCAGTTTGACATAACAAGTTTGAAGGGCTTAAATGCCAGTTTGACATAACAAGTTTGAGAGGCTTAAATGCCAGTTTGACATAACAAGTTTGAAAGGCTTAAATGCCAGTTTGACATAACAAGTTTGAAAGGCTTAAATGCCAGTTTGATATGACAAGTTTGAAAAGCTTAAATGCCAGTTTGATATGACAAGTTTGGAAGGACCGAAAGGCCAGTCTGATACGAAAGTTTGATAAGGCCAAAAAGGCCAGTCTGATATAAACGTTCGAAAAGGGCCAAAGGCCAGTTTGACATGAATGAATTGGGCTAAAGGCCGTCTGTTGTATAATGTTCCAATGTATTTTCTTTATTTGATATTATTCACTGGGCTTCCGCCCACGCTTATTCATGTGTTTGTAGGTGAGCCAAGAGAGGTCCAGACCCAGCCCCAGTGAAGTCTGTATGGAACAACCGAGTTTTGGAAAGTTAGCCTATGTGTCTCACGCATGAGACTCACCTTCGCCTTTGTTATTTTGTTTTATGTTGTCACGTTGGCGGAGCCTTTGTATATGTCTGTATATAGTTCATGGGTTGACTTAGTTTTGGATGATCCTGTCTGTACAGAACTTTTTGATACTTTAATTTTATTGTGAGTTATTAATGTTTACATGTATGACTTGTTTGACGTGTCATGTAAGCACAGCTCTAAGGACAAAGTTTTTTTTTTAAATTGCTTCCGTTGGGCCCCCATTAACTCTGTTAAAATACGTTTGGTTTGGTTTGAGGCCGTAGGTAATCTCACGATTACTGGCCGGTTATGTCCTTAACCCACGGGGGTGGGTTCGGGTCATGACACCTTGGTTCCCTTTAAGTACCTCATGATTTTCTTTGCTGCCTTCCAATGTTCCATTTCTGGATTACTTTGGTATTTTCCAAGCATCCCAACTGCAAATGCAATGTCAGGTCGTGTACAAACCAGAGCGTGCATTAAACTGCCTACGGCAGACGCATAGGGAATGCTAACCATTTGTTCCTTTTCCAAATCATTTTTCAGACATTGATTTAAACTGAATTTGTCACCCTTTAAAATGGGCGCTGCATTAGGAGTGCAATCACTCATCTTGAATTTCTCCAAAACTCTTTCAATGTAGGTTTTATGAGACAATCCTAATGTCCTTTTGGACCTATCTCTGTGAATCTCTATGCCAATGACATAAGAAGCTTCACCTATATCCTTCATTTCAAAATTTTGGGAAAGAAATTGTTTAGTATCATGCAACAATCCCAAATCATTAGATGCAAGTAAAATGTCATCCACATATATAACTAGAAAAATGTATTTGCTCCCACTAATCTTGGCTTCTATCCTTTCTATAACTCAAACGGTATTTTGGGAACAACCTTGGATGGAACCCTGTTTAAGATATACACAGTGGTTTTCAAAGCTCCACTCCATAAATTTATAGACACATTAGAATAACTAAGCATGCTCCTTACCATGTCCATAAGTGTTCGGTTCCTTCTTTCAGCAACACTATTTTGTTGTGGTGTGCCAGGCATTGAATATTATGCAATAATGCCTTCTTTCTTAAGGAACTTAACAAATGGACCTGGTAATTGTCCCAATTCTATGTACCTCCCATAGTATTCTCCACCTTTGTTTGACCTCACAATTTTAATTTTCTTTTTTGTTTGTTTCTCTACCTCTGCTTTATAAACTTTAAAGGCGTCGAGTGCCTCGGCCTTATCAAACAAGAGGTAGAGATACATGTATCGTGTGAAGTCATCAATAAATGAGATAAGACCATTCAGACAAGGTGGAGTAAATGGTCCACAAATATCAGTGTTTATGATTCCAAGAATTTCCTCACTTCTTTTGGCACCTTTACTGGTCTTGTTGGTCTGCTTTCCCTTTATACAGTCCACACAAGTACCAAAGTTGGTAAAATCAAGAGTCGGAAGGACTTCATCATTAACCAACCTCTTTATTCTCTCAATGGAGATATGTCCCAATCTCCTATGCCAAAGAATAGAGGAGGACTCATCAACAATATTACCCTTAATGCCAATATCACCATGCAAGGTTAAAAGATTTTGTTCAAAAACAGGATTCAAATTTAATTTGTACAAACCATTAATTAAAGTACCATATCCTACAGAAACAGAGTCTTTAAACAAACTAAAATTTGCACCAACAAACTAAAATTCAAATCCAAACGGTACTAGTCTAGAAACAGAAATTAAATTTTTTGAAAAAGATAGAATGTAAAATGCATTTTCAAGATCCAAAACAAAAGCCATTTTTTAAAACAAGTCTGAAAGTCCCAACAGCTTCGACGTGCAAACACATCACATTGCCCGAATAGATGCCTTGTTCACTTCCCGTCGGTTTCCTTAGGCTGAGGAAGCCTTGCATGGAATATTAGCAATGTGAATTGTAGAACCCGAATCAATCCACCAATCATATTGATGAGTATTAATAAAATTAGATTCATAACACACGAGATATGAGATTACCTTTCTTCTCAATCTCTGAGGACTTAAGACGAGCTGCAATGTCCCTCATTTCCATAATGTGCTCACGCACACTCCTAGAATTGTTATGCTGCATTCTTGATAGTTTGTTCATTAGGGTGCTTGCCAATGCTTTGTCAGAACTAACAAATTGTTCTTCAATAGTCCTCATGTAGTTCTTGACCTTATCAGATGGTGAGATTGAGCCCCTAATGCTCTGGCTAATATGTGACTTTATGAGCATTAGGCTTAAGTAATTGGATCGCTCCCACTTATCATAAGCACTCTTTTCTGCAGTGGAACTCTCGGCCGTGAGTTCAGGAGGTTCATCCACACAGAGTGCTAGATCGAGGTCCATGCACCCTAATGTTAGAAAGATTTTGTCCTTCCAGTCCAAAAAATTATCACCGTTCAAGAATGGAATACGAGAAGACTCATTAGATAGTACAGATGTAGAAATCACTGCAATTACCAAGAACATTATTAATGCTTTGAAACAATAACTATAGTCTGAATCAACCAATGTCAAATTCAGTAACAAATCTAAACCTTCCTGTGGGTAAAGGTCACTACACTGTATTAGATTTGCTATTACTTTATAATAAGACTAATGGGTTCTGAAATATTTAAGGAAAAGAAAACTCATACCTGTGGGTTTAGAGTGTTCAATCCCTTTAATACCCAATCCATTATCTTATTCCAATTAAATTTCATAAATTATTACTTTCCTGTGGGACCAAGAAATTATTTATAAAACAAAATTGCAATGTAAAAATGCCAAATTAATTTTTAACTTTATGTGATCAAAATACTGAGGACCATATCTTTATGTCTTAAGATGCTGTGGCTACTCTTAAAACATAATAAATTTTTTAAATATGGCATAATTTATTAATGAGAGCAAATCCTTATAGTCACAAGAAATACATAATCTTTTAATGCACATAATGTATAACACATGCAATCAGAGTAATATCACATGAAAAATCCCCAAACCAAACACATGTAATTCAACTTTATACTAGATTTTGCTTAAAAAATTGGACCAAAATAAATTTCATAAGCCCAACACATAGTGTATACACGCTCTTATTTCACATGAATTTTCAATGCATAAATAATTACCTTAATGCGTGTAATATAATATTACATTATTTTAGATAACATGCTAATGAATCTCAAAAATTATAAAAATTATAAAGGAACATGTTATAATTCAATGTATGAAATTCAATTAAATTTGCTCATTACTTTCACATGCAACTACAATAAAATGTCTTTCATAACATGTCATTCCTACTATAATATTTAACAATAAATTAAACTGGCGTAGGTTTCAAAGGTTAAGGCTAAATATTGATCTACTCATAACCACATATACAGGACTAATTGTCTAATGCATATAAAGTTATCAGAATGCATAGTATTTGATCAACAATAAAACCATAATCACAAAAGTCCAAAAATAAAGGAAGCAATTATAAATTAATGTGATCTCCACAAGTAAAACCCAAAATAAGTTGATCATCTGCTGCTTTCCACGTTTATTATACATGTAAATTCACTAAATCAATGGAAAGAAAATAGATTTTTAAAGAATTAAATTTAGATTTTAATAAAGCTAATCCCACTGGAAATCTATTATTATAGATGATGAATAAAAATCAGAAACAATTTGGTGATTCAATTCTTCCTTTCTCCTTTTTTTTTTTAATTACGCAACAAGATATGCTTTATACCCATATAGATATTAACCAATCTAAAGTAGAATTAAAATAAACAAGTTTATGAATTCTCAAAACTGAGAATAACAATTGAAAATAATTTTGGTTCTCTGATTCCTTATGCCACAGTAGTGTGCTAGTGATCAGGCCATTATATTATATGAATAGCATAAACGAAAATAAAATAAAAATGATCTAACAAGATTTGGCCTCTATATATTACAGTAATGTTGAACAACAAACAGAAGGCGGCTCTGATACCAATTGTGATAATTAAAATAATTTTAATTCAGAAAGAAGAATACCTCCTGCCATGATATTCAAACCTTTGAATCTTTATCCTTGAATGATCAAAACTTGAATGTATAAACAAAACCCACTCACTAAACACTTTTACAGAACCATATGAGAAAAGTGGAAGGAACAGAGTTTCAAACCTATTCTATTCACAAAAACAACGTTTGTGTTTGATGGCTATCACAGGCATATATATAGATAGGCTTGGACCCATATCCAAGTGTAACTCCTTATAATTTCCAACCATCAGAAAAGTTGTAAAGTCCCATGAAACCACCATATGGGATGGTGAACAGACATTAGTTACCCATTAATCATTAAACCAATTAAATACATATAATCTAAATAAATAAATAAAACATGTGACATATGGGTCACTTTATGGATATTCTTACATAACCTTCCTTGAGATTTATTAAAAATATAATAAGTCACATAATTTTGACATAATTACATTGATTTTCTTTTATATTTTAATTCATATAATACTAAAACACATTTTCATTAATAATTAATTAGTTATATAAATGGAACAATGATATTGTTACATTTTTTACACGAAAATGTATACTTTGTATTGCTTATTTTTGTATTTTTTGCACTATTTGAATTAGTTATTTTGCCTTATTAAAAAAGAGATCAATATAATTATGTTAAAATTATGAAATTTATATTTTTTTCAAACCTTGGTGTAGGACAATGTAATTTACCCATAAAAAATCTTTCCAATTTTTTTTTTTTTAAAAGTCAATTTATTAGCTTATTTGGGTCATATTACTTTTTTATTTTTTTATACTTCTTTTCATAATAAGTAAAAAAAAATAATTTATAAGTCATGTCCAAAACGATCCTAAATATTTTTTTCTAATTAGGTGGGTTTTTTTTTTTAAGATTGAGAATTGCTTTGAGAATAAACTATTTTAGTACATTTTTTTTATTAAGATGTGAGTTGAAAAAAATTATGTTTGGAATAATTTTTAAATTTTTTTTAAAAAAAAGTGCAAAAAGTTTTTTAAAAAAAAAAGAAGAGAAAAATCTTCAACATTTTTGGATAATTATGTAACTCTTTAACGTTTTTAGTAGTTTTTTAAACTGTTATCCAAACTTCCCAAACTTGCATGGAAAATGGCATACCAAAAAAAATATATATATATAATTTTATACTTTTTGAAACTTCCCAAACTTGCATGGAAAATGGCATACCAAAAAAAAATATATATATATAATTTTATACTTTTTGAATTATAATTAAAAATAAAAAAATATAATTAAAATCTTAAAATAATATTATAATAAAATAAATTAATCATAATTAAAAAAAAGAATTTTTATTGATAAATTCTATTTAGAAGTGTTTTAACCCAAGAAGTCCATGAAGGAATTTTTTAACCCATTTAGTCCCATGTATGTATAGTTTTATTCCATAAAGTCATTTTTCTTGATTTACATTATTTTCTTGGACACTTATGCCCTTATATTTAATTTTGATATCCTTATAAATATTTTTTGAACGGCTAGCAATTTTATGATGTGAACATTCATATTTTAAAATTCACATTGGTAGCAATGTAAAATTGGCCCGTGGACGGCCCGAAACCTGCTTGCGAGCCGGGGCAGGCTCGACCAGTTGACAATGTGAATATTCACATTGACATGTTAACATTCACATTAATAGGAGTGTAAAATTGGCTCGCGTCCCGTGGCGGCTCGAAACCCGTCGGCGGCCCATGGGCGGCCCGGGACGGGCCTGGTTCGGCCCGTTGACAATGTGAATATTCACATTGACATGTTAACATTCACATTGATAAAAGTATAAAATTGGCCCACGGCCCATGGGCGGCCAAAAGCCCCCCGTGGCCCCGGGCGGGCCCGGCCCGTTGACAATTTGAATATTCACATTGGCATGTTAACATTCACATTGATATGAATGTAAAATTAGCCCGCGCCCCATGACTGCCCGAAACCTGTCCACAGTCGTTGGGCGGCTCGGGACGGGCCCAGCCCAGCCTGTTAACAATGTGAATATTTACATTGACATGTTAACATTCACGTTGATAAGAGTATAAAATTGGCAAGCGGCCCAAGGCGGGCCTGACCCGACCCGTTGACAATGTGAATATTCACATTGATAAGAGTGCAAAATTGGTCCGCAGCCCGTGGGCGGCCCGAAGCCTGATCGCAGCCCGACCTGTGACATTGTGAATATTCACATTGACATGTTAGCATTAACATTGATAGGAGTGTAAAATTTGCCCGCTGCCCGAAGCTTACCCGGGATAGGCTCGGCCCGACCCGTTGACAATGTGAATATTCACATTGACATGTTAACATGCACATTGATAGGAATGTAGAATTGGCCCGCGGCTCGTGGGTTGCCCAAAGCCTGCCCACGGCTCGGGGCAGGCTCGTTTGGTTTCGGGCCCGAGCATGTCCGAGACCCTAGGTTAGGGCCTAGTTCATCACTTTGAAGCCCGGCTCGGCCCATCGGCCCGCTTAAGGCCCCCATTTTTTTTTAATTCTTTTTAATTTTTTCTACCAAAATTTTATTATTTTCCACAAAAAAAGACACTAGGCCTCGACGCGGGCCGGGCCTCAGACCGAGCCTTGAACGGGCCTTAACTGGGCCGATGGGCCGGGCCGGGCTTCAAAGTGATGGCCCAGGCCCTAGCCTAGGGTCTTGGACTAGGCTCGAGCCCGGGTCCAAACGAGCCTTTTCCGAGCCGCGGGCAGCCTACGTTCTTTTTGACTATTCCATTAAATCCTATTTGAGGTAAGAAGACCAAAATACCATTTTCATCTACTTATATTCTATTTAGTCCACATTATTTTTTTATGTTTCAATAAGTCCTATGGGAGACATAATTACCAAAATACCCATAATGTGAATGTTCACATCGTCAATGTGAATGCTCATATCATCAATGTATAGAGGCTCGGGCCAGCCCATATCGAGCCTCGTGAGTGTCCGAAAAAATCCAGGCCGGGGCGGGCCATCCCGGCCCACGGCCAAAAAATTAGGCGCAGGCCCTAGCCCTGGCACAAGGGTATTTGGGCTTTGGACGGGCCGATGGATCGAGCCTCGGGTCGGGCCGGTGGGCCTGGGCCTAGCCTCGAGCTTAGGTCGGGCTTGGGCGGGCCTGGCCTGGCCATTTTTTTTTAATTCTTTTTAATTTTTTCTACTAAAATTTTATTATTTTCCAATAAAAAAGACATTGCACCTCGGGCAGGCTGAGCGTCGGACCAAGCCTTTAATGGGCCTTAAGCGGGCTGATGGGCTGGGCCAGGTTTCAAAGTGATGGCCTAGGCCCTAGCCTAGAGTCTCGGACATGCTCAGGCCAAGACCCAAACGAGCTTGCCTCGGACTGTGGGCGGGCTTCGGGCAGCCCACGGGCCGCGGGCCAATTCTACATTCCTATCAATGTGCATGTTAACATATCAATGTGAATATTCACATTGTCAACGGGCCGGGCCTACCCCGGGCTGCGGGCAAGCTTCGGACAGCGGGTAAATTTTACACTCCTATCAATGTTAATGTTAACATATCAATGTGAATATTCATATTGTCACGGGTCGGGCCAAGCCCGCCTCGAGCTGCGGTCGGGCTTCAGGCCGCCCACGGGCTGCGGGCCAATTTTACACTCTTATCAATGTGAATGTTAACATGTCAATGTGAATATTCACATTGTCAACGGGTCGGGTCGGGCTCGCCCTAGGCCGCTGGCCAATTTTATACTCTTATCAATGTGAATGTTAACATGTCAATGTGAATATTCACATTGTCAACAAACCAGGCCGGGCCCACCCCGAGCCTCCCACGGGCCGTGAGCAGGTTTCGGGTAGCCACGAGGTGCGGACTAATTTTACACTCCTATCAATGTGAATGTTAACATGTCAATATGAATATTCACATTGTCAACGAGTCGGTCCGAGCCCGCCCATAGGCCGCGGGCTAATTTTGTACTCTTATCAATGTGAATGTTAACATGTCAATGTGAATATTCACATTGTCAACAAGCCGGGCCGGGCCCGTCCCGGGCCGCCTATAGCCCGTGGGCGGGTTTCGAGCAGCCACGAGGCGCGGGCTAATTTTACACTCCTATCAATGTGAATGTTAACATATCAATGTGAATATTCACATTGTCAACGGGTCGGGTCGGGCCGGGCTTGCCCCGGGCCGCGGGCGGGCTTTTGGTCGCCCATAGGCCGCGGGCCAATTTTGTACTCTTATCAATGTGAATGTTAACATGTCAATGTGAATATTCGCATTGTCAATGAGCCGGACCGGGCCCGCCCCGGCCCGCCCATAAGCCGCGGGCGGGTTTTGCGCCGTCATGGGACGTGGGCCAATTTTACACTCCTATTAATGTGAATGTTAACATGTCAATGTGAATATTCACATTGACAACGGGCCGGGCCCGCCCCGGCCTGACTCGAATTTTTTCGGGCACCCACGAGGATCGACATGGGTCGGGCCCCTACACATTGACGATATGAACATTCACATTGACGGTGTGAACATTCTCATTAGGGATATTTTAGTAATTATGTCACCCACAGGACTTATTGAAATATAAGAAAATAATGTGAACTAAATGGAACATAGTAGATAAAAATGATATTTTGATCTTCTTATCTCAAATAGGACTTAATAAAATAATTAAAAAAATATAAATTAGATGAAATAAAACTCTTAAAAAATAAATTTATCAAAAAAACTCCCTTAAAAAAATATACGTAATAAAATTCTCATACGTGCATAATGTGGTTAAAAGAGGCCCAATCAAATCAGTTGAACAGCCAACTATAATATTAATAAATAAAAAGGCAAGCAACCGAATCAGTAGTTTGCAAACAATAAAATCCAACTTGATTACGCGTATATGCATGCATCATGCATGTGCTCCTCATTAGCAATTCACGATGACTCAAACTCTACACCCCAACAGCTTTTCAGCCGCGCGTGTAATGTACGTACATGTTCCCAACAACATCAATTTTTTAAGTCTCATTTGGTATATGGATTAGAGTTAAATTAATCAACAAAAAGACAAAATAAATTAATCTATCTATTTACCTATATATTATACTAGCATATCACTCGTACTATGCACGAATTGTGTTTACAATTATCTATATATGTGAATTGTAATTTTTAAATATTTTTTTTAAATGCCTTCTTTTTTTTCTTTTTATATTATATTAAAGTTTAATATTTTGATAATAATCATATGTGTTAGACTTTTTAAAGAATTAAATATCTTTTTTTATTTATTATATTATATTAAAGTTTAATATTTTGATAGTAATCATATATATTGGACTTTTCAAGAAATTTTTTTTATACTTATTCTTAATGTATTAAAGTGTTATTATGAGGGTAAGTCTTGGGTTTGGGAGAAATTAATAAATGCTAAGATTTTTTTTTTAAATCAAAAAATCAAGAAATTTAGATTGGGAGATTAAAACTCCCACAAGACTTTGGGTTAAAAATCCCATTTTACTTAATATATAGTATAGATAAGCAAAAAAGATTTTTAGTGAGGAGTCTTGTAAGAATTTCAACATCTCATACTAATTTTCTTAATTTTAAACAATTAAAAAAAAATTCGTTGGTTAGTTTCCATTTAACCATATAAAAATAAAACTCTAATTAGTTTATAATTTATTTGTTAATCTCTCATCGAAAAAAAGAAAAGAAAAAGTGAATTGTTTCACTCATATAAATTGAATCGTATACCGTAATTTAATATTATAGTATTGTGCATGTTTCAATTCCATACAGTTTAAATTTTAAAATAAAATTTGAAAGTTTAATTTATTAATTTTTGTATAAATTGGTTGGTCTTTTGACATAGCCAATTAGGCTAAATCATTTTTGGTTTGACTGATTCGTTAGTTTAACTGTAATTTTAATAGTTTTATCAAAATATATATTGGTTAGATTTGTTTGATTCGAAATAAACTAAAAAATGATCTGATTAAAGATTGAATGACTATAACTTTATTAGAAATAAATTTCCGACCCAAACAATTGTTAATGTTGTTCCAGGTAGGCAATCCAAGAGAAGGTGAATTGGGTTATTAAAAAATTGCTAAATTAAAATTAACCCAAATAAAAAATAAATAAAATTGTTCAACAATATAAAATAGAGTAATGAAATAAAATGAGCAAAGTGAAAAGAAAGCAAACTCAGCGATTTATAGTAGTTCAGCATGCCAAACCTACGTCCACTCCCCAAATATCATTCTCGAGAATTTCTCCACTATTTTCAAATAGTAATTACACCACTAACTTTACAAGTACTAGTGAACCTTTACAGACTAATTTAGAATCCGATGCCTAATCACACCTAATCAAGTGATTTTATCCCAAAAATTACTCACAAAAATAACCCGACTAGTTTTGAATTCGGTGCTTAATATCACACAGCCCAAATGATTTTATCCCGAAAAAACACTCACAAAACTCTCTATTTTTTTACAAGAATAATAAGACTAATGGATAGAAAATTATTTTACAATTTTACTCAAATTTTTAACAAATTTTCTCACATAAAATACAACTCAATGAAGCACAATAATATTTTGAGAACAAATAACTATCACAAATTTTTCATTTCTTCTCTTCTTCAACACTTATTTTTCATCAACCAAAATACTCCTTATATATCATAAAATTATATCTATTAGAGAGATAAGCTCATCTCGGATCACAAAGCAACAGAGCGCTCGTCTTTTTAACTTATCATCATGCGGCGCAAGTGGCTTCTCCATTCTCAAAAATTGTAGCTCAGATTCACACGTCCAAATTCACAAGCCCATGAGAAGTTTGAAAATTTTGGCACAATGTCGCTTTCGACAAATAGTCATGGTAAAATTTTTAAAACAATTCTTGCAATATCAATGAGTGCACAGTGATTATATTGTAATTTTTCTATTAAAATATTCAAATACACAGTAAAATTTCTATTAAAATATTTGTATGCATAGTAGAATCTCTTTAAAATAACATTTATAATAGATATATATATCGTTTTAAAATTTTTGTAATTGTTGTACAGATTTTAAATACACTCTAATAAAAAATAAGACACTACCCCATGTGGGTATATCAAATTTGTCAAAAGAAGATAACTTTAATCAAAAGACGACAATCCACTAATAACACATTTGTTAAAATAATACAACCAATTAATATCAAATTTGTCAAAAGATGTATAATGACCAATCGTATTTTTTAAAACGTGAATAGTAAATTTTATAAAATATTTTTGTAAAATCAGATATTGCACATTAATTGCGATTTAAATAATATTTATAATAAATGCATCAAACAACATATATATTAGACAGATAATATTTTGTGTCAAAGAATGTAGAATATGTATATTAAAAAATTATAATTTATCCCATAATATTTTAGACATCATCAAAATCAAATCACATGATTAACAATCTCTCCATTTTTTATGATGGCAATACATGCATGAATTTGACACAAAAATTTACATGAATGAATGCACTATGAAAATATTTAACAATCATTCATAATACATGCATTTATTTGTATTGTATTTTCTTCTCATTTATTAACAAATTTTTTGTCAAATAATTTATATATAAATCACAATTCTTCTCCCCCATTGACATCATCAAAATAAAATATTGATATATGAATTTGGATAGAGAATGAAAATTTTCAGTTTCCTAAACCGAAAATCATATAAACATATTTGAGCAAATAATTTGATTTGACAGAAAAAAAATGTAATAATTTTTTATTTCTTTCCCGCGATCATTTTCGAGATTTGCTATCGTTGGCCAAAAAAGAAACTAATAATAATGTAGTTGCACTGAAGATATTGACTATCAAAAGAACAGATATGCGTCGATTATAGTATCAATGGTGTGTATAAAAGGACATAGATGGTGCGCAGAGATACGAAACCTTCAAGTGTTCTTAGAAAAAATTTGTTCACAGTTTGTGTAATCATGTCATTCCTTACATTGGCCATCAATGGTTCTAACTGGAATGTGGTGCCTGAGATACATGCAAATGAAAGGTTATCTACAATGTATTCGCAAGTTATTCTAGTAGCTGAGAGTCCTAGTATATTTGGTAATTGTAATGATACAGAGGTTATCAATAATACTATGATTCTTAGTATACAAACGATGACTGTGGTTTCCAATATAGCTCAACGACTACAAGTAAGAAGCCAAGAGAATTAGCGATTAAAAGAAGAAGTGATCATTTTAAAACAACAACTTGTTGAAACTCATCAGGCGAAGAGAATTATTGAGAGTAAAAATTCACAATTGGAGAATGTGGCGCAATATTACACAACCGTTATAATGCCAAGATTCACAGAGGTTGAAAATAGAGAGGTTCAAATTCGAGAGGCTCATGAAAAGCTATTGAGAGAAGTTAAGCGCAAAAAATCTATGAAGCCTACTTAGAACTAACATGTAATCTCGAAATATTTTCTTCTTCTGAAATAAAATTGCAAAATGAAGCCTACTTAGAACTAACATGTAATCTCGAAATATTTTCTTCTTCTGAAATAAAATTGCAAACATTTCTTTTTGCCTTTTTTTTTTAATAAAAAGAATTTTTGATGTAGATAAGGAAAAAAAAAATTAGAGTAGTTTCAGAATATATCTTTAGAAAAAAAACTCCCCCCTTGAGATTATGCATATACTTAGAATATAATTTTTCATAAAACTCCCCCTATGATGATGCTTCATCTTTTAAAAAGATATTTCTCCCTTGGAGCATTTTAAAAAAATATAAGTTGCACCATAAGATTTTAAAAAATAAGTTTATACAATATCTTCATTTCTATTTGTGATTTAAAAAAATATCCAATCATAATACAAGTCATCATGAAAAATGCACTTTAAAGATACAATCATATCATGTTATCCATTTGTCAAGAAGTATATAATCAAATTTTCTGATTTTTTCAATATGTAACAAATATCATAATATATATGTGAGACTCAATTGAATTTGATTATTTAGGGGTTAGTTGGAGTGTCTTAAATAAGTGTACTTTTTATCTTTGTGTCTTAAATAAGTGCACTTTTTGCCTTTTTGAACTAAAAAGTTGAGGGAAAAAATATGAATGTTTGGATTAACTTTTTGACTTTTTATGAAAAAATGTGTAATAAAAAATTGTAAAAATTGGTTTGTAGGGATTGTATAAATTAGTGTGATAGGAAAAATTAGGGTTGGGAGTTGTGCAGCCGTAATTGTTGACTTTTGGTGAATAGTGTTAACTTTTTAACTTTTTGAGTAACTTTTTGGCTTTTTGGATTTTTTCATACTACCCAAACTTGGCCTAAAAAATTAAAGTTGAAAATATGAATATTTGGGTTAATTTTTTAACTTTTTATGAAAAAATATGTAATAAAAAATTGTAAAAATTAATTTGTAAGGAAAAATTTGAATTGAGAATTATACAACCGTAATTATTAACTTTTAGTGAATAGTATTAACTTTTTAATTTTTTGAATAATTTTTTAACTTTTGACTTTTTTACAAGTTCTCCATCTTAACCTTAGTCTTGTGTTGAGTGATGCATTGTCTTCATTCAGTCACGTATAGTTCTAATAAGCATCAATCCACACGTAGATAAACAAATTCAATCAATCAAATTCAGCACGTGTTAAAAAATCAATTATAAAGTGATTCAAAGTAAATAATCAAGATGTAATGAAATCACAATCAATGTGTTTAGTTTTATTTTTTTAAATTCAGTTTTTTTTAAAAATTAAGCTTTTTGTTTTTCGTGTATTTTTATTTTTAGTAAATATTTTTTAAATTTTAAATAATTTTTTTTTTTACTTTTTTAGATGCACCTTACTTAGATGTATCTAAATAGTAAAATATTTGTGAAAAAAATATTTTAAAAAATTAATAAATGCATAAAAATATGAAAAATGCATTGAATTTTCATTTTTTTTTGTATTTTTTTGTATTTAGTGTATTTTTTAAAGATTTTTTTCACAAATAGTATATTTTTTAAGTGTATTTATGTTAGGCGTGTCTGAAAATTAAAAAAAATTTGTTTAAAATATTAAAAATATTCATTGAAAACAATAAAATATAAAAAATAAAAAAGTAGAATTTTTTGAAAACTGCTTTCTGAAAATCAGAACCAAACAAGTTGATTTTTTTTTAATTATTATTTTTTATATCATTCCCGTGGCTTAAGTGATATTATGGTATGACAAACATATATGTATGGAAATGATATATTTATATATGCAAGCCAATGATGATCGCACATAAGCATGAGAATAATATGATATCATCAAATGAAATATTTTCAGATTTAGAAAATCAAATTTTACCGATGCTGAAATTGAGTGACTATTCATATTACAATAATGACACACAATATTATGATTACTACATGATAATGCTTTAACAAAGAAATTTTTATTAAAAAAAATTGTTTCCTGTGAGGTTTGAACCCAATATCCGTTTTTTCATAAACACATCTTTGATTTTCAAGTAATTTATTTAAATTTTCTTTCCTTTATGTGAATTTAAAAATTATTTTATTTAAATCTTCTATATTTTCTTTTAAAGAATTATTTTTAATTTTCAAATCATTCGAATAATTTTTTAAAGAATCATTTTCCTTTTTCAAACTTTCATTTTTATTTTTCAAAGTTTCATTTCATTTTTAAAGATTCTATTTTTTAAGATTTCATTTTCATTTTCAAAATATCATTTTCATTTAAAAGACATTTATTTGATTTTTCGAGAAAAGATTGTTTTGAAATAATCTTTTGAAAATTATCATGTAACTCCTCAATAAAATCTAATAATTCATCATATGTAGGAGAATTTGTATTTATCTCATCATCTTCAACTCACATGAAACAAATATTTGTCATTTCATTATCGTCGCTTTCTCCATCAGGGTAATTTATATCATCATCATCATCATCATCTCTGCATATAAATTTCACTTCTTCTGTGATTTTATTTTCTTGAGTCGTGCTTTCGTGTGTAACTTCTAATTTTTCCCAAATCTCTTTTGTTGTGTCACAAGCACAAATTCTATCATATTCATTAGGATCAAGTGTACAGTATAAAATATATTTTGCTTTAGCATTTATTTGAATGCTTCTAATATCATCCTCATCCCATTCCTCTTCTGTTTTAGGAATTTTCTTTGTATCTACGATTTTGGAAGGAATAATTGGATCATTTTTAATAATCTTCCATACCATGTAGTTTGTCCATTGAATGTATATTATAATTCTATTTTTTCAATAATTGTAATTTTCACCAGAAGAATAGGGAGGGTAGGCAGGTGAGTGACCATCAATAATTTGTATTCCTATAATGGCTGCCATTGATCAATTCTAAAGTTGTTAAGTCAAAAAATAAATAAGAGCTCTTACTCTGACAACAATTATTATTCCAGGTAGGCAACCTAAGAGGGGTTGAATTGGATTATTAAAAAATTTCTAAATTAAAAATTAACCTAAATAAAAAATAAATAAAATTGTTCAACAATATAAAATAGAGTAATGAAATAAAATGAGCAAAGTGAAGAGAAGCAAACTCAGCGATTTATAGTGATTCAGCACGCCGGGCTTGCATCCACTTTCCAAGTATCCTCTTCGGATATTTCTCCACTATTCTTCAAATAGTAATTACACCACTAGTTTCACGGGTGCTAATGAACTTTTTACAGACTAGTTTAGAATCCGGGGCCAAATCACATCTAACCAAGTGATTTTATCCCAAAAACCAATCACAAAAATAACTCGATTAGTCTTGAATCTGATGCCTAATCTTACCTAACCCAAAGGATTTTATCCCGAAAAATCACTCACAAAAACTCTCTTTTTCTACAAGAATAATAAGAATAAGGGATAGAAAATTATTTTACAATTTTGCTCAAAGTCTTAACAAATTTTTTCACAGAAAATACAGCTCAATGAAGCACAATAATATTTTGAGAACAAATAACTATCACATATTTTTTTCTTGACAGTGGCTTTGGTCCAGCCCAAGATCGGACTGGATCATGCTGTTGGGCCCGTGGGGCCTACCACGAGTCCCGTTTTGATAATCCGAACCGTTCAATATGTAGAACTCGTCAAGTACTATATGCTTGTAAAAAATCACGTTGATCGGATATCGATAGCTATGTGAACAAAATAGTTTTTTATCAACCGTTAATTGTTTCACCGTCCATTTTTTTAATACAAAAACTGATTTGATCACATAGCTATTGATATCCGATTAACGTGATTTTTTACAAGCATGTAGTACTCAACGAGTTGTACATATTGAACGGTTCAGATTATCAAAACAAGTCCAAAAAATGGGCACCATAGGCCAAACTGAACGGGTCCAGTCTTGATCTCAACTTGAGACAAACTGGACCCTTTTTTTTCTTTTCTTTTCTTCTCTTCTTCAACATTTATTTTTCTTCAACCAAAATATTCCTTATATATCATAAAATTAAATTTGTTAGAGAGATAGGCTCCTCTCTGTAAGAGGGGCTAATTTGAGGCTATCGCTATAAGAGAGACAAGGGCAAGAATGTTGCTATGATAGCTTATGAAGGCCCAATGATCGAGGCTATCGCTAATCTCGATGACGATGACTGTTATCTGATGGGAGAGCCTTGCCATTATTCTATTCTCTAGCCATTTTGCCTTCTTCTTCACCCAATCTCTTATCTCCATCATCTCCTTTGTTGTCGTATTTCTAAATTGAGATTATTGAAGAATCTAAGCCTCTCATCATATTCTAGAGAATTCGAAATTATTCTTCAAGGATCTTCGAAGATCTTCGAATTTTCCAACTCTTTTCTTGAACCCTCTCCTACACTCTCAAATCACAAAGCAACGGAGTGCTCTTCTTTTTAACTTATCATCACACGGCGCAAGTGGCTTTTCCATTCTCAAAGTTGCAGCTCAGATTCATACATCTAGATTCGCAAGCCCACGAGAAGTTCGGAAATTTTGGCACAAACGTCGCTTTCGATAAATAGTGATGGTAAAATTTTAAAACAACTCTGGTAAAATCAATGAGTGCACAGTGACTGCATTGTAATTTTTTTATTAAAATATTCAAATACACAGTAAAATTTCTATTAAAATATTTATACACATAGTAGAATCTCTTTAAAATAGCATTTATAATAGATATACATATATCTTTTAAAAATTTTGTAGTTGTTGTACAGATTTTAAATATACTCTAATAAAAAATAACTCACTACTCCACGTAGGTATATCAAATTTGTTAAAAGAAGATAACTTACCAATACCAAATTTGTCAAAATATGACAACCCACTAATATCATATTTGTCAAAAAAATACAACTAATTAATATCAAATTTGTTAAAAGATGAATAGTGACCAACTGTATTTTTCAAAATGTGAATAATAAATTTTATAAAATATTTTTGTCAAATCAAATATTGCACAGTAATTTCGATTTAAATAATATTTATAATAAATACATCAAACAACACATATTTTAGACAGATAATATTTTGTGTCAAAGAATGTAGAATATATATATTAAAAAATCATAATTTATCTCATAATATTTTAGATATCATCAAAATTAAATCATATGATTAACAGTTAACTTTTATTTTATAATCTCATATCGAAAAAGAGGAAAAAAGTGAGTTGTTTCACTATAAAGTAAACATTATGCTTCCGTTTAATATTATAGTATTGTATATATTTCAATTGAAGATAGTTTAAATTTTAAAATTAAAATAACATTTAAAAGTTTTAATTAATTAATTTTTATATAAGTTGATTGGTCTCTTAACCGAACCGATTAGGCTAAACCGTTTGCAGTTCGATTGATTCGCCAATTTAACTGCGATTTCTCATATTGATTTTTTTAATTTTAAACAGTTAAAAAGATTTCCATTGGCTACTTTCTATTTAACCATATAAAAATAAAACTCTAATTAATTTATGATTTATTTAATAATCCTAGATTGAGAGAAGAAAAAAAAAGTGTGATGTTTCAGTTATATAAAGTGAATCTTATACTCTTATTTAATATTATAGTGTTGTGCATAGTTTAGTTCAAAACAGTTTAAATTTTAAATAAAAACTTTAATCAGTCTATGATTTATTTTATAATCCCACAACGGAAAAAGAAATAAAAAATGAGTTGTTTTACTTATATAAAGTGAATCGTATACTCTTATTTAATGTTAATGTTGTGCATGTTTTAGTTCAAGATAGTTTAAATTTTAAAATAAATTTAAAAGTTTTAATTAATTAATTTTTGTATAAGTTGGTTGGTGTTTTTGACCTGGCTGATTAGGTTCAATCATTTTTGGTTTAATTGATTCGTTAGTTTAGCCGCGATTTTAGTAATTTTATCAAAGTATATTGGTTAGATTTGTTTGATTCGAAATAAACTAAAGATTGATCTGATTAAAGATTGAACGATTAAGATTGCATAATTAAAAATAAACTTCCTGCCCAAACAATTATTAAGTTTTATTTTATAATTCCATATCGGGAAAAGAAGGAAAATGTGAGTTATTTCATTGATATAAAGTGAGCCTTATGCTTCTATTTAATATCGTAGTGTTGTGCATTCTTCAATTCAAGACAATTTAAATTTTAAAATTAAAATAAAATTTAAAAAATTTTATTAATTAATTTTTGTATAAGTTAGTTGATCTTTTGACCTAGCCAATTAGGCTAAACCGTTTTCGATTTTACTGATTCGTTGATTTAACCGTGATGTTGGCAATTTTATTAAAATATGTTGGTTAGATTTGTTAGATTCGAAAAAAAATTAAAAATTGACCTAATTAAAGATTAAATGACTAATATTGTTTGATTCGAAATAAATTTGCTGCCCGAACAATTGTTAATTTTTATTTTGTACAATCCTATATCGGGCAAAGAAGAAAAAAGTGAGTTGTTTCACTTATATAAAGTAAACCTATGTTCCCATTTAATATTGTAGTGTTGTGCTTGTTTCAGTTGAAGACAGTTTAAATTTTAAAATAAAATAAAATTTAAAAGCTTTAATTAATTAACTTTTGTTTAAGTTGATTGGCCTTTTGACTGATTTTAACGATTTATCAAAATATATATTGTTTTATTTCTAAAAGGTATGTTTAAGTTTTATGACAAACTTTAACATAGAATAAACTAAAATTAAAAAATTTATAAAAAGAAATTTGTTTTTATTTGATCATAAATATAATATATTTTTTTAATTTATTCTATTTTTTTCGTCTTTACCAATTAAATTATGACTTGTATTTTTGTGACAACCCCGATCCATAATTAACTACTAATCCATAATTAAAAATGCCTAATAAGTATTTAAGATGAAACTGTGAGTTAATTGTGCATCTTATGTGTTATTTGTGTTTCTATCTATCTGTTATAGGAATATCTGTCTGAAATTCTATCTCATATAAGTTTGCACAGCTCTATGGACTTCGTATTTTGACACTTGCTTCCGCTAACCCCTTATTTTGCCAATATGTCTCAAAGGCCTTTGGTAATCTTAAGATTATTGGCCGGTTACGACACTAAATCTATGAGGGCGGGTTTGGGTCGTGACAATTTCTTACTATGAACTTAGAATATATAATTAATGACATAACAACTGAAATATATATATTCTAATAAAATGATTAAAATTTAATTTATTTTAAATTATTTTTCTATATTTTTCAAATAAATTTTATATTATTATTTAATTTAAAAATAATTTTTAATTATTTATTTAGCTCATGCGTCGCACATGTTCATATACTAGTTTAGTCAATAAGATAAAATATCATATCTAAACCATAATCATTTCACCTTTTTTTTTTCTCACAACTATCAAATCAACTATAAAAATGTCCAAAATTCATTCCAAAGGAAGTCTTTTAAATTAAAATTTGATAATCTAAAAGAAGAAGTAAAAAATATCCCTATGTTAGTTTTGAAAATCATTTTTTATTTTATTTTAGCTATTTCTACTTGATAAATTATGAGTAAAAGTTATGTCAAATAATTTAGTACAAACTCTCACAATAAAAAAGTTATAAATAACTTTAATAAATTGTATCAAACGACCCCAATGTCGTTGATTATTGTAGGAATAATACTAGGAATATTTGATATAACTCACTTTTTCCAACTTTAGTTAAATAAAGTCTCCTTTGGTTTTTAGTTTAAAAAAATGTTAAATCATTCTCTCTCTCTTTTTTTCATCTTTTCAAAAAATTAAAAAATCACCAGAAAAACAAAATAAATAAAAAGTCAATTCCTAAGCACTCCCTACGTATATGATTAAATATTTTGATTCGACTCAAATTTACTTAGTTAATTGTAGCTAATCTTTAAAAGCGGGACAAAATGTATCTGAATTTTATTAAAGTTTTTTTTTCATCTTTATTATCGAAGTAACATTCCATAAAATGAATGGTGTTTACATACACATGGGGTGTGTGGTAATAGGTTTTTTTTTTTTTAGTTTTTTAGGCTAAAATAGTATAAAATGATAAAATAGGCTAATATAAATAATAAGACAAAATATCACATCAAATCTATAATTATTTTATTTTTTTTCTCATAAATATCATATCTAACTATAAAAAAAATTCAACCATCTTTCCAAACACAACTATTATAGTCTACTAAAATAGTTAAAAACTAAATAGCCTACTAAAAAATAGATAACTTTCCAAACACCCTAATAGTTAAAATAAATAGCAATGTTAACATGAGGTGAAGAGGACACAACAAAATTGTGCCTCTTGGAAGGAGCAGAGGGAGGAATAGGGGTCCCTTTGGGAAAAGTATTGAAAACCATGCTTTCATATCCATTACCGGCTTCCATCTGTCGCCGGTGAGGCTTGAAATGCTCCGGCTTCATTGCACCTGGTCCAGGACTGAAATTTCTCTGGACCAGAATTTCTCTGGACTGAAATTTCTCTGGATCAAGGTTGAGGGACCTTAGACATTATGAAAATATTGTTGATGGACCTTAGACATTATGAAAATATTGGGTGTCCTTTATGCTATAAAATCATAATACCAGGGACCTGAAAAAAAATACCCCTAAAATGAATGGTGTTTACATACACATGGGGTGTGTGGTAATAGGATTTTTTTTTAGGTTTTTAGGCTAAAATAGTATAAAAAGATAAAATAGGCTAATATAATTAATAAGACAAAATATCACATAAAATCTATAATTATTTTATTTTTTTTCTCATAAATATCATATCTAATTATAAAAAAAAATTCAACCATCTTTCCAAATACAACTATTTTAACCTACTAAAATAGTTAAAAACTAAATAGCCTACTAAAAAATAGATAACTTTCCAAACACCCTAATAGTTAAAATAAATAGCAATGTTAACATGAAAAAGTAAATTGGTAAAATAAAATGTGTATTTTATAATAAGAGAATTCTACAATACATACTTCTTATTATATGTACTCTCTCTCTCTCTTTCTCTTTTTTCTTATGAGATACCATATTCATCTTTAATTATGCCATTTTGTTCTTTAGTTATGACTAAGGCTGCAAATGGATAGAACCATTCATGAACATGTTCGAATTTGGCTCGCTCGAACTCGGTTCGTCATTTTTTTTTTCTGCCTTCGAGCTCAAGTTTGAGTTCATTAAAATCTGAATAAACAAGTCCAAACATATTAATACTCAGCTCGTTAGCTCGGCTCATTTAACATTTATTATTTATTTACCTATTAAATAATGTAAAAATATATATAAAAAATAAAATAAATATGTTATTTATATATTTAAAAAATGTAAATGTAAATAATAACTAACTATTGATAATACATTTATATAATAATGATGGTAGATATTATTATTTTAACAAAACATTGACTTTTCTTTTAGTATGTTTATATATATATTATATAATTAAAATTTTAATTGTAACTTTAGTCTTATACGCAAATATAAATTTATAATTTTTTTAGTTTGTTAAGACTCGTGAACAGGCTCGAGTTTGAGTTAAGCCTAAACCAACTTGGCTCGAGATCGGTTCATTAAATTTTTATTAAGCTCGAGTTTGAACTCATTAAAATCTTAATAAAAAGCCCAAATATACCAAAACTCGACTCGGCTCCGCTCGTTTATAACCCTAGTTATGACTAATCTTTTTCGTTAGTTATGACATGATTTTGAGATGTTTAGTAATATCTTACGTAGTGTGTACTTATGGCTTCCTTTCTTTCTTTCTTTATTTTTTTTATTTTTTTAATTATGACTCAAAAAAGATAGAGTTATGTCATTTATTTCTTTAATTACCCTTTAGTAACTATGGGTGTTGATTTCCGACCACACAACTAAAAGGGGAGCTCAACTGGAAAGCACTGACAGAATAGATTAAGCCCAACAACCTGCACAAGAATATGAGAATCCAGCGGTGGTGAATCCACCTGGGGATACTCCGACAATGAAGTCAGTAATCTCTCATAGGTATCAAATTAGAGTATAACTCACGAGTCATTGCTCAAAGTATATCACACATACTTGAGACCCACGGGGGTGCCCTGTTTTTATAACTGGTAGTAACCTAATCCCTTTAGAAGCCTCACTTCAGTGGACTCAAGCTCAATGCTTATCTTGGACCCTTAGCTAAATAGGGATAAACTCTCCTCGTGCCTTATCTTTATCCAGACTAAGATCCTTCCCTGTTCTAGGACTCTTGTCCCTTATCTACTTATCTCAGATTCCAGTATCTCCACAAATAATCTCGGCCTAGCCGAGATCAACTCGGCAGCATGATCAGGCCACGTGGCACCTCGGCTGAGACTTCGGCGTTACCTTGGCCACGTGTTGTTATTCACAAAATACTTCCCCACAACTGTCCCCTAGGTTCTACTACCTCGGTATCCTGAGGTGATGAGAACCTACGTCGTTTGTCCACACTACATGTCGGCTAAAAATTTATTCATCTCTTTGATCGAGATCATGACTCATTGGCTTCATATAACTAGGACTTAGGTTCTTTAAGCATCTTAACTGAGATCGCTCCTCTAGCCGAGGTTATAGCATCACTCCTTTAAAAATTTCAAGAATTCTAACTGCGCATGAGCTGTCATGCACAGTCTTTTCAACCGTTTCATCCACGTGTCCCTTTCTCATTGGTTCGTACCTGACACGCGCCAACAGGCCGCGTCATTTCTGTCCGCGCTACCTGACAGGCATGTCGTCCAAGGTACTTCATTGTATTTTTGCCGCCTTTTCATATTTTTGACAAAAACTCATTCTCTCTCTCTCTTCGACCCTTCACTTCTGTAGATTCGATTTCCCATTCTTACAAAAAAATTTCTCTCTTTACATTGCCAAACCTCCATTGCCATGCTTTTGAGTTCTCTACAACCGTTGCAATCATCTCCTCCAGTGAGCTTTTCGTCATTTGTTTCCATCATCTATCTCCAGCAAGCCTTATTCCGACATTCGTTTTGTCGGCTTCACTCGGTAAGTCCTCAATTTCTTCTTTTTAATTTCTATCTTTATTAGTCCTGTCCATGTTCTTCAATATAACTTCCCTTTGAATTTTGCCATATGTTTCACTCCACATTTGCTACTGTGGAATTTGCATCTGTATTCGTAATTGCATTCGGTTTTTCTACTATTTTTCATGTTCTGAACTATTTTTCATGTTTCACTCCACTTGAATCTGTCTTGTTCTTCGACGTTCGCCACTGTATTTCTAGAGTGTTCAACAGTATTGTTATTGCACATTTGCACACACCCACTCAATGTTCACAAATTTGGCTGTTCTGTGCATGAAAATCTAGTTTCTTGTTCGCCATTTCTTTTATGTGGTTCTGAATCACACTTCTTTATGTTTTCTTAGTGCATTTTCTAGATTCTTGCCTTCGATTCTTGTTTTTGTAGTCCTAGGCTTGGGATTTGCTTTAGAACCCTATTCTTTAGGAAAACTGAAACAAGAACCAGAAACCCTTCCATAGTTGTTTAGCCGAGATCTTTGAACCTTTACCAAGCCTGTTACCAAAAATTTGCTACCGAACCCACTTTAGCCGAGATAATGGGTATGTTTAGGTGGAGAGTAGACACCCCTACCAGGCTAGAATATTTTAGGCAAGAGTTCTCCATCCCAACCGACGTTCAAATCAGGTTGGCTGGGAAGGAGGACTCTATCATGCCTGATAGGGACGCCATGTCATTCCCTGTAGTAGCGTTTATAGAGTGTGGACTTCGGTTCCCCTTAGACATTCTTTTCGGAGAAGTCTATCACTATTACAAACTCAATCCCATGCAACTGGTATAATCGAACTGGCACGCCGAGAAAAAGCTAGGATTACACTAGCCGACATCCAATTGTGTTATACCATATGTGGCCTTAAGTCTGACAAAGGCTGCATGTACTACCTCAAGCCCAGATCCATCGCTTTCAAACTTACAGCCGACCTTCCAGACTCCAACAAGGGCGTTGGAGATGATTACTTGATCGTCTCAGGTAATTGAGAGTTTGCGCCTGATGATGATCTTCATCTCTTTTCTCTACGTCGAGCAGTGTTTAGAGAGGATGAAAGTAAAAACTGAGACATCCCATAACTTTATCTCTGTTAAGACTTGTTAACTCATCTATCTGTACTAATGTTTGCTTCTTGCTTTTGTAGTTCTTTCCCAACCATCAAAGAAGCCAGACCTTCTTCCCAAGCCTAGATCTAAAAAGGCTATTGGGCTTGCCTGTTGAAAAACACAAAGCTCCATTGCTGCTCAAGTACATACCAGCATACCGAAGTCTTTTGCCCGACACTCTCAGAAGAAGCAAGACTTCAGCAACTGCTCAACCTGTCACTTCCTCACCAAGGCCAGATCAAGCCTCTTCATAAGATCTAGTGGACCAGCTATCCACTTCTACCCCCCAACTGATCTCTCCATCTCAACGTCAGCGCTGACGCCGTATTTCTCCAAACGCTCTTGCCGGCAGAACACGCAACAAAAAATGTCGAGATTCAGAATCATTGGCATATGATCCAACTAACCCTCCAATCGCTTTTCCTGTCATTAACTTTGGCATTAGAGTTACAGTTATTGCGACAATAGAAGAAATAGGTCGTAAGCCAGTTGTCGCCGAGGATCTTCTTGTCGACCTCCCTGGGGTTGTGACTGTTCACTCCTCTCATTTCTAATCTCATCCCAAGCCCAAAGCCAAAAGGGTTGAGAGGGCTAAGACAAAGGCCTCAGTAACGCATGTTGACTCCAAGGACACTGTGCTGATCTCCAAGTTGGCCGAGATCGAGAAGAGGCAGCCAAGGCCGTAACACTTGATGCCCCACCACCGAAGAAGCCGAGGTTTGATTGCCTAGAGGGTGGCAGTAGTTTCCCCTGCGATCAGATCTAGGCCCCCAAGGTCATGGTTGGTTATCAGCCTCTGATTGTTGGTGATATTACAATCGAAAGTGTGGAGGTCGGCCCCGCTTTATCTATGGTCGTGCTCTTTCCAGTTAACATGAATCGCATGGCCGATCTCCATGAGTACGAGAACTTTGGCCTTATGATGTAGCACTTCGTCTTGGTAAGTTTCCTACTGTATCCATTGAATCTTTCCAACACTTGGCCATAGTTTGCTAACTTGTTCTGTTTCTTGCAGGCCATCCAATATGCTCATTCTTACTGAGATGATGAAGAAGGACTTGGTGAAGAAGATTCAAGAAGCAGCCAATCTCCTCTCTTCTATTAATCAAGCCGAGGCCAGCAACTGCCATTTGATGGATAAGGCCAAGACCGCAAGGGCTGCCCAAACGGAGGCCGAGGCTAAAGTTGAGGAAGCAAGGGTTGCTGCCGAAGCAGCCAAGGCTGTGGTTAAAGCTGTTGAAGTCAATGCTGCCCAAGCCGAGAAAAAACTGAAGAAGGCCTTGGAGAGTAAAGAGGCTAAGATCAAGGCGGCTGATGAAAAGGCCTATGCTGAAGGCTAAGCCAATGTTCGTGATGCCTACAAAGCTCAGGTCAACCAAGCCTGCAACAGAGGTTATTACCTCGGCTGAATGACAGTGCTCAACAAATTATTTGTCCTTATGGATTCTTCTCTCAAAGACATCAACCAATTGAGCGTGCCTTTCCCTCCGACTCCTAAAGGGTCGAATAACAAAGCCAAAGAGGAGGAAGCCGACGAAAAGGCTGATAAAGAGATGGAGGTTACTACTGGGGCCAAGTCCCTCACTTTGAATGATCAAGTCCTAGACTTGACTTAGGATGAGGAGGAAGAAGTCCCCAAAAGTGCCTGTCCCAAAAAGACAACCTCCAAGGCTGAGGTCCAGATGGTCGAGAAGAGTCTTGATGAGATCCTTCGCGAAATCGACGTCAAGATGAAGACTGAGAAGACTACCGAGAAGCCCGCCTAATTGTCTACCGAGGCTGAAACACCGTCAACCACCGAAGCAGGACAATTTGTTGAAAATCCCCAAGATCATAGTACTTAGGATTTTCCTTATTTGTACTTTTTCTCTTTTCAGTATTTGTAATCTTTTCGCTTTTGTTAGGCTGACGTGCTTTCTTTTGTATCTGAACAAATTATTTTCTTTGCTAGGCTGAAGCGTCTTTTGTCTTGTATCTGAACAAGTTTTTT
>NW_021027083.1:16949-29449 GCF_004153795.1 Camellia sinensis | reverse complement strand
CACACGTTATTTAATAATGAAACATATATAGACACCTCATTTTGACCGACCGTAAGACTTAGGCGCTTAAAAGCTTCCCGATGATGAAACAGTAATTACTTCATCCCCGAAAATATTTGAAGTTGTTACGAGCGGCTGTATAACCCCGTTTTAGCCAAAAACCATATTTTTTGTAAAAATACCATTTTATCCTAAACCTGTTTTTAACCAAAATCCAATTTTTTGGTCCCACTTAGAGGGAAAAGTCCAGTTGAGTTTGAATTGATAGATATTTTCAAAACATTTACTTATTTTGTTAGAATAGTAGAGAGAGAGAAAGAGAGAGAGAGAGAGAGAGAGGAAATAATATGTGTTGTATTCAATGAATTGATCCTATACAATAGAAGACCTGTATATATAGGCTGAGAAAGAGTATCCTACTAGAGACCTAACTATGAGAAAGAGTATCCTATTAGAGGGCGGGGGTGCTCATTGCATGACCTTCCCCAATCGTACCCAAGTTCCCAAGCCGAGGCAACTTTGGTGATGACGAACACGTGGCTTCTTGGCACCGAGTCAGGGTTTCCTAAATTTCCCAAAATAAAATATTTAGGTGGCGACTCTGTATCTGGCAAAGCAGTCCATATTTGGCACTACTTTTTCAAAAAATCAGTTTCTCAAAACGATTTGCCGGATTTGGACTCTTTGGTTCAGATTAGGAACCGTGACATTTAAGAGTCCGAGCTGTAGTGACCCCAAATGAACAGAACGGGACTTAACCCTCCCGGGGCGTTCGGGGACGTCTACAACTGGCTGCGGCACATATCGATCGGCATGAGGCTAGGGTACGCGGCCAGCTAGATTAATAAATTTGCCCAATCGTTTGGAGAGTAGCGTTAATGAAATTGCCTCGGGGGCGCTGCAAGTATTAGAAATAAATAGGGGGTGGCTGTTTGTGCCAGTAACTTCCCTTACTGTGTTTTCAAGGCAACTTATCGCGAATGGCAAATAGAGTTTTCTTCAACAGCAGAGGCGAAGGTCGAAAAGAGCAACAATGAGGGAGAGGCCGCATAAAAATATTCGTTGTAATGTTCAGGCGCGGATTGCGTCGAAAATTATGTAATTATTTGTCAGATGAATAAAATGCTATGTTGTTAATATTCCTGTTGCCTTATAATTACTTGTCAAATTGCGTAATTATGTAATTCTTTGGCGTATATATGTTTGCATGTTTTGTGCTTTATTGGACAGAGATTGTTCGAATAAACGATTTTAGCCGGGTCGTCCTGATGGAGCACGTCACTAAATATTTATTCAGTATGCTCGTTATATTGCCCAAAAACGATGTTGATAAGACTCCGAATCTGGCATTTTCTTTAGGTATTTATTCGGCTCCAGGCTCAGGCTTGGACGACGTCATGCGCCGAAGGGGCTCCAAATCCAGAGACTTTGAGTGGCCGATCATGATATCTACGAAGGGCGCTCCGAATCCGGAGGCTTTTTCGGCCCAACGGCGTCATGCGCCGAAGGGGCTCCGAATCTAGAGACTTTGAGTGGCCGATCGTGATATCCACGAAGGGCACTTCGAATTCGGAGACTTTGATTGGCCGATCGTGATATTCACGAAGGGCGCTCCGAATCCGGAGGCTTTTTCGGCCCAACGGCGTCATGCGCCGAAGGGGCTCCGAATCCGGAGACTTTGAGTGGCCGATCGTGATATCCACGAAAGGCGCTCCGAATCCGGAGGCTTTTTCAGCCTAACGGCGTCATGCGCCGAAGGGGCTCTGAATCTGGAGACTTTGAGTGGCCGATTGTGATATCCACGAAAGGCGCTCAAAATCCGGAGACTTTGATTGGCCGATTGTGATATCCACGAAGGGTGTTCCGAATCCGGAGGCTTTTTCGGCCCAACAGCGTCATGCGCCGAAGGGGCTCCGAATCTGGAGACTTTGAGTGGCCGACCGTGATATTCACGAAGGGTGCTCCGAATCCGGAGGCTTTGATTGGCCGATCGTGATATCCACAAAGGGCGCTCCGAATCTGGAGGATTTTCCGGAACACTTGGAATAATTTTCGACTACAATCCTCGTATTACAAAAGTGGAATTTGTACATGGTGAATCGTTTAACACTAAAATCATTCCCCACAGGTTGGGTTTAATGATAAAACTTTCGCAAGTGGGTCGAGTTCCAAGGCCTTGGAAGACTCCTTCCTATCATATCTTTCAGCCGATATGCCCTCGTTCCTGCGATGGAATCTATTTGATAAGGGCCATCCCAGTTTGGACCAAGTTTTCCATCAGCCAACTTCCTGTCGGCTGGAAGCACCTTCTTCAGGACCAACTCTCCTGGTGTGTAGCAGCGCAGCTGAACTTGTTGATTGTATGATTTCGCCAACTGTTGCTGGTACCGTGCCATGGACGCAAGGGCACGGTCTCTTCGTTCCTTGTTTAGAATCAAATCCAAAGCCAGCATTATGTCGTTTCGGCCTGTATCAAAAACTTGCGACTTGAGGGTCGGGAGGCCAATTTCTAGGGGTAAGATTGCCTGGTTGCCAAAGCATAGGGCAAACGGAGTTTCTTCAGTTGATCTCCTCGACGTTGTTCGATGAGCCCACAATACACTTGGCAATTCTTCGACCTATTTGCCTTTGGCTTTCTCCAGCCTTTTCTTGATGCCGTCTAGGATGGATTTGTTCGAAGCTTCGGCCTGACCATTGCTTTGGGGATAAGCCGGTGTAGAAAAATACAGTCGAATACCATATTTGTCGCATAGTTCTCGGTAAACACCATAATCAAATTGAGTGCCGTTGTCTGAAATAAGGGCTCTTGGAATGCCGAATCGTGTTATGATGTTCCTCCACACAAAGTGTTTAACATCAACGTCTCGAATGTGTGTTAATGTCTCCGCTTTGACCCATTTTGTGAAGTAATCTGTTGCGACGATCAAGTATCGCTTATTCCCTGGGGCCCTTGACAATGGTCCTACGATATCGAGCCCCCACTAGGTGAACGGCCAAGGAGTGGTAATAGAGTTCAGCTCTTTTACGGGCAAATGGGTTAGTGGGGAGAACTTCTGGCACTGTTCACACTTTTTCGCATAACACTCGGCGTCCGCTCTCATTGTCGGCCAATAATACCCCTGCGTTATAGCTCGATGGGCCAAAGAACGCTCTCCAAAATGGGCACCACAACTGCCCTCATGTATCTCAGTCAGAAACTCCTCGACTTTGTCTGGGTGCACGCATTCCAAATATGGACCAGAGAGGGATTTTTTATAGAGCCCTCATTGCAGATCTAAATAGTATCTTATGGCTTTGTTTCGCAACTTGTGCGCTTCTTTCTTCTCCTCTGGGAGTTGGTCAGAAGACAGGAAAGTAGCAATGGGATCCATCCAGCTTGGGGCAGATTCTATAACGTTAATTTGGACTTCCTCTGAAGGGCCAATGCTTGGCTCCGGGATGAAACCTACTTCGATAGTCCGTTTAATCTCTGAGTTGATGGCGGAGGCTAGGCAAGCCAAGGCGTTTGCATGGGTGTTTTGATCACGTGTTATCTGGTTCAACTCATGATGGTCGAATTTTGCCAACAAGGAATTGGCCGTTTTCATGTAGGCCGCCATGCGGTCGTTCCTTGCCGCGTACTCCCCCTTTAGCTGGTTGATCACCAGTTTTGAATCACAAAACACAAGCAAATGTCGAGTGCCAAGAACGTGCGTGTTCCGTAAACCGGCTAGGAGGGCTTCGTATTCGGCTTCGTTATTTGATGCTTCGAAGCCAAGCTTGACGGCCTGTTCAATTATTGCGCCGTCAGGAGACATGATGACAACTCCAGCTCCACTGCCTCGCTGATTGGACGATCCACCGCAATACAGCTGCCAAATATCCCCAACATAAATCCTCCAGTTCGTCTTCGGTTGAATTTCGTCAAGCTTGAAGTCGGTCAGGACACCAGTGAATTCCGCGACAAAGTTGGCAAGCACTGCCCTTTGATTGAGGTTCTGGGTAGAAATTGAATATCGTATTGGCTGAGTTCCAGAGCCCACTTTGAAACACGTCCGGAAGCTTCTGCACTGCGTAGTACAGACCGGAGGGGATAGTCTATTAGAACCCCAATGCTATGACCCTGGAAGTAATGCATCAGTTTCTTTACTGCCATGACTAGGGCTAGGATGAGCTTTTCCAGCGGAATGTAGCGTGTTTCGGCATCAACCATTGCCTTGCTCACATAATACACCGGCCGTTGCTCTCCCAGCTCTTCCTTTATTAGCACGACGCTGACCGCCCGGTCGGAAACTGCCAGATACATATTGAACGGGTCACCAAGAGAGGGCGTTACCAAGAGTGGTACTGAGCGGAGGTATGTCTTAAGGCTGTTGAAAGCGGTTTTGCATTCGGAGGACCATTCAAAAGCCTTGCCCTGCCGTAGTGTATGAAAGAATTGTCGACAGCGATCTGTGGAACGACTGATGAACCGGTTGAGCACGGCGGCCATCCTCATTAACTTTTGCACCTCTTTTACTAATCGGGGGGAGCTGAGCTCTAGGATTGCTGTGATCTGCCTTGGGTTAGCTTCGATTCCTCGGTGATTGACGATATATCCCAAGAATTTTCCAGAGTCGATTCCAAAGGCACATTTGGAAGCGTTCAGCTTCATTCCATATTTGCGTAGGATGCTGAATGTTTCTTCAAGATCGGCTATATGATTCTGCTTTACCTTTGACTTGACCACCATATTGTCAATGTACACTTCCATTGTGCGACCGAGTTGCTTTTTGAACATGGTGGTGACTAGTCTCTGGTAGGTTGCCCCGGCGTTCTTCAGCCCAAAAGGCATAACCTTATAGTAGTAGGTTCCTCTTGGGGTGAGGAATGCAGTTTTCTCCTGGTCCTCCGGATGCATAGCAATTTGATGGTAGCCTCTGTAAGCATCGAGGAAACTCATGCGCTGATGGCATGCTGTAGCATCTACCAGTTGGTCTATCCTTGGGAGAGGAAAACAGTCTTTAGGGCAGGCTTTGTTTAGGTCCGTGAAATCAATGCAGACTCGCCATGTACCGTTCTTCTTCTTCACAACTACAGTATTAGAGAGCCATGTGGGTTAGGTAACTTCCCTGATTGCCCCTGCGTCAAGCAGTCGGTCAACCTCTTCAATAACGGCGGTAGTGTGCTTTGCGGCAGATCGCCGACTTTTCTAAACGATTGGCTTGCATTTAGGGTCAACATTCAAACGATGCTTGGAAACAGTTGGGTCGACGCCCGACATTTCATATGGAGTCCATGCAAATACATCAAGATTATCGAGTAGGAAGGATACTAGCTGCTGTCTGCCGGCTTGATTCAAGGAGGCGCCGACCATGAAGAATCTCTCTGGATTGCCGTCAATCTCAATTCGGTCTAAGTCTTCAGTGGCTTTCTCATTCAGGAGCCGCCCGACATCGTCGAGGCTTTCACGATCCGGCACCTCGATGGAATTAACTTGCAAATCCTTTGGCGTCTTTCCGGAGAGGAGATAGCATATTTGTGCCGATTGTTGGGAACCACGGATTTGCTCGATGCCGTATTCTGTTGGGAAGCGCAGAAGCTGAAGATAGGTGCTTGGGACAGCCTGCATAGTATGTAACCAAGTTCGCCTCATGATGAGATTGTACGGCGAAGGCAGCCTGACAACCAAGAATTCCACATCCACTGTTAAGGAGCCTGCTCGGACGGGTAGTATGATTTTTCCCAACGGATATTCTGGATTTGCGTTGAAGCCGAATAATGGATAAGGAGCCGGAGACAAGTCTGATTCGTTTAAGCCAAGTTTGATGAAGGTCTTGTAATACATAACCTCAGAAGTACTTCCCTGGTCTATGAGAACGCGCTTGATAGTAAATCGGTTGACACGTAGTTCAATGACCAGTGGATCAATGTGGGGGACTGTTATGCCGATAAGATCAGAATCGTCGAATGTGATACTCGGAGCTTCATGCAGCCGTTTCACCGGCGTGAGTTGCTTCTGGGATGTAGGGTGTGTTTGAATTGTATGCACTGCTGAGGGCGTTGGCAAGCTGTATATCAGATGGATGACTGCAAGCGAAGGTGATTACCGCCGAAGTACAATTGGTCTGGTTGCGCACGTTTGGGCATGGTACAGGGGCTGAACATCTCGGACCAACTCCTGAAGGTCTTTCATGGCATAGCTACTGTCACGATCGTGATCTTCGCGATATTCACACTGCCTATCCCTTCTTGTCGTGTCGGGAGGTGCCACCGCTTCTGATGGCCTGGTGTAGAACGAGGGGGCCCACTTTATATGCGGACTTTCTCCGGAGGAACTGGAAACTTCAGATCATCCTTTCTTCCTGGGATTCGGGGATAATAAGTCGGAGCCGCTATCAGTGTCTTGAAGCTGGGCTCGAGGTCGTTGATCACCTGCTTTCAGAGGTCGCTCGGGATTTTGGGGCACGGCATGTTTGGATTTTGCTACCTCCAAAGCCAAATCCTGACGGAGGCGCTCGTTCTCATCGACATGCAAGGATGAGTTTCAATTTGTGAAGAATAATAGAAATCAAACTCTAACTAATTAATTTCTAAACTTATTTCCATAATCAAGAATCTAATTTAATTTCATCATCTTCTTGCTAATTTCCTTTTAATTATATGAAATTGAACCCATTTAGCTCTTAATTTCAGCATGTAGGTAATTTATTTACAAGATTGAGCTTTAATTTCTTACCCAAAACTTTCAATTTGATGAATTCCTTCACAACCTTTTTGAGCTTCCTCACTTTTCCTCACTTAGTTGTCTTGGGTTCACATCTCCAAGGCCTCTCCAGCATAACCATGACTTCAGCCCCCTTTCCCCTTTATCTCCTTTCTCTCTCTCGGTTTTGCACCAGCAGATTAATTACATTGCATGCAAAAACAATGAAGCTCTCTCTCTCTCTTTGGTTCTCTTTTCTCTTTTCTATATGTTTGAGTCTAACTTCCCAGCACATGTATTACACACACACACAACTTCTTTTGAGGCACCACACTACACACGTGCACAGATCCAATGCTGCCAGCACAACAACAATATACACATATCTGGTTTCTCTGCACACCCACACAGGTTTCTCTGCACACCCACAAAATTCTAGTGTGTTTCAATTTTACTTTATGTCTAGGATTAATTTAGTTAAGCATCATTTAATCTTAATAAATTTTGATTAGCATAAAATTAGTTAATTAACTAACCTCAAATCCCATATAATTTAATTAGTCAAATTGACTTCCATTAGAGCCTAATTA
This sequence comes from Camellia sinensis, assembly GCF_004153795.1. NCBI lineage: Eukaryota > Viridiplantae > Streptophyta > Magnoliopsida > Ericales > Theaceae > Camellia > Camellia sinensis. Next base: position 22,195 of record NW_021027083.1, on the reverse strand, counting down.
AATATAATTAAATTTATCAATCTGAATCAGATTTTTAGTCGAACTCCTAAAAGGTTCCAAATATTAAATTAAACTTATTTTCATCCTCAATTTTGATTTCTTAAATCATTTGAATCTTCAATTTCTGATCAGACTCCAGGTTTTCGTCAATTAAATTACATATTCAAATAGGACACCCCATAAATAAATTAAATTTATAATAACCACAATTCTCAATCCTCATGACTTAATCAACTGCAATTATGACCTAATTAATCAAATCCCAATTTTACTAAACTGAATCGAATATTTAATTAAACTCCCAAATGAGTCCGTAATTAAAATTAAATTGACTCAACTTCATAACATCACTTCCTTAAGCCATTTGGACCCTTAATTCCTAATTCCAAAATAAATTTTTAATAAAATCATATACGAGTCATATTCCACAATTCTCATAAATTCCAAATTAAATTATAATAGTCGGTAATTAAATTTCAAATCTTCTTAATTAATCAAGTACTAATCATTATATGTGATGGGGTTGTTACAACAACAGCCCTGCAAAAGTACCACCCAGTAGTCAAGCTTGGATAAAACACAACATACATACTACAAATGTGACACGTGACTTACTCGTCGCCATCTCGGTTGTACGCGTTGCTAAGTTTACATTTCACTGTTTCATTCACTAATTTCCACACAGAGAGATGATTATTCAACCCAAACCCTGACCTTTTCTTCTCATGCTTGCCAATCCCATCAACATTGACCACATCATCGCACAACATAATATCACAATTGGGGGCATCATCGCCGACAACACGTTGCCCATCATTTGAATCCACTTTACGAAGCCGCCCACGCAACATACGATATTCAAATTCTGGTAACTTTTTCTCTCGTCTCATTTTCCCTTTTATGTTTCGGACAAATGAATTCTGTAACGAAGTTTCAATCCGAACCTCATCTGACAATCCCCCAACAGGTTGTAAATCTGGTACGTCTACGTCACCGTTTGCGCACTTTTTAGCAACCACATTTGCACCCCCAACCACATCTACCACCCCCATGGCTTCACTCCCAAAGCTGAATTGCCCAACAGCATTCTGTGTCACATCGTGAATCACTTTCTCCTTATTTTTCTCATCAGCAAATGCAAATGAATCAGAATCGTCCCCTCTAACATCTGCATGCGGACTTCCTCTAACAGTACAACCAACTTTTGCTTCAATTTGTACCTCAAGCCTAGATATTTTTTTCTTCAGATCGCTAATAACATTTGCCAGCTGTGCAATTTCGCCTTCTTTCAACTTGAGGCAATCATTGAACCCAACAAACAAGGTCGATGCTTGCTGCTCAATTGCCTTCTTAAATTTTGCAACTTGGTCCTCTAATTTGGTGATCACAAAATCTTTTGCTTTCAACTCAGCCTCCAAAACAATGATTCTTCTTTGTGCATTGTCAGTGTTGGAAGTAACGGGTATACCGTCACCACTTGAACAACACCGTACATTTCCTTTTGCTATTTCATCTACCCCATTTGATTTACCACGTTGCTGCTCATATACCAATTGTGCGCCCACACCAACACCATTGCCAACCCCATCACCAAGTACACCATAATCACCGTTTGCATCTTTCACAATTCCACTAGTTGCCTCACATCCCTGGTTACCCAATGTATACACATCATTCATATCAACAAAGTCGTCGTCACCCAACTCCATCTCGATACATCCACCGGTCAGTTTTGACCTCTCATAAGCCGTGACTTGTGATCTACCCAGCCTGACTTGTTCAATCATACTGTAAACACTAAATTACACACCTTTGCATTCAACAACATTTGCGTTCAACTACAGTTCGCACAACACCAAATGTGGGACTTAAATGAGGGAAGGGTTACCTGAAATGTATCACCATCTGTCAACGTCACTGTACGCATCTTTGTCAACAAAGCACTAACATTCCATGTCAAGAATCTAAGGAACACATTGGGGTTAGCAGCATCCACTAACGTCGTGTGCTCACACAGGAAATACTACAACACAACATAACAAATTCAATAAACGCGTTATAACACTACAAACAAACGCAAAGTCGACAAAAAATAACGTAAATCTCAACATCACACATACCAGTAGTACAACAACGCATCCAGTTACTTTCTCTGGTGTACGATGTAACTCTTTAATTGACCCCATCAGTGCGCTCCTTATTGCAGCAGTCTAATTATACAGTTTCATAAAACTCAAGTTGTCTATCAGGCGAATAAATGTCCAGCTCACAGATTCGCCCGATGTGGAAAAAAAAAGTTTGACACATACGTACAACGTTAACAGCTTCACAGCATCTTCAACATCTAGAGGGGAAGTGCCACGAACTGCATCAAGGAACAGTGTTTTCACGAGCTTGGAACTAATGCGGCTAGACCCACTCCTCCGCTAAATGAAGTCAAAAGCCGGCCGGGTTTCGGATGCCAGCACAAACGACTCCTTGAGGCCAACAAACGAGCGACGCGTGTCCCAATTAATGGCGGCGTCAGAGTTGATGAGATAGGAAGGAGAGATGAGACGTCGGCCAAGTAAATCGAGGAACTGAGCACTGGAATTAGTGCGGTTGACGTCTTACAAACAACAGACCGAGGAAGGGTCTACCCCGGTCGGATCATGTAATCCCGGTCGCGTTTTTGCGGACAGAATTAAGGGGCAATTGAGAGGGAGATTTTATGAGCTGGAAATGGGCCATGGTAAGGGCCGGGCAAGTTGAAGGCCGAGCGCGTTTGGGCCAGGATAGCTTTGGGCTTGCACGGAGATGGGGCTGCTCGGCTAAAGCCCAAGATCGAGCTATTTGAACTTGCATAGGTGGGAATCGTGCTACTTGCGTTGCTCGGCAGGAAGGCTCACGCCTTTAGCTCGGCAGGAAGGCCTTTGTTTTACCCGCGTGACCAATTCCGCGCTCGACTCTGTCGAAATGCAACTGAGCTCAGTCGATACGGAGCTCGGCTAGTGAGCATTCGGGCATGCGGCGCAGCACGGCCGTATGAGGCCGTGGTGATTCCGCCGATCTGCCGGGCTCTGCCAAGATATCCTGATAGTTTGGTTAGGTGGTGATTGCTGGATTTGTGCTGAAAGATGGGATAGAAGCACCACGTGTCGAGAGACTAATGGGAGTAGATTTAGGGCGCAGAAGGTACATAAGCGTGTCTGCGCCCCCCATGCTTGGACGGATGATCATTTGGTGAGATACACTTAGACATTCAACTCTCTCCTCTCTCTCTCTCTATCCCTGAGTGTGTACTAACTTGACCGTCGGAGGGGTTTTCCGGCCACACACTGCTGGGTAGATCACCGCCGTTGTGTTCGCAGGTCGATCAGACAGACAAGGAGTTTGGAAGAAATGAGTACGAGCTCGCCAGATTATTTGCTCCCCGTACACCTATCAAAGTGGAAACAACAAATAATTTAGACGCCAAAGTGAAAAATGGTCCATATTTTAGATGGTGAAAGTGTAATTTATTCAAATACAAAATAAATAGAATAAAAAAACATGGCGGTTTACACACTAATTAGTGTACCAACATATGCTATAACATTGTAATTTCAAAATTATAGACCCCACCCATTATACAAACTATAAAGATTCAAAGCTAATAAAATTATATCATATCATCTGTTAGTACATTAATTAGTATACAAATTGGTGCATATAGCTCTATTCATAAAAAAAAAATGCTCTACAAATTAATAGATTATATAAAAATAATTATTAGTTGAAGTGTTATATAATAAAAAGAAGTTTAAAATCTGAAAAATGTTTCCGCCCCCCTCAAAAATCGACCCCCTTCGATCCCCTCTGAACTGGACCATCACGTGATCGGTCACGTGATATACATATCCCACACACCTTCCTCTTTCAAAATTCAAAATCCTCTGAGCGAAATACAGAGCGAAATACAGCTCTGCTCATCCCCTTCACTCGGACGAACTCCCAACTCCGACGGCCGACTCCCTTAGCTCCTCCCTTTCACTCCGACGTCCTTGACTCGGACGACCGACGACGTCCTTAACTCCGACGCCCGACGCCCGACTCTCTCTCTCTCTCTCTTTCCATCTCATTCGACGGACAACTCCTCCCCTCCTCCCCTTTTCACTAGGACAACAGGTCCTCCTAGTACAGTCTACTCTGTTAGTTAATTTGTTATTTTGCTGAAATTAGGGCAATGTTCAATACTATATCTCTCTCTTTCCTATTTGAATAAACATTGCCCTAATCTCTCACTTTCCATCGCTAATGTCTCTCTTTCCTATTTGGAAACATTGCCCTGATCTTGTTTGAATGTTTAATACTATATCTGAAAATATGTATCTTGCTGAAATTAGGGCAATGTTGAATAAAAGGGCCTTTTGTCATGATGATTATCTTGGCATTAATTTCTTGCTGAAAATATATATCTTGTCATGACATTATTATCTTGTTGAATGATGAAAATATGTATCTTGCTGAAAGTAGTTTGATGAGTGCTATTCCTCAATCTAAAAATAAGTATGCCTATGCCTATGGCTGTTTAGTTAGAGGATTAACCAATTTCTTCATGTGTTATTACTCTGTGTGGACTATTGGAGATCAATTACAAGGCATCTTGTTTGGTGAACAGAAGACCTATTCTGAGAAGGATCTCATTTTCTTACAGTTTTATTCAAGTCTCTTTTGCTTGTTAATTTAACATGACACTAGTTTATGGAGGTAAATAGTTTATTAATCATTATATCCCCTACTCTTCAATTTTTGGTTGACATTGGCAATGAAACCTAGACAGAATTATGAAGGTGAAATTACTTGTGCTTTTATGGAATTGTATTGAGAATTTAAAGTTCAATCATGTCATACATTGAGTTTATTTTTTGCATACTCAAAATATGTTCTCTTTTCATATGATTTCTTAATTTCTCATATTTTCTCTGTAATCTTTATTCACCAAAATAGATATATACACCAAAATTTATCAAAGTTATATATACATCTAACTATGGCTGTTTAGTTAGATAGGTAATTGAGAAATCTGAAATAACTCCTCAATCTGAAATCTGAAGTAGATAGGTAAAATCTGAAATTACCAATTGACAGTGTCGAATCTAAAATCTGAAATTAAGCATGAACTTGAGGTAATGTATATGTTGTTGAATCAAATTTCTGAAATTGAAATTTGTTGAATCAAATTTCTGAAAAGTTTGTATTAGAGTCTAATCTCTACATGCATAAAC
>NW_021027083.1:0-11122 GCF_004153795.1 Camellia sinensis | reverse complement strand
TTTAAAAAAAAAAAAAAAAAAACACCCAAACATGGACTTGCACCCGCATAGTTTTTTATTTGCACTTCATCACATAATCATTTGCACCCCTAATGTTTTTGTAATTTTTTTTTTCTATCAGATTGTTAAGTAATTCTCCCATTTATTATTGTATAATGATGAGGAGGAGGATCATCTCCAATCCAAAATCTAGATTCGAGGGTGCTGTTTGGACCCGTGTTCCATCATGGTTCCCGTTTTAATAGTAGGAACTGTTCATTTTGTAAGGCATTTTATGTATTTCATCTATAAAAAAAAAATTAGGTCGATCTGATAATTGTAGATTGTTTAATTTATCGCGTTTGTAAAAAAAAAAAAAGGATGGTTTATTTTTAGAAATACACTTACTATCTATGTTTTTTAGAGACAAATATTATAAATTAAATAGGATATGATTATTATATTGTCCTAATTTTTTTTTAAAAAATAATATACACAAAAAATCTTATAAAATGAAACTCTTAATAGACCTCACGTGCTCAAAAAACACCCTTCCATTTGGATTTTCGACTAAAGGAAACCCAATTCATTCGTGTATATATATATATATATATAATGTAATATACATAAATACTAAACTTTATGTCATGCAATAGAGAAAAATTTTAAAAAATAAAGCCCATTTCAGAGATATAATAAGTGCAACATCAATAAATACGAAAAGTTTGTAATATTTATTAGTGTATATTAGGAGTGTAAAAATAACCTGCAGTCCGGGGTGGGCCTGACCCGTTTAGGCCCATTTGGATCTGAACCCGAACCCGGTCCGAGCCCCTAGGCTTGGGTTATCATTTTGAAGTTTAGCCCGGTCTGTGGGCCCGGCCTGCTTGTCCCATTCTATCTTAAGGTCCACTTAAAGCCCGACCCGAGGCCCGGTCCACCCCGAGGTCTAGTGTCTTTTTTAGTGAAAAATAATAAAATTTTAAAAGAAAAAATTAAATTATTATTTTTTTTTAAAAAATGGCCAGGCCCGACCCAACGGCCCGCCCAAGGCTCAAATACCCTTGGGCTCTAAGGCCTGGGCCTAATTTTTTGACACGTGAGCCGGTCCGAATTTTGACGGGAGCCAACGAGACTCGATATGGGTCGGGCCGAGCCAGATTTACACTCCTTTATATTAAATTATTCATAGAAAAAAATTCAATAGCAAAAAAAGTAGCAAAAAGAAACTCCTTGATTTTTTTTGGTATAACTTCAAAAATTGAAAGATGATAGTTTGAAAATTTTTTTTCTTAATTTTGAATCTATATATTATATAAGTAAAATGAGGTTTCTAATATGAATGATTCTAATGCCTCTAAAGTCTCAAATTAAATTTTTATAATTATAAATTTATTATATTTCTTACGTGGTATACTCCTCCGATGTTATTCTTATTTGTTTTGAATTTTCGAATTTAAAAAAAAAAAAATTCAAACAAAGGCACAATCTTTTTAAACTCTCTCAAATCACCCTTCTTTCCTCCCCTCTTATTTATGTTTCTTTTACCTTTCCTTTCCTCTCCTCTTCTTCAATTCCTCTTTCTAAGTTTCCATAGGTTCTTGAGTCATTGTGAGCACACAACTCACCAAAGATGAGGACTGCAATGAGGGCACCCATTACGAATAAATGACATGGGAGTTTGTGTGTTATGGTGATTGATATGTGTTCTTGTCAATTAATTCAATTATCTTTTCGGGTACTCATTCACCAAGTTGTAAGTATTTTCTCCCCTTTTTCCTCTTCTTATGCCACATCCATTTTGATTATTTCTTTATTTATTCTTAATTTTTTTTCATCGAAACCTATGCACCAAATAAAGTAACCCCGAGTTTACAAGGCTCTTGAGATTATAAGGCTACCGGTGAATTATGCAAGTAGTAAATCTATGTACGTTTTTCTTCTATTTAATCTATTTGGATTAGATATTAAATTTAAATTAATCTTTTTTTACTGTTTACTTTATTTTGCTTTGTATATATTCCCATGTTTTTACTGATTTGAACGGATTCTTATAACATTGCATTGTTGTGGGATAGAAAACTATAAGGATCTTTCATCTAAAATGCTCTATTAGCTCTAAAATATTAATCTGAATTTTTAATTTTTAAATTTTAGTAAACACACATGGCATAGAAATATTAGTCCATCTAACAATATCTAAAATTTTGAAAATTAAAAATCTTATAAAATAAAATGTCAAAAATAAAATTTAGCCGTCTAATTTGAAAGTTAAAAAAGGAAATTCCAAATATAACTTTAGTCTAATATAATTTCAAATTTTAAAAATATTTACTTCAAAAAAATAAGAAAACGGAAAAGCATAATTTTATGTTTTCCTATTCTATATTTGAGTGATTCTCTCCTTCTAAAACCCAAAAATTATGGGATAGTTTTTATAATTTTGAATTTTAAAATTTATTTCTTGACAGACTAACCAATTATATATATTTTTTTCAATTTTTTAAATCAAAAAATTAGAAAAAATAATTTGAGAGATTAGAGCACTCAAAAATTAGTTTGAGGAGATTTTATTTATTTATTTTTTAATCCAGATATTATGTAAGACACATGAATAATTATTATTTTTTTAAATTGAAAAATTGATTTTAGGCAATGATCAATTTGAATTGATCTTTTTATTTTATTTTATTTTAGGTAAAGATGTTAGAAGATTTTGAAGAAATTTTATTTATTTAATTTTTAATTCAAAAATTATATGAATAGATTTGAATTGATCTTTCTTTGATTTATTTTAGGGAATGAAGGATTTTAAGTAAAGAATTTAGAAGATGGGCAAATAATTTAGTTAATTCATTTCTTTAAGTTGGAAGGTCAACAAACTGTATTTCTGTATTTGATTTTAGGAAAATTTAGGCAATTATCTTAGAGATGTGTTTGAAGAGATTTTATTTGTTTATTTGTTTAATTTTGAAAAATTTTATTTATTTATTTTTTTAATTCAAAAATTATATGAACATATTTGAATTGATCTTTTCTTTTTATTATTATTTATTTTAGGGAAGGAAGGATTTTAGGTAAACATTTTAGAAGATGGGAAAATAAATATTTAATTCAATTAATTTAAAGGGGAAATTATTGGAAACTCCCATTTTGGAGAGTTGTAGTCTACCAGGTCCCATTTTAAAATTAATAGACGTCCAAGTCCTATTTTTTTGGTAATGTGATCCGAAGGATCCCATTATGTAATTATGGATTGGTTTTTCTGACTAATGTACCCTTTTTTTGTGGTTGAAACGGTTTTTGGGAGGGTTTTTGAATTATTTTGATTACACTGATTTCAGTGTCCACTATGGGAAGATCAAGTGTGGCCAGATTTTTAGGGATGACGAGGATCATGACTATTTGAATGTTGCGTGGTGGAGGGGAGAGGTTATTGTGTGTCAGTTTTACGGTGGTGTACTCAGTTGTCTGCTTCAACGTTGTTGGCCGTGGGGTTGGGTTCTTCGATTGCGGCAAAGGTAATATTGTTGGGTATTTGTTTTCTATGTTAAAGGCATCATTTTTGGGGGGTGTAAGCGTTGTCATGATGTTTCGCAATGTTGGCGGTCTTTAAACACATGTATCATACTTCGATGTTTACATCCCACAAATAATCGATGTGTTCGATTGGTGTTTGCGGAAACAAGAATAGTTGAATGTTTTTAGATTTTTCGATGTTTACATCCCACAACTAATCGATGTGTTCGATTGGTGTTTGCGGAAAGCATAATGTTTGTATGTTTGTATAGTTTGTAGTTGTGATGTATGTACTGTACTTATAATGCGAAAGCGACGAATGTGATTTTCCATATTTAATCTTCATGTTTCATTCTGTCTCGATGCAGTAATGGCGGACAACATCATGTTGTTGTGTTTATACGAGATTGAAAATGTTGCCATTATGGTCCGTAATGATTTCACGTTTACCATGTTGGTTGATCATATTTCCAGACGTTTTGGTGGGCAGCATACTGATTCGGCGTCCATGTCATTCAAGATTCCTGGGTACAATAATTTCAAGATGGAAAACGATTCCGATTTCGAGAACATGGTATGTCTCGCTAGGTCTTTTCGATTGGATCATATCGACCTCCATGTGGAGGAGCGTGGTGAGTCACGGGGCATCAAACGTGGCAAGGGTGCGAACGATGTACTCAACGACATAGTTAGTGATGTCGGGGCAATGGCAGCATATATTGATGAGGAGTCTGATTTGTTACCTAATTTTTGCCCACATTCCGGCAAAGTGTTATTGTCAGCGGATTGGATATATGGCATAACTAACATCGGACAATGTTTCGAGGGTGAGGCGGATAAATTTCTCAAGGTACTCAGCAAATATGCCATTAAATGTGGGTTTCAATTTAAGTTCACCAAAAACGACTTAGTTCGAATTACGACGAATGCATGTTTAAGGAGTCAAAGGGATGTCCATGGTCCATCCATGCGAGGGTGTTGAATGCAAATGGATATGTTTACCTAAAAAAATGGCACTGTCAACACATTTGTGAGGTCGCTGTGCGTACTGACCGAAACCCGCGGATGAGGTCTGAATTAGTTGCAGACGTTATTGCAGAACGTTTACATGACAAACCATTGACTTGCCCAATCGATGTCAAATATGATTTCAAAAAAGAATACGGTTTGCAAATTAGTTACCGCGTAGCTTGGTTGGGCGTTGAAAAGTCGAGGGGAGGACTTTACGGTGATCATTCAATGTCGTTTGACCAATTGCGTTGGTATAGCAATGCTGTTATGGAATATAATCTGGGGAGTTATATTAATCTTGACTTTGATGACCACAACACCCGTCGTTTCAACAGACTTTTTATATCATTCAAAGCATCTATTGATGGGTTAAGCACTGTCAGCCGCTACTATTTTTGGATGGTACCTTTCTGAAAAGGCGATTCAAGGGGCATCTACTTGCGGCAACCATAAAAGATGGGAACCAAGGTAACATACTCACTGTGCACGTTATCCGTTTTTCGGGCTCATAGATTTTGTTTTTTTTTGCCACCCGTTTGGGATTTGATATCAAACGTTTGTAATTATGTGTTTGAACGGCTGGTAATTAATTTTTATGTTATGCACACAGGTTTGTTCCCGGTTACTTTTGTAATTATTGATTTTGAAAACGCGCAGAATTGGGCTTGGTTCGTACAGAACCTAGCTAATAACGTTGGTGATGGGGATCGAGTTTTGACATTTGTTTCGAACCGACACGTCGGCATTATAGAATCCCGGCCTATTGTCTTTCCAATGGCCCACCACGCTTTTTGCATGCAACATTTATAGAGGAATTTGAAAGACAAGATGAAATATGTGAACAAACTATACCGCGTTGGAATGGTAAGTAAGTTGCGTGCTTGTGCATATGCACCTACCGTCATTGCCTTCAATGAAAAAATTGATGCATTCATACAGTCAGGTTGGCACATCGCTATAAATTTCTTACAAGATTTAGAGCCGCACTGATGGGCCAACGCATACTTCAGGTGAGGGACACCATACAATTCGAAGTTTATTCTTGTACACAACCTTTCATCGTGTATGTTTTTCTGCTTTTGCTGTTATGTCACACACCCATTTTTTTCACTCACATTTTCCAGGGGCAAATGTTACGACGAGATGTGTTCTAACGCCGTTGAATCATTTAACAATTGGATAAAAGAAGCACGCAATTTGCCAATCACTCGTTTGGTTGACACAATCAGGACACAGATAATGAATCAAATGTCTGAACGTAGGGGAGCGTCAAGTACGTGGACTGGTGCCATATGTCCAATCATGGAGCCCAAACTAGACAAGGTGTACAAGGATGGAAGGTCCTAGATAGTCAGTCAATTGAATGATGACGTGTTCAAGGTCCACTCACACCCATCAGTGTTGGTGGACATTGGTAGTCGTACATGCTCATGCTTCCAATGGCAAATCAATGGGTTTTCTTGTCAACATGCAATGGTTGCCATCCACAACAGTGGCAATGATTTGAATGCATTGGTTGAACCTTTTTTTCATGTGTCAACCTACCAGTTATCATACTCCCACACCATATATCCAATCCCAACAGTTGAAAAACCACATGCTAATCCGGAAAATTATGTTATTCTACCTCCGGTAGTGCGACGACCACCTGGGAGACCGAGAAGAAACGGATACCGTCTAAAGGTGAAGAAGTGCAACAGATTCGATGTGGCTGTTGTGGCAGCTTGGGGAATCATAGTAGGAAGACATGTAACGAACCAATATAGCGCTAACCATTGCGTGGCCACGTTAATTTTCCAACTATTTCTACATTTTCTAATGTTTTATGTTTGTTTAGTCATATGGAATAAGATATTTCAACTTTAATTACACACTCCAATAAAGTGGTTAGTTCGTTTTTAATGTTGGTGTTACGTTTTAATATTCATATCATGTTTTTTTCATTTTGTTTTAAAACATTTGTCCTTCCACGTTTGGTGTTATGTTTTACTTTCAGATTGTTTGTGTTTCTGCACAAAAAAAAAAAAATAATAGGTTCTAAAATTTTTGCCCTTCCACATTAGGTGTTTTGTTTGAATTTCAAACCATGCTATTAGTGTTCTGTTAAAAAAAATTAACAAGTTTCAAACGAACAAACAATGTCTCTTCTTTTTGGGTGTCACATTCAAATTCCCTAACATGCATTCAACGGCAAATTCATTGGACTCATTTAACGCATAACTCAGCGACACCACCACATGACTGTCCAACGCCACAGTATCCCATCCTCAACGTAACAACCCCAGATTACATACTCAGTCCCCACAACCATCAGGCCCCAATTTCTAATCAACTTTCACACCACAAACAACATAACAACTACTCCATATTTCCATTAACAAAAACAAACACAAGGCATTGTATTATTCACAAACCCATGCTAGAATTGTGACGACTACTTTGCATCAAACCAACCCACATAAAACAGTTTCACTCTTTTGAATTGGCGCCCATAATTCCCAGACGCATTGCGATTGGATGTAGAAAATAACCTGCATTATATTTCGAGAACATCACATTGTATCTTCCAAGTCACTTCGAATAACATATTCAATATAACCAACCAGCAAATAAACACACCATAGTGAACAATTAAACAAAAAGAATGGGAGCATTAATGTGCCAACGCCAGCCACCTTCATTGCATGTCTCCAATGTCAACAACGACACCACATTAGTATGAGTCCATTACCCAAAAGCATGCACCCTAATTATAAAGCAACATTCGTAATTCATTAGCCCATAATATAACAGACGATGATAGTGCAATCATCCATATTGTTGACAACCACACCACATACAGAAACAAACATTTTTAGACCTAAATGCTACATGCAACCAACATTTCCGCAACAAACATTTCACATTCATTACCCCATCAATTTGAGTCCACTATTCAACTTTGGGTTACTCAAACATAAAAGCTATGTACCAAGGTCCCAAAAAAGGACTTGCACGACCATACTGTGCCACACAAATCGTACCATCAAAGCTACTGTCACTTGCTTTATAAACTATTCCAAGCAAAACATAAGTTACCCAACAAAACAGAACAAAAAAAAAAAAAAAAAAAAAAAGCACAAGCAAATAAACCAAAAACAAAACACTAAGTGATGTATTCCGCCACATTCTGCATTTGCTACGTTCTGCAGCCCCCTGGTAGGAACATCCACAAACGCTTCCACCATCGTCGCCCGTGCTTTCACGCAGTTCGTACCTTCCATTGTTTTCTTGATCCCGTTGTGATGGACATATTGCCGCATAACATAACAGACGATGATAGCGCAATCAGGCCTATTGTTACAACAACACCATGTATAGCAACAAACATTTCAGACATAACAAATGCTAATCGTGACAAACAACAAATAACTTTAATTTACAGAGTACACGTACGAATCCAATCGCTGTTGTGGGGAGTCAGTTACTACTTCCAGCAAACAATCCCGATCCTGCGCTAACACCACGTCTGCACCACTGCTTGAAAGCTGCTTTTCTCGTACAAAGTTAACCACATTTCCTTTCTGCCACATTTTAAAAAACACTGTCATCATGTCACATCACACATGCTTACCAAAACAAAGAAAACAAAACTTCGGTAAAACACAAACCACCTGTTAACTTATAACTTCACATCTTCCAACCAAACTTACCAGCAACAATGCCTCGTTGTAGTGTGTGTCTTCCGACCCGGGTCGCGGCCTAATTGAATTGTAATGCTTCCAACTGCCAACTTCTGTGTCATAAACAACTAAGGTCCAGTGTGATTTGTGGCATATCGGGAAATGCCAGAACCTGCAACCAACTGATGCACGCATGTTGGCCTCGAGATACCGATCCCTTGTTGTTTTGTTTACGTTATTCACCATACCCTGTGTTTCACATCATTTCCAATTATGTCTACCAACACCAAACTCGCAAATACCCACATTTACAAATGCGATCTTTCAAAACACTTACCAAATAGATGCTACTGAAGAAGTACGACTTCTCTGCAAAAACCACACCGGCAGACAACACATTCTGCTTACTCACAAGCATCTCTGCACATGCGTCAATAACCTGCCATCACCCAAATTAACACATCAGCCAAAGATACAGTTGACAAAGACCTTCCTGGGAACACACATGTGTCCAGTGTGTGTGTGTGTGTAGGGGGAGGGGTGTTTAGGCAAAACAAATGGAACATGCATTTTAATTGTCTCATATAGCTTGCTACGTACATTGCCCCTTATCACAGATTGTCGTACTATATTTTTGATGTTTGAGAAGTAAACAAATATATCCCTAGTGCTTCCAGTCCACACAATTGTCACGACCCAAACTCGCCCCTATAGGTTTAGTATCGTAATCGGCTAGTAATCCTAGGATTACCAAAGGCCTCTGAGACAGATTAACATAATATTAGGGGCTAGCGGAAGCAAATAACAACATACAACGTCCGTTGAGCTGTGCAGACTTATATGAGACAGAAAAATTTTAAACTATTTATATACATATATACACATAAACTTTAAGTCATCCTATATATACAGATTAGACAAAAAGGATTTAGCCCTATTTACAAAAATACACCAAACTTGATTAACCAAACAAGAAAATAGAACTTAAACTTTATAACACATAGCGACAATCACTTGACATATCCGGAACCTCCACGGGAGGCACATGGGTTGGCTGACAAAACAGATTCTAGGCAGATGCCTCTAAGCCTGGTCATACGCCTGATCACCTACATACATAAATAATACAGTGAGTTAGAGCCCAATGAATAATAACAGAGTAAAAGGGTTTTAATGAATAATGTTCATTACAGAGTCAGAAATCAAATTCTTATGCATATTCAGATTCCAAATCAGAAACAGATTCATATACATATTCATAATCATTTCCATATTCAGGTTTTTCACATAAGCATACGTGGTGCATCCAATAGCGTTAACATATCTGATGACCCATAAAGGGACCTGATGACCCATGAAGGAACCTGATGACCCATAAGGGACAGCCCTGAAGGCATTCTGATGACTCATGTGCATAGAGACGTTCTGATGACCCATAAAGGGACGCATATCATGTGATGCTAAGGATGCCACGGTTAATTTTCAGAATCTTGGACAATCATTCATTCGTTTCAAATATATCATAGCATTTCCAAGAATCAATCATTTCGTATCATAATATTCCGAAAATACATAACATTGAATATAACTTTACAAAGTTACTACTCACAGATAGCCGCAGAAGCAAATCAGACGGACTGGACATATCAGATAAATCAGGCAAACAATGGCGCGTGACCTATACAAGCACATAACATATACACATTGAAATACAATGTTACTTCCCTGGCCAAACTTGACTTTTTCCATCTAAATAGTCCGAAGTTCTACTACGCTTATTCTTTCTCATTTAAATAAACCGGTTCTTATTTCACATATTCTTTCATTACTAAGTCCTTCTTTTCCAAATAGATTGATCTTTTACTTGGCTTCTTAAACAACTACCACTAGATCAATGATTCATTCTTCAACTAACTAATCCATGTTGATTGGTAGCTTATTAATCTTCATCGAGTCATAAATCATGTCTAGAATGCCTTGGAAAGTGATGAGAATAAAAATGTGAACTAAATGCAATTTTTCAAAATATGCTGAAAATAGGTCTCCGCTCGAGCGCCACTTTTGCTGCTCGAGCGGACTGTAAAATTGAAAAACTTCTGAGAGTTCGATTTTCACGCTCGAGCGAGACTCCTCGCTCGAGCGGACAGCGTAAATTATGAAAATTCCAGAATTGCAAATGAAGTTCAAATTTGATATTCAAAGCCTCAAAACATATATTTTGTATACACAAAAATGGAGAATCATTGTATGATTTAGTAAACACTTTCAATTGGAAAACATTCATTCAAAATCATGTTCTAATTGCCCAAATTTAATTTTAATTCATCTTATCAATATCAACCCACAATTCTAAAATATAAATTAGGCTTTCCAATTCTTGAAATTACATGATGCATGTGTGATTAAAACTCAATTTCATATAAGACAAATAAATTTAAACCCAAAATGGTTATTTTCAATTTAACTTCTATAATTTTGAATCTAATTCAACTCCTACACCATTTTACTAATTCCTTTTAATGTACATGAAATTGAAGTTATAAGACTCTTAGGGAAATATTTGCATGTACGACATTAAGATTAAAACTAATTAATTTTCTATATTCAAAATTACATCAATGTTTAATTTTCTATAAACTTGATTTTTCTTATAAAATTTCTTCCTTCTTCTCTTCAAAACATGAAATTGTTTACCTTAAATTCCTCAAAACATGAATTTGAACGGCTCAATTTCTTCAAAATCCAAGATACATGAAAATATGGACTCAATATTCATAGAATTCCTTCATGCATGTAACAATGGAATTTAATTTCATGCAAGGTTATAAAAATCAAATTCAAAATAACTAATTTCCATAAACATGAACTTACCTTAATTTTGTTGGTAATTTCTTTCTAATTATAAGAAGTTGAAGTGTCAAACCTTTGGAAAATAATGATGCATGTAAAAT
>NW_021027082.1:587447-605979 GCF_004153795.1 Camellia sinensis | reverse complement strand
ATGAGTTGTTGGCTTTTTGACTAATTTAATAACTTTTTGACTTTTTAGTTAAAAAGGTAAGTTCCCAAACGGGGCCTAAGTGCCGTTTTGACAACCTACACAAAAAGCCACGTTTTGTCATTTGGTCAAAAACGCCAAGCTTGGCCAAAACGCTGAAAATCCCATTTGGGAAGACCCAAAAAGCAACGCTCAAATTTACCAAACTACCCTCTGGAACATTTTAATTAATTAATTCAAAAATCAAAAAGTAAGGATATTTTGGTCATTTTTGAGTGATGTGACACTTTTAAAAAATATTAAATCAAAAATTAAAAAAGTCAACTTTTTTCCAACTTCTCAAATTATTTTTAAAAAAGCTAAAAGTTAACTTTTTATTAACTTCCCAAAATACCCATAAGAACCACAACATTGTTAAGTTAGGGGGAGATAAAAGATTGAGTGTTTAATATATTTACGACTTTTTATTAACCGACGACGCTACATAAAATAATGTCACTATTATACTCAATATATATATATATATATATTTCCAAACGTGGGCTTTGACTTACCCGGGTCAAATATTTTCTTTGTTTAAATTTCTTTCTATATTTTGAAGCATATTATGGTGAATTTTTAAAATATGAATTGCATGATTCTATGGTTGCAAATATTTATGAGAAAGAAGTTTAGAACAGAGATGTGGTGGGCTGTTTAAAAAGTGAGGTTTCTTAATAGGAGTCATAACATGCTTAACAGATAGAGTGTTGTATGAGACAAGTATTTATAGCGTACATTACAAAGGGTTTTGTTATGGATCAAATTCTCTCAATCACCCCCACTTTCATAAAATATGAGGACTATTATTAGCACATGTCTAAATTTTTTGAACCCTTCATTTTCTTTGAGTCCCTACCCTAAATCCTAAATTTGAATAAAATTTCTTTAAACACTCAACTTAATGTCAAATTTACTCATATTCATATTATTATCACACCCAAGGGCACACACACCTAATTTTGCACACCCTCTCTCTTTCTCCTTTCGATGACCGTCCATCTCCTATTGAAAAGAACGTCATCGGTCATTGCATCAATAATACTATTGCCCCAGTGAAGAACATTGCATCGAAGATCCATTATTGAAATTTGGGTGATTCTATTTACACACCACCAAATCTCTCAGTACACGCCATTGTCCAATTTTTTTAATTACCATTGTATCCTTGAATGAAATTACTATTTTGGACAAAAACTCTAAAATCAAATCCACTATCACAACTTTATCAACCAATTATCGTCGGCACCTTGTCGTCCCGTCGTTGCCTCGCCTCTTCTATCTTGCTCTACTACCGCCGTTACCATTGTCGTCGCCGTCGCCGTCACTGCCATCATCACCATCTCCGGCGACTCTTCCAGCCTATACCTAACCCATCCTCATCACCACCACTATTCCTCACCACGTCCAGTCTTCTTCGTTCTCATGTTTCTCCATCTCTCTCTCTCTCTCTCTCTCTCTCTCTTCACGGCTTTCTCTGTCACTCTTCTTTTTCATCTGTAGCTCGCGCTACCCCTTTAGCCACTGTTGCAACTCAATGTTGTGTGAAGAAAGAGAGATCTAAGGTTTGGGTTTCTAGATTTAGGATTTGAATAGAAGAAGAAGAAGAAGAAGAAGAGACAATATTGCGAGAGGGCAAAGTCGTCGGCGATTGAGATAATGGTGTCGACGGCAAGGTAGGTTAGGAGAGGAAACAGAGTGGTTTTGAAAGATGGAGGAAGCGGATGAAGATAGAAAATGAGTTAATGACAGGCTGAAGATGGACAACGAGGCTGGGTTACAATCGAAGGGGTTGGGGGCGGCAACTATAGGTTCCGGCGGCAGCGACGACGACAACGATGACTACATTAGGGTTAGCGTTAGATATTTTGAGAAAAAAAGGGCACTTTGGGATTATTTGAAATAAATGGTATCTTTTGAGGAAAAATAATTGAAATTTGGTATGATGTGAACTTAGAAGATGGTGTGTATTTAGAGTATTTATAGTGTGTAAATAGAATCACCCTTGAAATTCCTATCAACTCTCAATGAAGAGGAATTGACTCATTTGACGGTATCCAAAGAATACTGCCAAAAAACTCATCGAAAATTCCTATCTACCATTGCAAAAAATTCGTCGAAAATTTCTCCCAAGTAAAACCCTCACGAAATACACAATCTAGTGTTAAAGATACAAAAATCGAACCATTTGGCACACCAGTACTGACTATCTGCATTAGTATTCAGAATTTATATATTGAACTAAATGTTTATGTTCAGTACTGTGTTACCGAACATGATCTTAACAATCAGCAAACTAGTACCAAACAGTTCGAACAAAACAGCAACAATTAAAAACGATCGAAAATGTTAATGCAAGACAGATAAACTTACCAATGAAATGTTACCCTTATCAGAATTGTTGTTATCGTACTCCATTGCTCTACAAGGTGAAATAACTAATAAAAAGTAATACGTGGACTTGAAAAGACCTTTCTGGTTCAAGGTTTCTGGTTCAGGAGGGTTTATGATGGTGAGGAAGATGATATATTCAGAGTTTAATATGGTTATGAAGAGTAACAAGTTGAGAGTTTATGTTGGTTGGTTATAAAAAGTAATAGGTTTGGGGTTTAGAAAGATGAAATATGTATAGCTAAAGGTGGAGGTGAGGGTGAGAGGTGTGAGTGGATGTACAATATTGTAGAGTGTTAGTTCTTATTTAGTAGGTGGGTATTTCATTAAATGATATCTTTTAATGTAATTTTACTTCATGGTATAATTGTAAAATAAATAAATAAAATAAAATAAATTAGAAATTAGGGGTTCAAAGAATTTAGATAAGTGCTAATAGTAGCACTCTAAAATATATTAAAAAAAGGTATCTTTTTATAGACTAAACTATCCTTTTCACTAATTTCATATATTTTAACATTATATACTATTTAAAATAGTGTTTGTTTGTTTTTTTAATATTATTTTTTTTTATCATAAAAGTGAATGTCCTTTATTTTTAAATGACATTTCGTTGTTTTTAAAAAAAAAAAATTTAAATGCCTTTTATTTTCAATCATAATTAAATAATATGATGTAAATAAAATGAATTTAAAACTTGGAAGAACGTTTAGATGCAACAATATATATATATATAAGGCCTATAGCAGGTTAAAATACCTCAGTATTTAACAGTGAAGCCATGCAATTTGGTAGATCAGGCCCAGTACAAGAAAATGGCATAAGAATGATTCCAATTCCCATGTTTGAAGCCATACCTGGCACAAGAGGGTTCACTAATCCCTTATTCGAATTTATACCCGGGGGGTTGAAAGTTTTTTCTACAAATGGAAGAGACACAACGCCAGTTCCAGCACTTTTCGCAAGTTCTTTCGCAGGACAGGCTCAAAGGGGTCACCCACACCCTCAACAGCAACTTGCACCACAGGGACAACCAGTCCCAAATATACCACCTTATGGACCAAGAGGACCACAGGCACAAGGTTGTCCACCAAATCCTGTATTTGTCCCACCAGTAGTGGTTCAACAGGTGCAAAATATGGTCCCTAGGGACCAAATTACTGATATTGTCAAAGAAATGTGTGGACCGATGGCTCGGGGGGTCCAGACTCCTATGTACAGGAAACCATACCCAGAATGGGTAGATAGGGTACATGAATACCCAAGAGGTTTCAGGATACCAGATTGGTAGTGGAGGTGGTTGACTTAAAAATGATAGTTTACCTTTGGAGTTTTGTTTAAAATACAGATTATTTTTTATGATTTAAACAATTATAAATATTTTTTTATCAAAAAATTTTATTTAACAGAATTAATTAAAAAAATAAAGTTTCTAACTGTTCTTCTATACAATGATAAATTGTTAATTAAAATAAATTTTGATATTATTAAAACTGTTAATTAACTTGATAATTTATTAGTAAAAATGACCATTTATTTTTGTTGGCTACATATTTTGTATAAGCCAGTTACAATTCGACGTGTGGCGAAGTAAGTGTAATACAAGAAGACTATTCAAATCTTCGATCCTGATCGTATACGTGGCCGTTAGTATTGGTTGTAACGAGATCTGAGTAGCAGTGGATCAACAAAGAGATACAAGGTGATGTGGCATCAACGGTTACTCACATTTAAATTCAAATTTATGAGGGAAGCCTAACTGCAAGTGATGGCGTAATGGAGCTAATCTTGAAGCAACATGATCAGCGATAATGGAAGAGCAGTTCGAAGGTTGGAAATACAGTTTGATGGTCATCCTTGAGCAGTATAAATAGCAGAGAAGGCCCCAGAAAAGGGCCCCAGACTCAGATCCAAAAAATCAGTCTTATTCTACTTTACTTAGTTTTACATTTCCTGTTCTTTACATTCCAGTACTTTAAATTCTGCACTGCACTTCATTCATAGGAGTAGTTTCAAGTAGATTGTCGCTGTAAACCTCTACGAGGCTGAGTTTGAATCATTGTAAGTTTTTCATTCTAATGTTATTTGATTGATATTTTGCTTAATTCTCCTAAATCAAGCCACCAGTAAAAGTCATCTTCATTGAGACTGAGAGAACTAAAACACAATCGTCTAATAATTGGTTGGCAATTAAATTTCTGTAAGGACTGATTGATCCTTACTGGCACGCTTGCATTTACAATAATAACCTTCGAAAGCCAAAAAGTCAACATATATTTTTGGCACGCCCAGTGGGACCTATTGAAATGGCTAGACGTAGAAGACAAGAAGAAAATGAACGCTTGGAAGAAGGCGTGGAAGGAGAGGTAGAGATACCTAATCCAGAGGATAATGTGATAACACATCCTGTGGAAATTCCCATTTTATCAGAACCTATGGTCGAACAGACCAGTACTTCAGAACAAGTACCACATGTTCGTAATGTTGGACGAGACCAATGAATTGGACATCCATTGTCCCATCTACTCAGCCAATAAATCCATGGGGTGGCTTAATAGATGCAATGGGACAGTAATTAATGAACACAATGGAAAGGTGGGCAACATCCTTTTTGGATTGAATGAATAACCACCAATTAACAAACGTAAGACACATGGAGGAGGTTTCGAATGTCCCTCAGCAAAGATTGGCTAGAGATAAACAGCCTATGCAAGTTAATGGACATTCTAATGGTCAAATTAGTAATCAGAATTGTGAAAGACCATCACCTCAATCTTGGTACGAGCCTATTCTGAGGCCTATAGCAGGTCAAAATGCCTCAGTACTTAACAGTGAAGTCATGCAATTTGGTGTATCTGGCCTAGTACAAGAAAATGGCATAAGAATGGTTCAAAATCCCATGTTCGAAGCCATACCTGGCACAAGGGGTTTCAATAATCCCTTATTCGAATTTATACCCGGGGGGTTGGAAGGTTTTCTTACAAATGGAAGAGACACAACACCAGTTCCAGCACTTTTCGCAGGTCCTTTAGCAGGACAGCCTCAAAGGAGTTACCCACACCCCCAACAGCAACCTGCACCACAAGGACAACCAGTCCCAAATATACCACCTTATGGACCAAGAGGACCACAGACACAAGTTTACCCACCAAATCCTGTGTTTGTTCCTCCAGTAATGGTTCAGTAGGCACAAAATATGGTCCCTAGGGACCATTAGGGACCAAATTGCTGACATCGTTAGGGAGATGTGTGGACCGATGGCTCGGGAGGTCCAGACTCCTGTGTACAGAAAACCATACCCAGAATGGGTAGATAGGGTACATGAATACCCAAGAGGTTTCAGGATACCAGATTTCGCCTTTTTTTATGGGAATGGAAACCAATCAACAGTAGAGCATATTACTAGGTTTGCTGCTCAATGCGATGAATTTACTAATAATGACTATATGAAGCTGAGATTGTTCCCAAACTCTCTAACTGGGGGAGCATTTGTATGGTACATTAACCTTACACTTGGCTCAATCCAAACTTAGCAACAAATGGAAGAGGCATTTCATGCCCAATTCTTCCAATCGGAGCCAGAGGTTTCCATGGCAGACCTGGCAAGGTTGAGTCAAAGGCCTGAAGAAAAAGCTACCCAGTTTATTGCCATATTTAAAAGGGCTCGAAATAAATGTAGAGTCATCTTGCCAGAGCCAGAATTCGTAAGATTGGCTCAAAATGGCTTAGAGTTTAGGCTTCGAAAGAAGTTTGACTCAATAGAGTTCAGGGACTTAGTGGAACTGACTTATAAGGTATCTAGGTATGAAGCATTACTAGAAGAGGAACAAAATCGAAATAATGCATCATACAAGACATACTACAAAGATCCTAACTATGAGATTGATGCAGCAGAGATTGTGGGGAAAGAACCTGTGATCTGTGAAGCATTAATTCATAAGGATACAACAATTGACTAGGAGTTTAAAAAGAAAGACCTTCACAGGAAATACTTTTTCGATTTAACTAAGGCAGATGACATTTTTGATCATTTGCTTGCGGCCAACTTCCTTAAGTTACTAAAAGGGGTTAAAATTCCATCTCTTGATGAACTTAAAGGAAAAGTATATTGTAAATGTCATAATTCTTGGTCTCACTCGACTAAGAACTGTATTGTTTTTCAAGTCAGGATCCAAGAACAAATTCGGAAAGGAAGTTTGAAATTCCCAGCCAAAGCTGAAAAGGCCATGGGGATCGACAGTAATCCATTTCCAGAAATTGGAGAGGTGGTAGCCAATGTCATTATGCCAGATTTTCAGAACCTGTCTTTGAAAGAATTGGAAGAAGTCAATGAGCAGATGCATGTGGCTAACTAGACAACTATCAAGAAAGACACTGGAAATCTACTAGCTATTGGACAAGGTTTCTCACGCCAGAGAGAAGACTCTGAGGAAGAAGCACTGGATGACGATTCTTTAGAAGCAGCTATAATGCAGAGGATGTGTCCTAGGCGCAGACTAAGCTACAAGTGGTTGAAAGGACTTCCAATTGATGGGAAGCAATACTACAAGGATGTGTAGAGACGTCCTAAACCAACCAATGCTTACAATAAAAGTCCATATCCATCTGGTGTCAGGCAGCAGCCATTAAGGGTTGAACCAACAGCTGATAGGATGCATTCCAAAGGCAAGAGGCCTTTACATGAATCCAGGCTGCCTAATTATTACAGAATGAAGAGCAGTCATTCTGAGAGGAGATTGGAGAGAGGTTCAGTTTATGGGATCAAAGCCAGAGATTGGCCCCCCTAGACCAGCCTCACACAAGACAGAAAGTGGACACCTTCATCGAAGGCCTGAGTTAGGCCCAAAGCATGAAGTCAGGACCAAGCAGTGGCCTTTGCAGCTAGCTTCGAAGATGGCTTCGAAGAAGGCTTCGAAGGAGGAAAGAAGCAGTTCAACGGCAAGGTCAGTAGGTTCGTAGGTACCTGGGGTCCCAGATTGGTTTGTGATTCAGAATAAACCTAGGGAAGTGTTTACCCAAAGAGATGTAATTGGAAACCAAAGCAGGATAGTTAAGCCTCCTTTGGTGGCTCCAAACAATTGGGTGTTACTTAAGCACCCAAAAACAAAGAAACCAGATATGGTTTTGTAGACGTCCCCCGAACGTCTCGGGAGGGAAATCCCGTTTCGTTCATTTGGGCTTACTACAGTTCGGACTCAAATTGTCACGGTTCTTAATCTGAACCAAAGAGTCTAAATCTGACAAATCGTTTTGGAAAACAAATTTTTGTAAAGAAGTGCCAAACATGGACTGCTTTGCCAGATACAGAGTCGCCACCTAAATATTTTATTTTGGGGGAATTTAGGAAACCCTGACTCGTTTGCCTAAGGCCACGTGTCCGTCATCACCAAAGTTGCCTCGGCTCGGGAACTTGGGTACGATTGGGGAAGGTCAGCTATGAGCACCCCCTCTCGCCCGATCCAAAGATCGGCCTCTACTAACCATGACATCTTGTTTTAAAAACATTATGCGTTCTTATTCTGGTTATTAGCCTAGATTTACTATGTGATGCGCACAGCATAACAAGTATAGACTAAGTCGCCTGAATTGGGACAAAGCATTTCTTGTTTTTTTTGAAAACGGTTTGCTACTCGCAAGTAGGCTAAAATGCAGGTTTTGCCACCCTCAAGTGGGCTTAGAAAAGATGGTTTTGCCACTGTCTAGTGGGCTTAAAACTCATAGTCAATGCATTATTCCAATTCAGATAACCCAACCTTCACCCACAAGCATTCAGGCAGATATATCACATAAGCATATAGCCTCATGATAAGCATGCTATCATGGCAACACTTACACTCATGCAAGGATGCTAAAACATAAATGCTTACCGAGTACTCCAAGCCAAAAATAAACTAGTTAATAATCATATGCATGATCCTAGTTCATGTTAAGATGACTAATGCAACACATGCGAGATGCAACTACAATAGGCTCGGTTATTTTAAGATGACATATGATGATGCTACAACTAACACGTATTCAACTTGGAATTGAAATACAATGCAGTTAGTATGATGCGCCGAGCCCGGTGCATGCAAGACAAATGTATGGATGCACGCATGCATAGCATAAGGTATGCTGATTTAAATATGCCCTAAACTAACCATCGAAAGCTAGTAAATAAAAGGGAAGAAAGACGTGGGGTTGGAAGACATACACACACTCACGCACACTTAATACACAATTGCCCTCACTTGGAGGGTCCGAATAAATAATACAGATTTAACTAATTAACTAGCTGACTAACTAATTAATTAATTACAAAACTTCTAATTAATCAACAAATTAATTATAAAAAGAAGGTGGCCGCAGCCCCGTCTCGGAATGATGGGATGATGCATGCTCGATTTGCCGCGCCCGGAAACCCGGTACCATGCCACTGTTGCCTCTGTTCACACTGCCTTGCTCCTCTGAAAGATATAAAAGTTTCCAGAACTGCTTTGAACTTCCTCCTGAGTGTTTTGGATTTCTACCGGCCAGAACAAAATTCCACCGGCCATGGGAATGGGATTATCGGCCAAATCTTGTGTCATCGGCTGGACAATGATGGTCGGTCGGCACTACAAATGGTCAGCCAGCTATTTCTTCCTACAGAATCCTGCAGTTGGCAGCAGCAGAGGGCAAGCAGTGTATGGCATGGAATTTTCAAGAAAATGTGAGCATGACCACACTCCCTATCATGCAATGGATTCAAGGGAGCGTGGCTCTCGACTCTCGAGCCATCAATTATGCATTTTGATGCATGATGGTCTAAGAGGCCAAGTTTGCCATTCAATGTAAATGCATGCACAAAAGAAATGAATGCCTCATGCCTTATCATGTTGAGGTCAAGGGCATTGGCGACCGAGGAGTGAGATGTGTTTCGTCACTTTAAGTACGAACACGCCTCATTCCTCAAGTTTGGTTTGACACCCCAAACCAAACAAGATGCAATGCATGTATGCCATATACAATGCAAAGTGATGCAACTCATGCAAGGCAATATGAGCATGCTAAGCTAATGCAACATGACACTACTTACTCATGCAAGCTAAACTAATGCAATATGAACATGTCAAGCATACAACAAGACTATGTGATGCACTCAGCTAAATAATATGCAAACATGTAAACAAGATATAATGCAAGCATGTAACTAATGTAATGCAACATGCATCATGCTAAGCATGCAACTATATACAACGGTGGTCTTAAACTGAAATGGGAGGCCTCAGCCATGCCCCAAAACAGTGGCGAAAAGTGGTCGAAATGGTGGACAAATGCTCATGCAAACATGCATACCAATGGACCTAAGACTAAGGCATAAAAAAGGAGCATTCTACTACAACTATCATGACCACTCATGGCACGGACTAAGCAACCAAAAATAGAGTTTCTATGCATCAAAATATGCCCCAAAACCCACTGATATGGCAGCCCCAAAGACTTAAACACATAAGCATGCACAATGGCTTATATATGGAGCATAGGATCACATCTCTTCAAAGCATTGAAAGGATAACAAAATGCAAACATGTAAGCATAAAACATAGACTGAAATGACCTAATAAGTGATTCCAAATCACTGAAATAGCCAAGATAATGCATGCTAATGACTCACACACCCGATGCCAACATGCTAGAATGCAAAGAGACTATACAAAGCATGAAAGGCATGACCAAATCAACACCCAACAGACCTCAAGCATGATGAAACATGACCAAAAGCTTCACAAAGCTAGGCAAAAAAACATGCAAGCATGATGATCTAATGGCAATATGCACTTCTAGGCAAAATGGGGGAATACAAGACAAGTGTATAATGCATGAAATGGACCATTAATCCGACCAAAAACAAAGGCATATTATGACCTAACAACACCCAAAAACCTCAGAAATGGAGCGAAAGACAACTATTCATGCATGCTACCATTATAAGCCAAAAACATGGACAAAAGAGACACAAAGGGAGAGGGGTGTCCCTCCCCTATGCAAGACCTCAAAACCTCTTCTTGACCACTGAAAATCCTCTAGATTTCAGTGGTGAGAAGACCAACACACGAAGGTATTCAAAGCTCAACCAAAGAAGGCACAAAAGGGCCAAACAAGGCCTAAGAGGGGGAGGTCGACCCCCAACACCAAAATGACCTTAATGAAGTATCTTAAGCAGGCACATACAAGACTTTTTTCAGTTATACACAAAGCTTAAATCAGTATGCAAGATAGGTTAAAAGCTAGTGCAAGATTGGGGAAAATAAAGCAATAGTGTTACCCTTGAAGAACACTTGAAGAACAGCAAGTCCAGCCCCTTTTTCTGATCAAAACCAACCCAAAACTTCAAGAACAAACCCTCAACACCTCCAAAGTCGAAGTATGGTGTAATGCTAGGTGACTTAGTACAAAACTAAGAACAAAACACACTTTTTGGCTCTCAAACACACACAAATGAAGTGAGAGAGGGAGATATAGAGAGAGAAGGTGTATATATCAGATATATATGTATTAGGTCTGGTTTTGTTGAACCCCCTCAAAGGAGAGGGAAGGTCTCCTTATATAGAGTAAGATGGAGGCTTAAGCTTCCAAGAGAAGCTAACAAAAGGGGTCAAGGCTTCTAAAAGAAGCTAAGACAAAGGGTCCATGGCTTCCTTAGGAAGCTGAGACAGGTGTCTAAACTTCTTGAGGAAGCTAAGACAAAGGTCCAAACTTCCCCAAGAAGCTAGACCAAAAGGGTGCAAAGGGTGCAATTCCTCCATACACGTGTATGGAGGACAGGTCTGTGCAGCCAACTGGCATAGCTGGCATGCACAATGCTTAAAAAAGGCAAAAAGGGGGGACCGGCCAGAAAAGGAGTCCATCGGCCAAATACATGGTCGGCCGACCACACAA
Organism: Camellia sinensis; assembly: GCF_004153795.1. NCBI lineage: Eukaryota > Viridiplantae > Streptophyta > Magnoliopsida > Ericales > Theaceae > Camellia > Camellia sinensis. The sequence goes on along the minus strand of NW_021027082.1, from coordinate 594,648 downwards.
AATGCCGATACACCTCAAATAAGTGTCGACTGACCAAACATTTGGTCGGTAGGAAAAAGGAAAGGCCGGTGGCTTCATACCACGACCGGTGGGTTTCAAGGATGGCTAACAAGCCTCTTCCCACCCTCAGAAGCACAAAACACAAGTCCTTGGTGCAAAACCAAGCGCAGAACAGGCAAGTTAAGAGATCCTGAGGCAAGGTGCGCGGCCGAGGCCTTTGGGAACTCAAAACGAACACGAACATGGATGATCACCGAGCGTTCGAACGGTGACGTCCATGTCTTGAGGACGGTAAAAAATGAGTGTCTACAGTTGCCCCTCTTTGATAGAACTCGAAAGTCATAACAATGACGGGAGTGAATGTCAAAGCCTAGAGACGACCCATTTTTGACAAGGCCGAAGACTTAGACAAAGCATACAAGCTACAAATAAAGATATGCGCCCGAAGGCAGGGGCAAAATGCATGACAATGCACAGAGCCGAGCACAACTTATATCATGCAAAGAAAGCTGTAACGAGGCATATACATACAATAAATGCAACAGTTTAAGCAGTCTAATCATAAATCCAACCACATTACAATACAGAAAGAATGTAAGAGAATTATGTAATTCTCGCTACGTTTCACCCGGAGAATACAATACCTATGCGGTTCACCTGGTCGCGCCAGCTTCAAATGAACCGTACATACAATATCGTGCCTGTAAGAGAAAAAAAACTTAATAGGTACAATATTGTTAGCAGTATGCATAACAATGCAATTGAAAGTGCGTGACAACGCAAACCGAGTGGGAAGCATAACAATGCGACTCGGGGCAAGCATAACAATGCTATGAAGGCACAAACATATGTAAGTAAAGAACACGTGACAACATGCACAATGCGTGAAGATGTAGACACATGTAAGTAAAGCACATACGACAACGTGCACAATGTGTATGAAAGGGAACTTGAACACATGTAAGTAAAGCATGACGCGACAACGCATGCAATGTGTATAAAAGGGGCTTGAACACATGTAAGTAAAGCATAACGCGACAACGCATGCAATGTGTATAAAAGGGACTTGAACACATGTAAGTAAAGCATAACGCAACAACGCATGCAATGTGTATAAAAGGAAACTTGAACACATGTAAGTAAAGCATAACGCGACAACGCATGCAATGTGTATAAAAGGAACTTGAACACATGTAAGTAAAGCATAACACGACAATGCATGCAATGTGTATAATAGGAACTTGAACACATGCAAGTAAAGCATAACGCGACAACGCATGCAATGTATATAAAAGGAACTTGAACACATGTAAGTAAAGCATAACGTGACAACGCATGCAATGTGTATAAAAGGAACTTGAAATGTGCGCGACAATTACAGTCAGAACAAAGCAATGCAACACATCATAATTGAAGCGATTTGTGGAATTCTCAAGATATATAAAAGGATACGAGGAAGGATACTCTTTGCGCGCACCGAGCATCACACACAGAAGATATGGCTCGAGGTCAACACGAAGGCCAGTAAACGTTAGAAAGTGTACTTTCTTGTACTGTCTTGAGTAATGAAGGTGCCAAACCACATAATTGACCCGAATCAGGGCGCGGGATGTGCATTGCCCGAAAAAGGGGGGGTTACCGGTATCAATCTCGATACTCTGCTGCCCTGCTCTCCTTTTGCTTTACTTTCCTTTTTTTACTGTTAGTTTTAAGCACATTGCACTGCCTCAGGCAGGTTTTACTTTTTCAAGACTGTGTATTTTTGCAAAGATATGATGGAAATGAAACAGCTATTTTGTTCAAAAAGGTGTTACATTTGTACTTTCTACGCATTGCACCGCGTGGCATCACATAACAATGTGAATGAAATTGAACTTCGTTTAAAAATTAAGCACTTGCATTGTAATAATTAGGTAGTGAACCGACTTACAACTCGATAAGAAAAACAAAACAACTCGATAAGCTAACCAAGTGCGAGTACAACTCGATAAGCAAATAAAGACTAAAAGAGAGTGAAATACAACTCGATAAGCAAATAAAGACTAAAAGAGAGTGAAATACAACTCGATAAGCAAATATACAACAACTCGATAAGCCAATAGGCGTGACTGCGCAAAATCAACCACTAAAGACACTGGAAGTGGAGCCAGTCACAAGTTTTTAGCATTTTCAGCAGATGGACAAACTCCGAGGATAGGAGGGAAGGCCATCGGCCAAATAAAGAGGTCACCGGCCAGAATAAATGGCCACCGGCCATTATCACTAGCCGATCGGCCAAACATGGTGGTCGGTCGGCACTATTTATGGTCGGCCGGTCAAAAATTGGCAAGAACCACCAGAATGTTGACACCTGTCCTCCACCTACCTTATCCTCTAAAAAAGGCCTCAGCTTCGTAGTTTTTCTCAATTCGACACTGATTTGCTCCAAATGGAAGGGTTTCTTGCCCAGAATCTCATGGCTTGGATTGCCAACTTGGACGGCTCGGAAAAGTTGAATTTCTGGGGCTTCGGCATAAATGCACTATTCACTCTGAGTCGTACCCCGCTGTACTTTTCGTTCCTTCATGCCGTGGCAAGGTTTTGGAACTCGGTAACACATGTCTTTAGCTTTGGCGGGCAAGAGGTATGTCCTACCTTTGAGGATTTCCAAGCTTTGATGGAATCTGAGCGCAACGAAAAAGTCTTGCCTCAGCTTCGTTTCGGCCACGCCCAAGCCTTAGGGCGAATGTGTGGGCTCACGATGCACGATGCTCGCTCTTTGATTTGTGACGGAATGCTGAATGTTCCGAGTTTGATTTGCCGATTTTCTGATGCCGGTGACCGCGATGATCATCATTGGCAGGGCTTTCGGCGACACGCCCTTGTGCATGCTATCTCATTTTTTGTTTGTCTCGAGCTTCGGAGGGTCTAGTGTCCGGTTGATCGAGGTTGCCCAAGGTTTGAAGGAGGGTAAGAGCTGCATTGCCATGATATTGGCTAAAACATTGATGGGCTTGGACGCTTTCCATCGCCGAGAAACGACCAGATTTGCGGGGAGTCCACTACTGCTGCAGGTAATGTTTCCCGCCCAATCTCACATATGTATTGCTCACATCACTCGCCCCTCAGGCTTGGTTTTTCTCACAAAACCCTTTTCTCACTTTTCTCTCATCGTACATCTCTTTATTCTTTATTCTCTCATTTTTTATCCCTTCCCAGGTGTGGTTGATGGATAAATTGCAGATTGTGGACTCTTGCCCAGCATACTCAGCTCGTGGCTACTTCTTCCGGCAACGCCTAGTCGATGCCCTTGATGAGGGATGGTGGTTCGATTGGATGTGCAGCTTGTCTGCGGACCGTATTGCTTGGCGGTGCCCTTGGCTCAACCTACCGGCAATGATATACAGCATGTCCCGACAGACCGAGATTTAGTTGATCGGCTTAACTCACTGTGTGTTCTACTTCCCATTCCGATTCTAGCGCCAGTTCGGCCATGACCAGATTTGCCCGTCAGAGGGGATAGAGTACCCAGCTGCATTTCCGGTCCGAGGCGCACAACTTGCTCGATATGCCACGGCGTGGGGAACTAGAGAGCTCCTGGCCCCTGCTCCCACTTTCAGTTGCACTTTGTCTGATGAGTGCATAGATTGGCTCAATGAAGAGGCACAGATTGGGCCCAACTTGGCATCAGAGGTTTCGACCAGCTCTAGGAGGGGGCGCAGGAATACCTGACTTATCTATGTCCCGGATTTATTGCTTTATTAGTACTTTCAAGTTTTCTTTATGAATGTAATAAAAAGTAACTTCAATTTGTATGCAAGAATAGGAGAACTCTGTATTGAAATCAATGAAATTAAAGGTTGTGGGTACTAAAAATTTTCTGCTTTAGTCCAAAAATGGTCTAAGTTGTAAAAAGATTAATTTTGAACAAAGTCAACTTTTATTAAAACTTTTCAAAACCATCTTCAATATGGATCAGAACTGAACACGCCTGAAATCTGTCACTGAGATGCACAACCTCGGATCCTAGCAACTGGAAAGTTGCCCCTAGTCTGAATAGTACCGCGGCACTGCAAGGCAACGGAAAGTTGCCCCTAGTCTGAAAAGCACTGCACCGGAGATCATAACCGAACTCTTGAATGCTGAATAGACAAAGATGGCAGAGATGATTGAATGGACAAAGTTGATCGGGAAAAAGTTTATGGCTGAACTTCAGGATGAAGTTGCATACGTATCCCAAAAATGGGAATCAAGCCTTACGTAGTTCAGGCTCGGGTTCACTCGAGTATTTTCACTCTCCTTTTGCGCTCTAACTTTTGCCAAGGCCGCACTTTGCGGGTTTTCAACTTTGCGAGCTCAGTTTTTATGATTTCAAATTTTCTATGCTCTAACTTTTGCCTAGGTCGCCCTTTCGGGTTTTCGGCCTAGCGAGCCTCTCAGGGGTAATATTTCTTCAATTTGTCCATGTTGATCGGTTGTGAGAACTCTAGGCCATCTAGGTCCATCAGAACGACAGCTCCACTCGACCAGATAGACTTGATGATGTAGGGACCAGTCCAATTGGGTTTGAACTTGCCCCTAGGGTCGTGGATGGGAGCTCGGTTATCCTTGAGCACCAAATCTCCTTCTTTCAAATTCCTGGACTGAACTTTCTTGTTGAAAGCCCTGGCAAATCTGCGCTGATAACCTTGAACATGGTACAGTGCTTTCAGTCTTCTTTCGTCAAAGAGCATGAGTTCTTCAAATCTGCTCTGCTGCCAATCTGCTTCGGCTATTTGACACTCAGCCAACACTCGTAAAGACGGAACCTCAATCTCGATAGGTAGAACGGCCTCCATCCGATAAACTAATGAATAGGAGTCGCTCCAGTAGAAGTTCGAATTGACATCCGGTAACCCCACAGAGCAAACGGCAGCTTATCTGGCCAATCCCGGTAGGTTTCCACCATCTTCTGCAGTATGTGCTTGATATTCTTGTTGGTGGCCTCAACCACAACATTGGTTTGCGGCCGGTATGTGGACAACTTATGAAAAGCCACGTTGTATTTCTCCAACAAGTCAATCACTTCCTTCTTGAAGTGGGAACCGTTATCTGAAATGACCTCGTTTGGGACCCCATAATGACAGATGATGTTGTTTTTGATAAACTTTGCAACGTGCGATGCCTTCAACACCACATAAGATTGGGCCTCAACCCACTTCGTGAAATAATCTATCCGACTAGGATGAACTCATGCACATTCGACCCCTTCGAAGTAACAGCCCCGATTACATCGATTCCCCAAACCGAAAATGGCCATGGCGAAGTCATATTGTACAGCTTCGACGGTGGAATGTTCATGCGGTTTGCATGGATCTGACACTTGTGGCATCGCCGAACAAAGCCGATACAATCCTCCTCCATGGTGGACCAATAGTAACCCTGTCTGAGAATCTTCCAAGCCAACATCACCCCGTTCATGTGTGCACCACATTCCCCTCTATGGATGGCCTCCATCAGGCGCTTTGATTCTTCGTCTTCTACGCACAGCTTATGCATTCCCAGATGACCTCTCTTATACAGCTTACCCCCGTAGATGATGAACTGAACGGCCATTCTTCTGACTGCCCTTTTATCCTTGGCATTTGCCCCTAGTGGATACGCCTCTTTCTCCAAGAAGTTCCAAATGTCGTAATACCAGGGGTTCCCGTCCTGAACCTCATCTATGGTAGCAATTGATTCGTATGTCGGCGCAAACTTCTGGTCAATGATGATCGGACACATCCGGACTCCAAACAGGATGTTTATCATGAAATATAGAGTTGTTAGTGAATCTGCGAACCTGTTGTTCTCTCTTAACAGATGAGCGAAATTTAGCTTCTCAAACCGAGGAATTAACAAGTCCAAGGTCTGGTGGTACATTATCATCTTTTCTTCTTTGACTTTCCAGTCTCCTTTTGCTTGAGACACAACAAGGTTCGAGTCCCTAATGACGTCCAACCGTTTTGCCCCTAGTTCCAGGGCTGCTTCTAGACCGGCAATGCATGCCTCATATTCTGCTTCGTTGTTCGAGACCTTGAACCAGAGTTTGAAGGCTAGAGGGATACGGTAATTGTCGGGTGCTATCAGCAACACTCCTATCCCATACCCATATTGGTTTGACGCTCCGTCAAAGTACATCGTCCAAGTTTCATCATCGATATGCAAAATGGCCTCATCTGGGAATAAGTACTCAACTGCTTCACCCCCTTCCACTGGATGATTGGCTAAGAATTCTGCTACTGCCCTTCCCTTGACTGACTTGCACGTCACATATTTTAGATCGAATTCGGAAAGCAACAGCAATCAATGAGCTAGCCTACCCGTAAGTGCCGGTTTCTCGAAGAGATATTTGATGGGATCTAGTCGTGAAACCAACATTACGGAGTGAGCTAACCGGTAGTGCCGCAGCTTCTTGGTAGCTCATACCAAAGCTAAGCAAGCCTTTTCCAACGGTGTGTAGCGAGTCTCATACTCTAGTATCTTCTTGCTCAGATAGTAGATGGCTCTCTCCACTTTGTCCTCTGATTCTTGCGTGAGCATGCAGCCCATCGTAGTCTCAGTTACTGAAAGATACAAAATCAACGGTCTCCCCGGCTCTGGCGGTGACAATACAGGCGGGTTCTGTAAGTATTCCTTGATCTGTTCAAAAGCAACTTGGCATCGGCCGTCCCATTGGAATTTCTTTCCTTTCTTCAGGAGGCCAAAAAGTGGTTCACAAGTCAAGGTTAATTTTGAGATAAACCGTCTTATGAATTGCACTTTACCCAGAAAGCCTCGCACCTCCTTTTCAGTCCTTGGTGGTGGCATTTCTAAGATGGCCTTGATTTTGGAAGGGTCGACCTCGATGCCCCTTTGTGTAATCAGAAACCCTAGCATCTTCCCTGCTGTAACACCAAACGTGCATTTCTGGGGATTCAGTCGCAGCCGAAACTCTTTGATCCTTTGAAAGAATTTTTGTAAGGCGGGGCAGCTTGTCTGGCCAATCCCGATAGGTTCCCACCATCTTCTGCAGTATATGCTTGATATTCTTGTTGGCGGCCTCAACCGCTCCGTTGGTCTGCGGCCGATATGTAGATGACTTATGGAAAGCCACATTGTATTTCTCCAACAAGTCAATCACTTCCTTCTTGAAGTGGGAACCGTTATCTGAAATAATCTCGTTTGGGACCCTGTAGCGACAGATGATGTTATTTCTGATGAA
>NW_021027082.1:571025-586789 GCF_004153795.1 Camellia sinensis | reverse complement strand
TTTCTGACGACTCACCGAGAAGTTATCCCCTAAGCACTTGTGTTCGATCGGAGGATCTGAAAGTAGACAAGCCAGTGCTACCCCCATTTCAATTTCAACGTCCTCAGACTCTACTTTCTTGCTCTGCTCAGCCTCAGCTAATGGGTCCGTCTGCTCTTTGGCAACGTCATCCCCGGATAACTGTAGGTCGAAAAAGATCTCAAACCCTGGCACGCACTTCCTCTCTGCATTCAACCATGGCTCTAGGAAGCCACAAAATGGAAAGTCCTCCCCCTCCCGGACGAAGCGTCCGTTTAGGGTACCCTGGATGGGTCGGTGCATTAACTCAAAAGGCTTCCCTGCCCTCTTTGCTTTGGCTCTCCCAGCCATCTCCTTACCCTTCCTTATCCAATCCTCTTTGGTGGGCAGATAACCCAAACCAAAGGTATGTGGGTTGTGTGGCACCTCGGCCAATGCTGCGATGCCCTTCTGGCCGCTCTTTCCTAATCCCATCCCAGGGATGTGTTGAAGCTTGGTCATGAGGTATACTGATTGAGCACTGACATACACCCCCTCATTAACAGCCAAAATGTTCTGCACGACTCGGGCCTCAGCCAAAGTGAAACCGGATAAGAACACATCCTCTATACCGTGCTCAATTTCTAGGACTGGTGTAGACACCTCCGGCGGTGGATGGATCGATAAATTCCCAAAAACAATAGCCACTCCCTTCCCATGGGGGTATTTCACCATCTGATGCAAAGTGGACGAAACTGCCTTTACTTGATGCAACCACGGCCGCCCCAAAAGTAGATTGAAGGTCGTAGGAACTTCTAAGACGTGAAAGTCTACCTCATACTGTCCCGACCCTACCTTGGTCTGAATTTGCACGATCCCCTTCACCTCTCTACTTGTATTATCATACGCCTTTATCACCTGGGTGGTTGGCGCAAAGTCTGCGGGTTTCAACCCGATTGCATAGGCTGTCCTTGCCGGGCACACATTGATGGCGAATCCGGTATCAACAAGAACCACTGGTATCCATTTGTTCTTACACTCTATAGAGATGTAGAGTGGCTTGTTGTGATTCGCAGCTTCAGGTGGCAATTCTTTGTCAAAGAAGGTCAGCATCGGGGAAGCTCCTCCCGGAAAGACCAGTCCCACCAATTGTTCTGGCGTGGTTTCTATTGAAAGCTTGGCCTTATCCATTGCTAATAGGACGGCCTGTCGATGAACACGTGATGCCATAAGCAGTCCCTAAATAAAGATGTCTGCTTGTATCTTTTTCAGCTGCTTCAGTACAGCCTCTTCTTTGAGTTGCTTCTCTTCTGTTTCTCCGCCTCCTTGTCTTTCCCTGACACCTCTGGCTGATCTAGGTGAGGAGGCTTGAAATACCGTCCACTCCTAGTCATATGATTGACTTCGCCGATGTACCAGGTATCGTCTGGTTGATTGCTCCCCCAATCCTCATCCGTGTGGGCAAGACATATATCATTGTCCTCCTACCACATTCTGTCAACAACCGACAGACACCTGTCCAGCTTCGGTATGATTGTTCTCGTACTTGCAGTACCTCCCGTCCATATGCTTGCAGCACTCCCTGTTCTCATGTATATAGCACTTTCATTCCCCTCATGGGCTTTAGCTTTCCGGATTCTCTCAGACTCTTCACTTCTTTCCTATTCTAGCTGCGTCAATGCAGTCTATTGTACAAAATTCCCTGTATCTAAAATGCCTAGATCCTGAGCGAAATTGTTAGCACCGGTGCTCTCCGGCGACATACTTTGATCTTCGGCCCTTCCAGCCACAACTGATAGCCTTGCCCCTGCCGGGCCCTGTTCCAACTGAGATTCTTCAACAATGTCTGGTAGGTCATCAAGCCACCCGGTAACCTCTGCTGACTCTTCAAAGTCAGACCAGTTGACCGCCATGCCCTCTAGGTCTTGTTCATTGAAAAACTGGAGGTCAGCAAAGTCCCTTGCACAGCCGCTAAGTCCTCTGATCTCTGATCAAATCTATCCCTCTGTATCACACAAAGCTCTGCCCCTGTCGGCAATTCCACATTTGGTCCAACCTGGCCTACTGACAGAATGTAGTCGCTCGGACTGTATACCTTCTCAGCAAAATCCCCAGATTCCTCAGATTCTGACTCAGCAATACCATTCTCCACTGAAGTCTCCCATGTTCTGTCTTCAACAGTCACCACCGTTGGCTCGGGTTGGGTTCTGGAGATGTCCAACATGCACAAGTCAGTGTAGTCAGGAAAGAGCACCTCCGGCTTAGGTAGGCGGGACGGGGTGATATAGATGCTGGGGTCGTATGACGTGACCTCGGTTTGGATAAAGTTGATTCGTTTGGAAGGTGGAGCTTGGTTGTGTGGTGGGAGAGGGTTGGTTGTGACGTTGGGCTTTTCTGGAGGCACAATCACCCCATTATCAATGAGATATTGAATCTCATGACGTAATCGGAAGCATTGGTCGGTGTCATGACCGTGTTGCTGGTGAAATGTGCAATACTTGGCTGGGTCGTGGGTAGGGGGAAGTTTTTTCGGTAATGACCACGGCTTTAGGGGCTTCAAGTGCCGTTTTTTGATTAAAACCCCCAGAGCTTTGGACAGGGGTATATATAGTGGGGCGAAGGTTCTTTGGTTTTTGGGTTGGTATTTGGCCGTTTGTGTATTGCTTCCAGACGCACCGGAGAATGGCGTAGCTGCCATGGTTCTTGGAGGGTGTTGGTGGTGACCATGCTCACTTCTGAGGCTCTTGTGGTCGCAGCGCCACTCAGGCCTACATTGGTATTACGGTTGAAAGTTCTCCTGGGTTGCTCTTTATCATTGTCAATCAAGCCCTGCTTCAAGGCATCCTCAATCTGTACTTCTATCTCATGCAGATCCGAAAAGGTAGGGAAGGGGAGCACGATCATTTTCTGCATCAGCTTAGGCTGGAGATTGCGTACAATCATCCGAATTTGATCTTTATCGGTGGGCCTTAGGGTCATCATTGAGGCCTTGGCCCTCCATCTGGTTACGAACTCCGAAAAGCTCTCCTTAGGCTCCTGCCTTGTCGTCTCGAGATCACGGGTCGTAATCTCGATTTACGTGTTATAAGAGTACTGTGCAATGAATGCCTCGGCCATCTCATCCCAGTTTCTCTTAACATCATCTTCTAATTTGGCGTACCAGATGGCCGCCACACTCGACAGGGTCCGGCCGAACAAAGATAGCTTCTGTAGTCTGGTGAGGCCCATCGGCCTTAAGATATTTGAAAACAACCGTAGATGTACCATGGGATCCCCGGATCCATCAAAACGGTCAATGTGTGGCATCTTGACTCGATCTGGCAGCGTCACAGCCGCGTCGGTATACCCGTCATCGATATCTGGGATGGACTTTACCCCTTGGGACTTCTTGAACAACTTCTCAAGCTTACTCAACTTCAATGCTATAGGGTCTACCTTGAACTCGAAGGGGGAGTCCGGTTGATTGATAAGCGTGGGTGCCTTGGATAGTTGCAATAAAATCGGAGGCGGAGCCGGCCCCGTTGGGATGTCCATATCTTCTTGGGCATTCTGGACGTTTGCCGTCTCCTCAGGTATCGGGACTCTTGTTGGGAGAGGAACCTAGTGTGAAGCGGATGCTCTGGTTTGCTGCTGTAACCGGGTAATTAGGTCTGCCTATTGGGCCATAAGAACGACTTGCTGTTTGGCGAATTCTGCTTGACGAACAACATCCTCTTGCATGGCTTTCATGCTTTCCTGGAGCTGGCGCACCATGTCTTCCATCCCTGACATGCTACCCTGATTTATCTGAACTGCCGGTGTATCTGCCTCTGTAGTAGGTTCGGAAATCTCAACCCGACTGTTCAAAGACCACTGATCTAGCAGTCTCGGTACCAATACACTGCGTCTTCTCGACCTCCGTCTGATAACCGGGGGTAAGGAATAAAACGCTGGTTGTCCGTCGACCAGATCCTCAAATCGATTGAGTCGGCGACCTTTAATCTAGAGTGCTTGGGGAATATCTGCTGGGTCGGAAGCAATCGTGCTAAACTACCTAATAAGAAGATAAATAAAGCAATAATAAATAACCAGACAAACGGACAACATAGCAGCGTAAAAAAAACACACAACACACAGTTGGGCATCATAACACACGGTTGATAAGTTGAATACACTGTTCCTCAATATTGATTATTGTCCCCGAATCACTGTTCCCGAAAACCGAATCTGATACTTGCAGATAACTGACTCCCAAAATACTGAGCTGGTGCCCGCAGGCCTGATACCCAAACTTGTGAGCTGATACATGCATTCTTGTAGAGGCCAACTCTAAAGCACATAACAGATAAGTGAAAGCCAAAACACCCCTATGTTGGGGTAGGGTTTCCCTGTCCTATTTTTCCAAGAGCTAGGGTTTCACTACGCACGCAACGGTTTCAAACAACCTAACATCGGGTAAGCAACCTGTCCTAGTTTGGAATGGTCACTACGGATTTCAAATATACACTAGGTCGAATGGTCAAAAGGGTGCCCCGGTAAAACCGGAGTTTGTGTTCCCATACTGGCAGAGCTCGTAACCGGTCAACCTTATGGCATGCAACCTCAGGCTAACCGCTCAGGAATAGCAGACGGCAAACACGGTATCCTAGGCGCACCAATGCACATGCAATGCAAAGAAACACATAAGTGAAATCAAAACAAGATATCACAAGTTCGAGTCAAGCTCTCTAACTCCCCAGTAAAGTCGTCAAAAACTGTAGACGTCCCCCAAACGTCCCGGGAGGGAAATCCCGATTCGTTCATTTGGGCTTACTACAGTTCGGACTCAAATTGTCATGGTTCTTAATCTGAACCAAAGAGTCCAAATCTGGCAAATCGTTTTGGAAAACATATTTTTGTAAAGAAGTGCCAAACATGGACTGCTTTGCCAGATATAGAGTCGCCACCTAAATATTTTATTTTGGGGGAATTTAGGAAACCCTGACTCGTTTGCCTAAGGCCACGTGTCCGTGATCACCAAAGTTGTCTCGGCTCAGGAACTTGGGTACGATTGGGGAAGATCAGCTATGAGCACCCCCTCTCGCCCAATCCGAAGATCGGCCTCTACTAACCATGATATCTTGTTTTGAAAACATTATGCGTTCTTATTCCGGTTATTAGCCTAGATTTACTATGTGATGCGCATAGCATAACAAGTATAGACTGAGTCGCCTGAATTGGGAAAAGCATTTCATGTTTGTTTTGAAAACGGTTTGCTACTCGCAAGTAGGCTAAAATGCAGGTTTTGCCACCCTTAAGTGGGCTTAGAAAAGATGGTTTTGCCACTGTCTAGTGGGCTTAAAACTCATAGTCAGTGCATTATTCCAATTCAAATAACCCAACCTTCGCTCACAGGCATTCAGGCAGATATATCACATAAGCATATAGCCTCATGGTAAGCATGCTATCATGGCAACACTTACACTCATGCAAGGATGCTAAAACATAAATGCTTACCGAGTACTCCAAGCCAAAACAGAAACTAGTTAATAATCATATGCATAATCCTAGTTCATGTTAAGATGGCTAATGCAACACATGCGAGATGCAACTACAATAAGCTCGGTTATTCTAAGATGGCATATGATGATGCTACAACTAACACGTACTCAACTTGGAATTGAAATACAATGCAGTTAGTATGATGCGCCGAGCCCGGTGCACACAAGACAAATGTATGGATGCATGCATGCATAGCATAAGGTATGCTGATTTAAATATGCCCTAAACTAACCATCGAAAGCTAGTAAATAAAAGAGAAGAAAGACGTGGGGTTAGAAGACATACACACACTCACGCACACTTAATACACAATTGCCCTCACTTGGAGGGTCCGAATAAATAATACAGATTTAACTAATTAACTAGCTGACTAACTAATTAATTAATTACAAAACTTCTAATTAATCAACAAATTAATTATAAAAAGAAGGTGGCCGCAGCCCCGTCTCGGAATGATGGGATGATGCATGCTCGATTTGCCGCACCCAGAAACCCGGTACCATGCCACTGTTGCCTCTGTTCACACAGCCTTGCTCCTCTGAAAGATATGAAAGTTTCCAGAACTGCTTTGAACTTCCTCCTGAGTGTTTTGGATTTCCACCGGCCAGAACAAAATTCCACCGGCCATGGGAAAGGGATTATCGGCCAAATCTTGTGTCATCGGCTGGACAATGATGGTCGGTCGGCACTACAAATGGTCGACCGGCTATTTCTTCCTGCAGAATCCTGCAGTTGGTAGCAGCAGAGGGCAAGCAGTGTATGGCATGGAATTTTCAAGAAAATATGAGCATGGCCACACTCCCTATCATGCAATGGATTCAAGGGAGTGTGGCTCTCGACCCTCAAGCCATCAATTATGCATTTTGATGCATGATGGCCTAACAGGCCAAGTTTGCCATTCAATGTAAATGCATGCACAAAAGAAATGAATGCCTCATGCCCTATCATGTTAAGGTCAAGGGCATTGGCAATCGAGGAGTGAGACATGTTTCGTCACTTTAAGTACGAACACGCCTCATTCCTTAAGTTTGGTTTGACACCCCAAACCAAACAAGATGCAATGCATGTATGCCATATATAATGCAAAGTGATGCAACTCATGCAAGGCAATATGAGCATGCTAAGCTAATGTAACATGACACTACTTACTCATGCAAGCTAAACTAATGGAATATGAACATGTCAAGCATACAACAAGACTATGTGATGCACTCAGCTAAACAATATGCAAACATGCAAACAAGATATAATGCAAGCATGCAACTAATGTAATGCAACATGCATCATGCTAAGCATGCAACTATATACAAGGGTGGTCTTAAACTGAAATGGGAGGCCTCAGCCATGCCCCAAAACAGTGGCCAAAAGTGGTCGAAATGGTGGACAAATGCTCATGCAAACATGCATACCAATGGGCCTAAGACTAAGGCATAAAAAAGGAGCATTCTACTACAACTATCATGACCACTCATGGCACGGACTAAGCAACCAAAAATAGAGTTTCTATGCATCAAAATATGCCCCAAAACCCACTGATATGGCAGCCCCAAAGACTTAAACACATAAGCATGCACAATGGCTTATATATGGAGCATAGGATCACATCTCTTCAAAGCATTGAAAGGATAACAAAATGCAAACATGTAAGCATAAAATATGGACTGAAATGACCTAATAAGTGATTCCAAATCACTGAAATAGCCAAGATAATGCATGCTAATGACTCACACACCCGATGCCAACATGCTAGAATGCAAAGAGACTATACAAAGCATGAAAGGCATGACCAAATCAATACCCAACAGACCTCAAGCATGATGAAACATGACCAAAAGCTTCACAAAGCTAGGCAAAAAAACATGCAAGCATGATGGTCTAATGGCAAGATGCACTTCTAGGCAAAATGGGGGAATACAAGACAAGTGTATAATGCATGAAATGGACCATTAGTCCGACCAAAAACAGAGGCATATTATGACCTAACAACACCCAAAAACCTCAGAAATGGAGCCAAAGACAACTATTCATGCATGCTACCATTATGAGCCAAAAACATGGACAAAAGAGACACAAAGGGAGAGGGGTGTCCCTCCCCTATGCAAGACCCCAAAACCTCTTCTTGACCATTGAAAATCCTTTGGATTTCAGTGGTGAGAAGACCAACACACGAAGGTATTCAAAGCTCAACCAAAGAAGGCACAAAAGGACCAAACAAGGCCTAAGAGGGGGAGGTCGACCCCCAACACCAAAACAACCTTAATGAAGTATCTTAAGCAGGCAAATACAAGACTTTTTTCAGTTATACACAAAGCTTAAATCAGTACGCAAGATAGGTAAAAAGCTAGTGCACGATTGGAAAAAATAAAGCAATAGTGTTACCCTTGAAGAACACTTGAAGAACAGCAAGTCCAGCCCCTTTTTCTGATCAAACCAACCCAAAACTTCAAGAACAAACCCTCAACGCCTCCAAAGTCGAAGTATGGTGTAATGCTAGGTGACTTAGTGCAAATCTAAGAACAAAACACACTTTTTGGCTCTCTAACACATACAAATGAAGAGAGAGAGGGAGATATAGAGAGAGAAGGTGTATATATCAGATATATATGTATTAGGTCTGGTTTTGTTGAACCTCCTCAAAGGAGAGGGAAGGTCTCCTTATATAGAGCAAGATGGAGGCTTAAACTTCCAAGAGAAGCTAACAAAAGGGGTCAAGGCTTCTAAAAGAAGCTAAGGAAAAGGGGCCAAGGCTTCCTTAGGAAGCTGAGACAGGTGTCTAAGCTTCTTGAGGAAGCTAAGACAAAGGTCCAAGCTTCCCCAAGAAGCTAGACCAAAAGGGTGCAAAGGGTGCAATTCCTCCATACACGTGTATGAAGGACAGGTCCGTGCACTCCAGCTGGCACAGCTGGCATGCACAATGCCTGAAAAAGGCAAAAAGGTGGGACCGGCCAGAAAAGGAGTCCATCGGCCAAATACATGGTCGGTCGACCACACAAAATGCCGATACACCTCAAATAAGTGCCAACCGACCAAACATTTAGTCGGTAGGAAAAAGGAAAGGCCGGTGGCTTCATGCCACGGCCGGTGGGTTTCAGGGATGGCTAACAAGCCTCTTCCCATCCTCAGAAGTACAAAACCCAAGTCCTTGGTGCAAAACCAAGCACAAAACAGGCAAGTTAAGAGATCCTGAGGCAAGGTGCGCGGCCGAGGCCTCCGGAAACTCAAAACGAACACGAACATGGATGATCACCGAGCGTTCGAACGGTGACATCCAAGTCCTGAGGACGGTCAAAAATGAGGTGCCTACAGGTTCCCGTAATTTCTAGTTCACAAAGGAGGAAAATTTAGCGTAGGTACACTCAGTACCAGCGAGACCTGAAAGAGAATGAAGAGAGTTCTTCATTGGTACAGACAGAAGGAAATAGGAATCCAAAGTCAGACCAAACTCCAAAACCAACTCTACAAGGCAAAATGGGTTGCAGTAGGGAACAGTTGGCCAAAGTTCACTCTGAACTAAAAGCCAGAGAGAAGTCCAGTTTAGGCCAAAAGAAAGAAGTGGTTGAGGAAGAAATGTTCGAAGCCTTTATAGCTGAACAAACATTTCTGGTTAAAAAATCAGTCATGACAGACCATTCGAAGGACGAAGTGCCAGAGAGCAGCATGGAGGATGCTTCTGGAGTAACTGAATAAGGTGGCCAAAAGGAGAAACAGACACAGCCAACCATCCAATTTTGCTTACACATACTACCGCATGAATTCCAAGCTGGAGACGAGAATCAAGAGGGGCAAGAAATTGACCCAATTCCAATCTCTAGCGAAGACTCACGAGTGAGTATGGTGCAAGATAATTCCGGAATGGTTACCCCAATGGAAACTGAATATGAGAGTGAAGAAGTGGTGAGTATTAACCTCCCATATCCTTTTGAGTATCCCTCGAATTCTATGACACAGCATGTCAAGCCTTTGTATATTAAGGCCTTCTTCGATAGGATACAATTGAACCGAGTCTTGGTCGATAATGAGGCAGCGGTGAACTTACTACCAAAATCTTCCTTGAAGAAATTAGGGAAAATGAATCCCAGGTTAATCCCAACCAGTACAACCATTGTTGGTTTCGCTGGAGACAGACAGATGGCTCAGGGAATTCTACCCATTAACCTAAGTGTGGGAACCAGGGACTGCATGACGGCATTCTTCGTGATCGACAGTAATGCTAAGTACAATGCTTTACTTGGTAGAGATTGGATCCACACTAACAAATGTGTGCCTTCCTCTTTGCATCAGAAAATAATGATGGCCTTAGGCAATGGAGAGACAGAGGAAATTGATGCAGATCCTCAACCTTTCATAGCCTGCGCAGACTTCGCAGAGGCCAAGTTATATATTGAGGGAGTGACACCACTCAGTATATTGTGGAAATCTAATGGTTCAGCCGAAGTGACGACTGATGAGGAAGTGACACACCTGAAGCACTTAGTCCAGGAGAGTGCTGATGAAGAGGTTGTCGTTAAAGATGACAGTGATGCCTGGTTGTAGGCAAAGAGATGAAGCACCAGAAGCCAAGTCTTTGGCTCTAATTAAGTTTTCAATATTGGATGTAAAGTCAATAGTCCAAAAAGTGCAGGAGCAAGAGAAAGAAGCCATGATAATTGGCTACAAGCAGGAGCAGCAACAAGCCAGAATTTTGGCCCTTGATAAATACTGTGCATTGGACATTGAAACAAAAGTCCAGGAAATACAGGAAGAAGAGGCCTTGTGGATAGACTTTGTCTATGAGGAGGAGGGTAAAGAGGTTGAATCAAAGAACTTGGGAACAGAACATAGCAAAGAGATTGTTTCGAAGCCAGAAGGAATCAAAGAAAGAGCTTCAGTAAGTTCTCAGATACAAGATCCCTTAGAAGAAATAAATTTAGGGGAAGGTTCTGTACAACAACCCATTTATATAAGTGCTTGGTTGAATGCTCTTGACAGGAACTAGTTGTTAGTTATTCTGAGGAGATATAAAGATTGTTTTGCATGGTCTTATAATGAACTACCAGGATTAGATAGGTCATTAGTGGAACATACGCTCCCTATGAAGCCTAACTTCAAGCCATACAAGAAAAAACCAAGAAGAATGGGTCCAGAAGTGATTCAGAAAGTTAAGGAGGAAATTCTTAGACTACTCAAGGTAGGCTTTATTAAGACAGCTTGGTATGTTGAATGGCTATCTAATATTGTGCCTGTAGTTAAGAAGAATGGTAAAATGAGGGTATGCATTGATTTTCGAAACTTAAATCTAGCAACTCCAAAAGATGAGTATCCTATGCCTATAGTTGATTTGCTGGTGTAGACGCGCCCTCGGGCCTCATGCTGCAGTTCGGACTCGATTTGTGTCGGTTCTTAATCTGAACCAAAGAGTCCAAATCCGGCAAATCGTTTTGAGAAAAACAGATTTTTAGAAAAGAAGTGCCAAACATGGACTGCTTTGCCAGATACAGAGTCGCCACCTAAATATTTTATTTTGGGAGAATTTAGGAAACCCTGACTCGTGCCTAAGGCCACGTATCCGTCATCACCAAAGTTGCCTCGGCTCGGGAACTTGGGTACGATTAGGGAAGGTCAGCTATGAGCACCCCTGCTCGCCCGATCAAAGTTCGGCCTCTACTAACCATGATATCTAGTTTTTGAAAACACGTGCGTTCTTATTCCGATTAATTAGCCTAGAATTACTATGTGATGCACGCAGCAAAACAAGTATAGACTAGATCGTCTAATTTAGAACAAAGCATTGCATATCCGTTTGTTTGAAAAATGGTTTGAAGTTTGCTACTCACAAGTAGGCTAAAATACAGATTTCAATGAATTGTCCCAATTCAAGCAATCTAACCTTCACCCACAGGCATTCAAGCAGTTATATCACATAAACAATTAGCCTCATGGCAAGCATGCTGTCATGGCAACACTCACACGCATGCAAGGATGCTAAAGCATAAGCACTTACCGAGTACTCCGAGCCAAAACAGAAACTAGTTAGTAATCAAATGAATGATCCTAGTTCATGTTAAGATGGCTAATGCAACACATGCAAAGATACAACTAGAATATGCTCGGCTACCCTAAGAATGGCATATGAGATGCGACAGTTCAATGCATGTATTCAACTTGGAATTGAAATACAATGCAGTTAGTATGATACGCCGAGCCCGGTGCACACAATACAGATGAATGATGCAAACATGCGAGCATAAGGATACTAATTGAAATATGCCCTAGTACTAACCATCAAAAGCAAGTAAGTAAAAGGGAGAAAAAAGTGGGGATTGGAAGACATGCATCACACACACGCACGCTTATTACAGTTGTGCCCTCACTCGGAGGGTCCGAATAAATAATACATACCGAATAAATAATTAACTACTCTAGCTAATTAAATATTATAAACCCTTAACCAATTAATCAACTTAATTAAGCTAATAAAGCAGTAAAACAGCCCCGGGAAGAGGGATGAATGCATGCTCGGATTGGCTTCGCTCGGAAACCCAATGCCATGCCACTATTGCCTTTGTTTACACTGTTTTGCACCTCTGAAAACTGCATAAGTCTCCGGGATGCTTCTGAACCACCTTCTGAGCACTGTGGAAGGTCACTGGTCAAGAGTAAAGGCCACCGGCCATCCATCGACCATGGATATTGATATCGGCCACAAATGTTTGGTTGATCGGCACTGTAGATGGCCGACCGGCCATGTCTTCCTGCAGAAACCTGTTTTGACAGCAGCAGAGGATAAACAAGGCATGGCAATGCATTTCAAAGCAAATGTTTGCACAACCACACTCCATATCATGTTTAAGACTCAAGGGAGTATGGTGCTCTACCCTCGGACCACCAATCGCGCATTTCCATGCATGATGGCCCAAGAGGCCAAGTTGTGCATTTTGATTTCAAATGACATGCAAACCAAATAAACACATAAAGCCCAACCTCTATCATACTCAATTCAAGAGGCAACGCATGCATGCTCTATGCAATGCAGCCTAGGCATGGAGGCTAAGTATGCAACATGAACATGAGGGCAAGTATGCAAGTTAGCAAACATGCAAAGTGTAATCTTAACCATGCAAGTATGCAAGATGCAACATGGACAACATGTTAAGTACAATTCATGCCAAATGCATTACAACCTAAGCATGCAAAGGTGCAATGTATCAAACATGCAAAATGCAATGTAACAGGCATGGAATGAGGCCAAATATGCAACAACACATAGGGCAAGCACGCAACAACATGCTAGAATGGTCTTAAACTAATTTGGGCAGCTCTCAACTAGGCCCAAAACAGTAACCAAATGCTAAGGAAATGGGGGCCAAGTACACATACAATCATGCATGCAAATGGACCAACACTTAAGCATAAAGGAGGGACTCTTAAGCACACTTAAAAGAGATGAACATGGACACATGGCATGCATACTAAGCTCTGAAATTATGTTAGAAAAGGTGTCAAACCAACTAAACAAATAAAGCAAAACATGCTCATGGCTTTACACACTCACGGCCTACAAGCTAGAATGCAAAGAGACTATACAAAACATGTTGAGCATGACCAAAGCAACTGAAAATAGAGCTAAATCATACTAAAACATGAATAAAAGCTTCACAAAGCTTGGCCAAAATCATGCTAGAACAAGGGTCAAAGCCTAAAGCATGTTAAGGCAAATTCATGACATTACAAGACAAGTATGCAAGGCATGCATGGTGTGTCTAAACCAAGTAAAAACAGTGCTATATCATGGCAAAATAAGCACAAATAACACTTAATACATGACCAACATGAACTTAAAAATGGTGCTCACACATTAGGCTAAAATGACACTTTTTGAAGACAACAAGGAGAAGAGATGGACCTCTCCTTCTTAGGACCTTAAGACACCATCCCCACCACTGAAATCCCTTAAGATTTTAGTGGTGAGGAGGCCCAAACAAGGTGGTCCCGGAGCTCACCAAAATAGCACAAAATGGGGGCCAAACAAGGCCTAACAGGGGTCAAACAACCCCAAACAACAAAGTGACCTTAAACAACTATTTAAAGCACTAAAAAAAAAAGACTTTTTTCAGTTTATAACAAAGCCCAAAACAGCATGCAAGATAGGCTAAGAGTGTGTGCAAAAACGGAAAATAAAGAGGGTAAGGAGTGTTACCCTTGCAGCCAAGAAGCTCCAGCAGCTTATGGACCAAAAATGTAGGCCTTCAACCTCTGACAACCAGCTCCAAGAACCTTAGAGTGATGGAGGAAGCGTGTGGTTGTGAGGTGGTGTGTAAAGGGGTCAAGAACCAACACTTATGGAGCTTGGATGTAGAGATATAGAGAGATACAACTATTGTATGCCTTAGACCAATTGTTGGAACCCTTGCAATGGAAGAGGAGCACTTCTTTTATAGAGGAAGAAGGGTCCAAGCTTCTCTTAGAATCTTGGAGCAAAGGGGCCAAGCTTCTCTTAGAAGCTTGGAGCAAAAGGGCCAAGAAGGCCAAGCTTCTTGGAGAAGCTAGACAAAAGGGCCAAGCTTCTTGGAGAAGCTAGGCAAAAGGTTCAAGCTTCTTGGAAAAGCTAGACAAAAGGGTTCAAGCTTCTTGGAGAATCTAAAACAAAGATTCAAAAGGTTCAAGCTTCCTCAAGAACATAAAACCAAGGGTTCAAAAGGTTCAAGCTTCCTCAAGAAGCTAAAACCAAGGGTTCAAAAGGTTCAAGCTTCTTCAAGAAGCTAGAACCAAGGGTTTAAAAGGTTCAAGCTTCCTCAAGAAGCTAAAACCAAGGGTTCAAAAGGTTCAAACCCCCTCAAGAAAAGGTCTCGGCCAGAAAAAGTGGCCAATTGACCAAAATCAGTGGCCGGCCGACTAAACACAATGCCGACCGACCATCAATAGTGCCGACCGGCCATCACCAATGGCCGGTGGCAAGGAAACAAGGCCGGTGGCCTCAAGCCATGGCCGGTGAGGTGTGGGGATGGCCTACAAGCTATTTCCCACCCTCAGAAGCAAAATAACAAGTGTTTGATGCAAAACCAAACACAAAACAAACAAGTCGAGAGGTCTTGAGGTAAGGTGCGTAGTCGAAACCTCCGAGAACTCAAGACGAACACAAACAAGGGTAATCATCGAGTGTTCAAACGATGACGTCCAAGTCTTAAGAACAGTCAAAAATGGGGTGTCTACAGCTGGTAGACATCTCAGCAGGGCATCAAATTTTATCAATGATAGATGGGCATTCTGGTTATAACCAAATCTGCATTGCAGAGGAAGATGTTCACAAAACAGCATTCAGATGTCCTGGAAATATTGGCACCTTCGAATAGGTTAAAATGCTGTTTGGTCTGAAGAATGTTGGGGCTACATATCAGAGGGCTATGAACACTATCTTTCACAACCTCATTGGAGGGTATTTAGAGTGTTATATTGATGATATTGTAGTTAAATCCCAATCCATGGAGGAGCATCTGTTTCACTTAGAAGCAGCTTTCGAAAGAATGAGAAAGTTCAAGTTGAAACTCAATCCTCTTAAGTGTGCTTTTGGTGTATCATCTGGAAATTTCTTGGGCTATGTAGTACACAAGAAAGGAATACAGATTGACCAGAATAAAGCCAAAGCTATCATTGAAGCCAGACCCCCATCAAGTAAGAAGGAATTACAAAAGTTCCTTGGACAGGTTAATTTTCTTCAAAGATTCATTTCTAACACTGCAGGGAAAACTAAAGTATTTTCTTCCTTGTTAAGGTTAAGAGATGAAGAGGAATTTGTATGGACAGCGGAGCATCAAATTGCTTTCAAAGAAATCAAAGCATACTTGGCCAACCCTCCAGTGCTAATGCCACCAAAGGGCGATAAGCCCTTGAAGTTGTACATAGCTGCAGCAGAAGATTCATTGGGAGCTTTCTTAGCCCAAGACAATGAAGAAGGCAAGGAGCAAGCTGTTTATTACCTTAGTAGGTTTTTAAATTCTTGTGAATGTAAATATTCAGCTGTAGAAAAGCTATGCCTTGCATTGTATTTTGCTGCAATGAAATTAAGATACTATCTTTTGCCTACAACTGTCTTGGTAATTACAACCACAGATTTGGTTAAATATATGTTATCTAAACCTATGTTAAGGGAAAGAATTGGCAAGTGGATACTTGCGGCTCAGGGGATTCTACCCATTAATTTAAGTGTGGGAACCAGGGATTGTATGACAGCATTCTTCGTAATCGACAGTAATGCTAAATACAATGCTTTG
>NW_021027082.1:520938-571000 GCF_004153795.1 Camellia sinensis | reverse complement strand
CAATGATGCTTCGAAGAGGGTGGGTGTATTTTTCCCATCATATCCATGGCCCATCCTCTGAATGGCCAAGGCTTTACTACTGCATGCAGGTCAGTTATGGGCACATGCCTTATTGTGCATGCTTTTGACATGCCTGGCAACCCTTTGCATATTCTATGCAGTCTTTAAGGATAGTTGGCCAATAGTAGGAATGCCTTCGAAGCAACCATCTCATTTTCACACCAGGCTGATGAGCACCACAGATGCCTTCATGAACCTCAGCCATAGCTGTTAATGTTTCTTTTGGGCCTAAACATTCCAGCAATAAACCATCTCTCCCCCTTTTGTAGAGAGCATGCTATATATGATGTATTGCAGAGATTGCAATTTAATTTTCTTGCTGGCCTTCGAGGATGGGCCAACCAAGGACTGCATTATTGGATGCCTCCAATCTTGTTCCTGTAAGTCATTATGATTGACTTCCAGGACCACATTCCTTTTATTTAAGGGTGGTATAGATTTTTGGTATGTTGTTTGGCTTATGTCCCTTTGAGTATTATCTCTCTCTTGAAATTCGAAACTTTCTGAGCCACATCATTAGCTCTATTATTCAAGAATCTTAGGACATGAGTTACATTTGCTATTTGAAATTAAGAAAGCAGATGTAATGCAACAACATAGTACGGCAACATGCTTATACTTTGACATTTGAAAATCCCTTTCACTTGGTTAACCACCAATTGAGAATCTCCAAATATGTCAATTGCATGAACTTGTAATCCAATAAGAATTTCCAATCCCACTATTAAGGCTTCATATTCAGCTTGATTATTAGAACAAGTAATTTCATCCACTCTGAAACCATGTGTGGTTTCTATTCCTTGTGGTGACTTAATCACTATACCAATTCCAGTTAGGCCATTGGCTTTTGATCCATCGAACCACATTTGCCATGGCTCAACACTAGCCATACCAAGTTCCATTATCTCTTGGCTCTCTGTTTGAGATGGATCGTCTGCCAAAAAATTGGCTAAAACTTGTCCTTTCATTGCCTTTTGGGGAACATATTCTAAATAAAATTCTAACAAGGCTAATACCCATTTGCCAATTCTTCCCCTCAACATGGGTCTAGATAACATCTATTTAACCAAATCTGTGGTTGCAATTACCAAGACAGTTGTAGACAAAAGATAATATCTTAATTTCATTGCAGCAAAGTACAATGCAAGGCACAACTTTTCTACAGCTGAATATTACATTCACAAGAATTTAAAAAACTACTAAGGTAATAAACAGCTTGCTCCTTGCCTTCTTCATTGTCTTGGGCTAAGAAAGCTCCCAATGAATCTTCTGCTGCAGCTATGTACAACTTCAAGGGCTTATCGCCCTTTTGGTGGCATTAGCACTGGAGGGTTGGCCAAGTATGCTTTGATTTCTTTGAAAGCAATTTGATGCTCCGCTGTCCATACAAATTCCTCTTCATCTCTTAACCTTAACAAGGAAGAAAATACTTTAGTTTTCCCTGCAGTGTTAGAAATGAATCTTTGAAGAAAATTAACCTGTCCAAGGAACTTTTGTAATTCCTTCTTACTTGATGGGGGTCTGGCTTCAATGATAGCTTTGGCTTTATTCTGGTCAATCTGTATTCCTTTCTTGTGTACTACATAGCCCAAGAAATTTCCAAGATGATACACCAAAAGCACACTTAAGAGGATTGAGTTTCAACTTGAACTTTCTCATTCTTTCGAAAGCTGCTTCTAAGTGAAACAGATGCTCCTCCATGGATTGGGATTTAACTACAATATCATAAATATAACACTCTAAATACCCTCCAATGAGGTTGTGAAAGATAGTGTTCATAGCCCTCTGATATGTAGCCCAACATTCTTCAGACCAAACAGCATTTTAACCTATTCGAAGGTGCCAATATTTCCAGGACATCTGAATGCTGTTTTGTGAACATCTTCCTCTGCAATGCAGATTTGGTTATAACCAGAATGCCCATCTATCATTGATAAAATTTGATGCCCTGCTGAGATGTCTACCAGCTGTAGACACCCCATTTTTGACTGTTCTTAAGACTTGGACGTCATCGTTTGAACACTCGATGATTACCCTTGTTTTGTGTTCGTCTTGAGTTCTCGGAGGTTTCGACTACGCACCTTACCTCAAGACCTCTCGACTTGTTTGTTTTGTGTTTGGTTTTGCATCAAACACTTGTTATTTTGCTTCTGAGGGTGGGAAATAGCTTGTAGGCCATCCCCACACCTCACCGGCCATGGCTTGAGGCCACCGGCCTTGTTTCCTTGCCACCGGCCATTGGTGATGGCCGGTCGGCACTATTGATGGTCGGCGCATTGTGTTTAGTCGGCCGGCCACTGATTTTGGTCAATTGGCCACTTTTCTGGCCGAGACCTTTTCTTGAGGGGGTTTGAACCTTTTGAACCCTTGGTTTTAGCTTCTTGAGGAAGCTTGAACCTTTTAAACCCTTGGTTCTAGCTTCTTGAAGAAGCTTGAACCTTTTGAACCCTTGGTTTTAGCTTCTTGAGGAAGCTTGAACCTTTTGAACCCTTGGTTTTTATGTTCTTGAGGAAGCTTGAACCTTTTGAATCTTTGTTTTAGATTCTCCAAGAAGCTTGAACCCTTTTGTCTAGCTTTTCCAAGAAGCTTGAACCTTTTGCCTAGCTTCTCCAAGAAGCTTGCCCTTTGTCTAGCTTTCTCCAAGAAGCTTGGCCTTCTTGGCCCTTTTGCTCCAAGCTTCTAAGAGAAGCTTGGCCCCTTTGCTCCAAGATTCTAAGAGAAGCTTGGACCCTTCTTCCTCTATAAAAGAAGTGCTCCTCTTCCATTGCAAGGGTTCCAACAATTGGTCTAAGGCATACAATAGTTGTATCTCTCTATATCTCTACATCCAAGCTCCATAAGTGTTTGGTTCTTGACCCCTTTAACACACCACCTCACAACCAACGCTTCCTCATCACTCTAAGGTTCTTGGAGCTGGTTGTCAGAGGTTGAAGGCCTACATTTTTGGTCCATAAGCTGCTGGAGCTTCTTGGCTGCAAGGGTAACACTCCTTACCCTCTTTATTTTCCGTTTTTTGCACACACTCTTAGCCTATCTGCATGCTGTTTTGGGCTTTGTTATAAACTGAAAAAAGTCTTTTTTTTTAGTGCTTTAAATAGTTGTTTAAGGTCACTTTGTTGTTTGGGGTTGTTTGACCCCTGTTAGGCCTTGTTTGGCCCCCATTTTGTGCTATTTTGGTGAGCTCCGGGACCACCTTGTTTGGGCCTCCTCACCACTAAAATCTTAAGGGATTTCAGTGGTGGGGATGGTGTCTTAAGGTCCTAAGAAGGAGAGGTCCATCTCTTCTCCTTGTTGTCTTCAAAAAAGTGTCATTTTAGCCTAATGTGTGAGCACCATTTTTAAGTTCATGTTGGTCATGTATTAAGTGTTATTTGTGCTTATTTTGCCATGAATAAGCACTGTTTTTACTTGGTTTAGACACACCATGCATGCCTTGCATACTTGTCTTGTAATGTCATGAATTTGCCTTAACATGCTTTAGGCTTTGACCCTTGTTCTAGCATGATTTTGGCCAAGCTTTGTGAAGCTTTTATTCATGTTTTAGTATGATTTTAGCTCTATTTTCAGTTGCTTTGGTCATGCTCAACATGTTTTGTATAGTCCTTTTGCATTCTAGCTTGTAGGCCGTGAGTGTGTAAAGCCATGAGCATGTTTTGCTTTATTTGTTTAGTTGGTTTGACACCTTTTCTAACATAATTTCAGAGCTTAGTATGCATGCCATGTGTCCATGTTCATCTCTTTTAAGTGTGCTTAAGAGTCCCTCCTTTATGCTTAAGTGTTGGTCCATTTGCATGCATGATTGTATGTGTACTTGGCCCCCATTTCCTTAGCATTTGGTTACTGTTTTGGGCCTAGTTGAGAGCTGCCCAAATTAGTTTAAGACCATTCTAGCATGTTGTTGCGTGCTTGCCCTATGTGTTGTTGCATATTTGGCCTCATTCCATGCCTGTTACATTGCATTTTGCATGTTTGATACATTGCACCTTTGCATGCTTAGGTTGTAATGCATTTGGCATGAATTGTACTTAACATGTTGTCCATGTTGCATCTTGCATACTTGCATGGTTAAGATTACACTTTGCATGTTTGCTAACTTGCATACTTGCCCTCATGTTCATGTTGCATACTTAGCCTCCATGCCTAGGCTGCATTGCATAGAGCATGCATGCGTTGCCTCTTGAATTGAGTATGATAGAGGTTGGGCTTTATGTTGTTTATTTGGTTTGCATGTCATTTGAAATCAAAATGCACAACTTGGCCTCTTGGGCCATCATGCATGGAAATGCGCGATTGGTGGTCCGAGGGTAGAGCACCATACTCCCTTGAGTCTTAAACATGATATGGAGTGTGGTTGTGCAAACATTTGCTTTGAAATGCATTGCCATGCCTTGTTTATCCTCTGCTGCTGTCAAAACAGGTTTCTGCAGGAAGACATGGCCGGTCGGCCATCTACAGTGCCGATCAACCAAACATTTGTGGCCGATATCAATATCCATGGTCGATGGATGGCCGGTGGCCTTTACTCTTGACCAGTGACCTTCCACAGTGCTCAGAAGGTGGTTCAGAAGCATCCCGGAGACTTATGCAGTTTTCAGAGGTGCAAAACAGTGTAAACAAAGGCAATAGTGGCATGGCATTGGGTTTCCGGCGAAGCCAATCCGAGCATGCATTCATCCCTCTTCCCGGGGCTGTTTTACTGCTTTATTAGCTTAATTAAGTTGATTAATTGGTTAAGGGTTTATAAATATTTAATTAGCTAGAGTAGTTATTATTTATTCGGTATGTATTATTTATTCGGACCCTCCGAGTGAGGGCACAACTGTAATAAGCGTGCGTGTGTGTGATGCATGTCTTCCAATCCCCACTTTTTTCCCTTTTACTTACTTGCTTTTGATGGTTAGTACTAGGGCATATTTCAATTAGTATCCTTATGCTCGCATGTTTGCATCATTCATCTGTATTGGTGTGCACCGGGCTGGCGTATCATACTAACTGCATTGTATTTCAATTCCAAGTTTGAATACATGCATTGAACTGTCGCATCTCATATGCCATTCTTAGGGTAGCCGAGCATATTCTAGTTGTATCTTTTGCATGTGTTGCATTAGCCATCTTAACATGAACTAGGAATCATTCATTTGATTACTAACTAGTTTCTGTTTTGGCTCGGAGTACTCGGTAAGTGCTTATGCTTTAGCAATCCTTGCATGCGTGTGAGTGTTGCCATGACAGCATGCTTGCCATGAGGCTAATTGTTATGTGATATAACTGCTTGAATGCCTGTGGGTGAAGGTTAGATTGCTTGAATTGGGACAATTCATTGAAATCTGTATTTTAGCCTACTTGTGAGTAGCAAACTTCAAAATATTTTCAAACAAACGGATATGCAATGCTTTGTTCTAAATTAGACGATCTAGTCTATACTTGTTTTGCTGCGTGCATCACATAGTAATATCTAGGCTAATTAATCGGAATAAGAACGCACGTGTTTTCAAAAACTAGATATCATGGTTAGTTAGAGGCCGAACTTTGATCGGGCGAGCAGGGGTGCTCATAGCTGACCTTCCCTAATCGTACCCAAGTTTCCCGAGCCGAGGCAACTTTGGTGATGACGGATACGTGGCCTTAGGCACGAGTCAGGGTTTCCTAAATTCTCCCAAAATAAAATATTTAGGTGGCGACTCTGTATCTGGCAAAGCAGTCCATGTTTGGCACTTCTTTTCTAAAAATCTGTTTTTCTCAAAAACGATTTGCCGGATTTGACTCTTTGGTTCAGAATTAAGAACCGACACAAATCGAGTCCGAACTGCAGCATGAGGCCCGAGGGCGCGTCTACACCAGCAAATCAACTATAGGCATAGGATACTCATCTTTTGAGTTGCTAGATTTAGTTTCGAAAATCAATGCATACCCTCATTTTACCTTCTTCTAACTACAGGCACAATATTAGATAGCCATTCAACATACCAAGCTGTCTAATAAAGCCTACTTGAGTAGTCTAAGAATTTCCTCCTTAACTTTCTGAATCACTTCTGGACCCATTCTCTTGGTTTTTTCTTGTAGGGCTTGAAGTTAGGCTTCATAGGGAGCGTATGTTCCACTAATGACCTATCTAATCCTGGTAGTTCATTATAAGACCATGCAAAACAATCTTTATATCTCCTCAGAATAACTAACAACTAGTTCCTGTCAAGAGCATTCAACCAACACTTATATAAAATGGGTTGTTGTACAGAACCTTCCCTAAATTTATTTCTTCTAAGGGATCTTGTAACTGAGAACTTACTGAAGCTCTTTCTTTGATTCCTTCTGGCTTCGAAACAATCTCTTTGCTATGTTCTGTTCCCAAGTTCTTTGATTCAACCTCTTTACCCTCCTCCTCATAGACAAGTCTATCCACAAGGCCTCTTCTTCCTGTATTTCCTGGACTTTTGTTTCAATGTCCAATGCACAGTATTTATCAAGGGCCAAAAATTCTGGCTTGTTGCTGCTCCTGCTTGTAGCCAATTAT
The DNA here is from genome assembly GCF_004153795.1 of Camellia sinensis. NCBI lineage: Eukaryota > Viridiplantae > Streptophyta > Magnoliopsida > Ericales > Theaceae > Camellia > Camellia sinensis. The sequence goes on along the minus strand of NW_021027082.1, from coordinate 564,429 downwards.
CAATGGCTTCTTTCTCTTGCTCCCGCACTTTTTGGACTATTGACTTTACATCCAATATTGAAAACTTAATTAGAGCCAAAGACTTGGCTTCTGGGCTTCATCTCTTTGCCTACAACCAGGCATCACTGTCATCTTTAACGACAAACTCTTCATCAGCACTCTCCTGGACTAAGTGCTTCAGGTGTGTTCACTTCCTCATCAGTCGTCACTTCGGCTGAACCATTAGATTTCCACAAATATACTGAGTGGTGTCACTCCCTTCAATATATAACTTGGCCTCTGCGAAGTCTGCGCAGGCTATGAAAGGTTGAGGATCTGCATCAATTTTCCTCTGTCTCTCCATGCCTAAGGCCATCATTATTTTTCTGATGCAAAGAGGAAGGCACACATTTGTTAGTGTGGATCCAATCTCTACCAAGTAAAGCATTGTACTTAGCATTACTGTCGATTCACGAAGAATGCCGTCATGCAGTCCTGGTTCCCACACTTAGGTTAATGGGTAGAATTCCCTGAAGCCATCTGTCTGTCTCCAGCGAAAACCAACAATGGTTGTACTGGTTGGGATTAACCTGGGATTCATTTTCCCTAATTTCTTCAAGGAAGATTTTTGGTAGTAAGTTCACGCTGCCTCATTATCGACCAAGACTCGGTTCAATTGTATCCTATCGAAGAAGGCCTTAAATATACAAAGGGCTTGACATGCTTGTTCATAGAATTCGAGGGATACTCAAAAGGATATGGGAGGTTAATACTCACCACTTTCTTCACTCTCATATTTCAGTTTCCATTGGGGTAACCATTCCGGAATTATCTTGCCACCAATACTCACTCGTGAGTCTTCGCTAGAGATTGGAATTGGGTCAATTTCTTGCCCCCTTGATTCTCGTCTCCAGCTTGGATCATGCGGTAGTAGTGTAAGCAAAATTGGATGGTTTGGGCTTGTGTCTGTTTCTCCTTTTGGCCACCTTATATTCAGTTACTCCAGAAGCATCTCCAATGCTGCTCCCTTCCTTGGCCCACTTACGTCCTTCGAATGGTCTGTCTGACTGATTTTTTAAACCAGAAATGTTTGTTCAGCTATAAAGGCTTCGAACATTTCTCCTCAACCACTTCTTTCTTTTGGCCTAAACTGGACTTCTCTCTGGCTTTTAGTTCAGAGTGAACTTGGGCCACACTGTTCCCTTACTGCAACCCATTTTGCCTGTTAGAGTTGGTTTTGGAGGTTTTGGTCTGACTTTGGATTCTATTTCCTTCTGTCTTACCAATGAAGAACTTTCTCCTTTTTTTTCTCTTTTTTTTTTTTCCTTTTTTTCTTTTCCATTTTCTCTTTCAGGTCTCGCTTGGTACTGAGTGTACCTACGCTAAATTTTCCTCCTTTGTGACTAGAATCTTACGGACTGTAGGCACCTCATTTTTTAGAACGTCCTCAAGGACTTGGATGTCACCGTTCGACGCTCGGTGATCATCCATGTTCGTGTCGTTTTGAGTTCGGAAGGCCTGGCCGCGCACCTTGCCTCAGGATCTTCTAACTTGCCTGTTTTTGCTTGGTTTTTGCACCCAGGACTTGGGTTTTTGTACTCTGAGGATGGGAAGAGGCTTGTAGCCATCCCGAAACCCACCGGCGGGCAGAAGCCACCGGCCTTCCTTTTTCCTAACCGACTAAATGTTTGGTCGTTGTTGGCAAAAACTTATTTGAGTGTATCGGCATTTGTGTGGTCGACCGACCATGTATTGGCCGATGGACTCTTTTCCTGGCCGGTTCCCAAACCTTTTTTGCCTTTTTTCAGGCCCATTGTTGCCATATGCCAGCTGTGCCAGCTGGAGTGGCACCGGACCTGTCCTTCAATACACGTGTATGAGGGAATTGCACACCTTTGCACCCTTTTGGTCTAGCTTCTTGGGGAGCTTTGGACCTTTGCGTTTAGCTTCCTCAAGAAGCTTAGACACCCTGTCTTCAGCTTCCTTAAGGAAGCCTTTGGCCCCTTTTCCTTAGCTTCTTTTAGAAGCCTTGACCCCTTTTGTTAGCTCTCTTGGAAGTTTAAGCCTCCATCTTGCTCTATATAAGGAGACCTTCCTTCTCCTTTGAGGAGGTTCAACAAAAAACCAGACCTAAATACATATATACTGAATATACACCTTTCTTCTCTAATATCTCCCGTCTCTCTCTTCATTGTGTATGTGTTTAGAGAGCCAAAAAGGTGTTTTGTTCTTAGATTTGCAACTAAGTCACCTAGCATTACAACCATAAACTTTCGACTTTGGAGGCCGTTGAAGGTTTTGTTCTTGAGTTTTGGGTTGGGTTTTGGAATCAGAAAAAGGGCTGGACTTGCTGTTCTTCAAGTGTTCTTCAAAAGGGTAACCACTATTGCTTTATTTTTTCCAAATCGTGCACTAGCTTTTTACCTATCTTGCGTATGATTTAAAGCTTTGTTTCATTTTAGTGGCTACTGATTACTTCACCAAGTGGGTCGAAGCTAAGCCATACAAGGCTGTAGACCAGACTGAGGTCATTGGATTCATCAAGGATTTAATCCATAGGTTTGGCATCCCACAAACTATAACTGTTGATAATGGGACTGTGTTCGATGGGAAAATGGTGAAGTCTTTTGTGACAGAGTTTGGAATTAGCCTTGTTAATTCCACCCCCTATTATGCACAAGCCAACGGCCAGGCTGAATCATCCAATAAGTCCTTGAAAAAAGGAATACAAAAAGTTGTGGAAGACAATCCTAGGGATTGGCGTACCTTATTGTTGGATGTATTGTGAGCTTATAGAACTTCCCCAAGGTCAAGCACAGGAGTTACTCCTTATGCCTTGGTGTATGGGCATGATGCTGTGTTGCCTGTGAAAATTAATGTTAAGTCTTTGAGGGTAAGATGCCAAGACCAGCTAGATCCTGAACAATACCATCAGAGTATGTGCTTGGAATTAGAAGGAATAGATGAAGCCAGAATTCTGACATTAAATAGCATTCTCTTTCAAAAGAAGAAAGCAGCCAAAAATTACAATAAGAAAGTCAAACACATTGGCTTCGATGAAGGTGATTTGGTATGGAAGACAATACTCCCAATAGGAATTAAAAGCCATAAGTTTGGTAAATAGTCACCTAACTGGGAAAGACCATATCAAATTCATAGAGTCTTGCCTTTCGGAGTATATTATTTGAGAAATTCGAATGAATACATACATCCCAAAAAGATTAATGACAGATATTTGAAGCCTTATTTTCCAACTATTTGGGAAACACAAGGAATAGAATAAATGTCAAGCAAAAGAACACAAGAGTACTCAAATGATAAATCAGAATCTATTTTTTCATAAAGAGTTGAGTACATTTTGCCATAAATTGGCCCAAAAATCATTACAATGTCTTAATTGTTCTTTTACAACAGATTTCCTATTGTTAAATGATGAAAACAACTGAATAGCTGCAGTCATTTCCTTCTTTCGATCAGCCAATCCTTGGTTGGTGATTTGTAGTTTGGTGTCAGTTCGAATTAAGGCCTGGTTCACTGCAGATAGCTCCTCCTCAAGTTGAGCTTTCCTCTCCAATAGTTGAGTTCGAAAATAGAAGACAGAGGAATGTTGTTCCTTTAGCCCTGAGACTTCAGCATGTACTGTGGAAACAAAGCTCTGGTCTCTCACTAATTTCTCCTCTGCAGCCTTGGCAGCATGGCAAATGTTGATGTAGAAGTCGATGGTAGCTGCTACCTAAGATAGATGATTTGAGACATTCATGCCAGACTGCTCAGCAACTTTGCAGCACTGAAGGAACCCATTTCTTATTATAGGCCTTTGTAAAGCCTCAAAAGGGATCCTCGAAAAAGAGATTAACAGTTCCAGGCAGGTGTCTAGGTCCATTAGAGGTTCAGAAGGCTTACTACTAGAAGAAGAGGAGCTTTCAAGAATTTCTAGCAAGGAGTTAGCCAAAACTAATGGCTCAGCTTCATCATTGGCTATTGGAGAGGTAGAAGGTATGTCGAATAGACTGGCTAGTCTTGCTTCGAAGATATCTACCTCATCCGTAAACATGAGGGGCGCATAGAGAGCTGTAGTGGAAGGCACAGAGGACTGCATAGGGATAGGAGAAATGGGTGGAGCATCTTCAGCAGTCTCTATGGTCCTAGCCACCAATAAGTCAAGGGAAGAGGGGCAGGAACAAGGCAAAGGTAATAAACTATGGCTTGGAGAGCTACCAGTACCCTTTATAGGAGAATCAACTGCTATCAGAGATGAAATAGCAGTTGGAATTTCCTTGGAAGAAGGAGGAAGAGCAAGGTTCGAAAGAGAACCGAATTGAGGTGGGTCAAAGGTCAGATGGGGAAGATATGGAGTCAAACCAAAAGAAAGGAATTTAGGAATGCTTGGTCTCAAAGAGGGTACATCAAATGCAGGCTTGGGAAGTGAAAGGATGATTTGAATAGTCCTCACGTTCTGCAGCTGATCAACTTCAACTAAAATTGAGGGAGTCCTCATTGGAAGAATAGGCTCAGTAGTTGTTGCTGCAAAAGGAAGAAATGTAAAGTAATGTTAAGTTTCAATTCCAAAATTTGACAAGGAAAACCAGCAGAAGCATAAAAGAAATTACTTGTTTCAGAAGTATTGGCAATTTGTTGCCTTATTGCAGTTTCCCTTTGTAATGCATCTGGGGCAGCAGCTTCATCTCTCAGAAATTGTTGCTGCCGTCTCTTCTCAACTCTCTCGAAAACAATTATGGCCTTAGAGTGTTCCTGCTTTACTGCCTTGGCAGCTGCCTCATATACAGGATCTTCGACGAAATCAGAAGGAGAAACAGCCATCTTTCTTTTCTGTTTTCTCTGTATTGTTGTCTCATCTTGAATCAAGTCAGAAGAAGGGACAGTCACTCTTTTCCTTCTTTTCAGGGGTGACTCTTGCCCTTGAGTTTCTTCTTCTTCTTCTTCTTCTGCTTGAACCTCAGGTACTTCCTTTTCAGACTTAAGTAAAAGTCTCCTTTTCTTTTGTTGTCGTTTGCTTTTGAGAATATTTAGAGCTTGGGTCTTCTGAGAAGAATCTCCCTGTGAGGCATCCGCATCACCTTCGCAAAAGAAGAACTAAAGATAAGGCTAAGAGCATTATAAAGAAGGCAAAAGGAGAAGAGACAAGGATGCATATCTTTCTTCGAGGCGGCTCGGGTAACTCTAGAAAGAGTTGAGGCAGCAAGAGCAGACTGTGTAGTAGCAGGCACAGGAACCAAAGTGGTAAGGGCGATGGAAGAAGCAACAATTCCAGCTCCTTTGGGCTTGGGCACATCTAACACCATTAGTAGGTCTTGAGGAGAAATAGCCAGGTATACTTCCATATTGGTCACCCACCAGTTGTGGTACCTCTTCAACATGTTACCTTGAGGAAGAAAACGGGTATACTCAAAATCGATCAAGTCCTGTATAAACTTAGAAGTTGCCTCTTCTAGTCTGGACCGTCGAACTTTCAAATCCCTGGTGATAAGACTTAGATTGGTGTTACTGCAGAGAGGTATTGGGACCCCTTGTGAGAAGCCAAATTGTCTAGCAAATTGAGCAGGACAATAGGGCTCAGCAATGCATTTGTAAGCTCTGGGGTTCAAGGTCCCAATGAATAATTCTCTACAGATTAAAATAGAGGCCCATATGTCTTTATGAGCAGGCGAAGCACAAAGCCTATCACTTAAGAAATTCTTCAACCAAGGTGGACCAATGGTGATTGGTTCGAAGGGACGAAAGCAGTAGAAAGGAGGAGAAGTTGGAAGTTTGTGGAAGAAAGAGAAGTAAAAAGCAAAAGTGGAAGGATAAAGTGAAGCATTGGCTAACCTCATACCATGAGTAGGAGGGTTGGGTTCAAAAAATTTAAGGCATTTGGATTGTAACTCAATGAAATAAGCAAAAAGTCAAAGCTGAAAAATCCAAAATGGCCCCCTTGATTGGCATCTAAGGGTTTCTCACAGAAAAGAGAACAAGCTCTATATACATGACCTAGAACGTATGGAGCTAAAGCCACCCTCTTCTGTAAAACAAGGGCTTTGGCAAGAGGGGCAAATTCGGGCATGATTCTTTGAGAGAAAGTGCAGAAAAGGAACTTGCAAAACCAATATAATAAGAAAGAAAAGAATTCCATATCGGTCACAGGACCTTCCCTTCTATTCTCAGCCTTGATAAAGTCACTATAGGATGAGTTAAGAGAAATGAGGGAAAAAGGGACTGCTAGGTCAGGATAATCCGGTCCAATGGGGGTTCCAATGGGAGATAATCCTAATAGATGGAAAATTTCAAGGACAGTAGGGGCCATCATCCCACATCTAAATTGGAAGAAATTAAAAACAGAATTCCAAAAGCACAGAGCAGCGGGAATCAAGAAAGGGTCTTCAAGAATAGTTAGCCTGGATAATCGGAGGGCATCGAGAAGGCGGAGTTCTTGAAGGTCCAGAGTCCTATTAGGGACAACTTGATCATACCATTCTTGCCACTCTGGTCTCACTGTGGGCCAACATCGGTGGGGGCGATTCGTCCTCCAGCTCCTCCAGTCAAGGCCACCCTCGTAAAGGAGACAATGGTCTTCTAGACGAGGATATAGAGCTGGAAGCTCAGTAAGAATCTCCTTGAATATTGGCCCAAGCACATAGTCTGGTTGCTCATGATGACAAGGGATGAAGATGCGTCCATCGATGGCACTTTTTTCCCCAGCCTTGTACTTCTCACATTCTACATCGATGATCCTCTTCAGGGTTACAGATGGGCTCGCACGCTCTATGATTGACACTTTCAATGAAGAAGAAGCCATTGATAGAACACTTTTTCGGAGGATGAAGCTAAGAAGGGGAGTAGAGAGAAGTGGGAGATCGGTAGAGGTAAAGGGTTTGTGTTAAGCGAGCGAATGATTTCAAAGTACGAAATAAAAAGGGTTTTAAAAGGAAAACCTTTGTGTCCAGAAGATATGTCACGTAATTCGTTAAGTACTAAAAATACAAACACGAAGAGCTTTCTCCAATATTGATACTTTTGGAGGGAAAACACATCCCATATGTCAAAGCCAGCTTTGAAATATAGTATTTGGCTTCGAAACCGAATTTTGGCGCCAAAAATCAAATAATAAACGGCTTCGAAACTAAAAGCCAGCTTCGAAGTACATTTCATACTTATGGATGAAAGAATGCTCAAGTATTAGTTTACTTCGAAGAAATTAAAGACCTGTTTTAGGTTTCTCAAGGAAAGTAATGTCCTTCGAAGCAAGACTTGAGATCCCTTAAGGGTGGGAATTGCTGTTCGAAACATCAAAACCAAGAATTGGTTTGTATTTAAGAAATATTCTCTTTCTAGACTAAAACAGTGCAGCCCTAAAAAGGAGCTTTCATATTTTTGAAAGTATGGACTGTTATTCTAAGAAAAAAATGGTCAATTTAAAACTGATTCATCATACTGACCATGACCATATGTTGGTTATGATCGAAACAAGCTTTAAGGGGTAAGATTGTTAGATTTGAAACACCAATTTTAAATGAAAATCAACAAAAATTGTTAACTATATTCCATAAATTGGACAGGTTCATTGTTGGTTCTTTTAGTGTTTCATTTAAAACAATCGAGTCCAAATTCGAAGGATAAGCTTGTTCAGTTCGAAGCTCTGAATTTGTTTTTAAAGATAAATGGAGATAAGATCAAACCATACCAAACAAAGAAAAAGTCTTAGTGGTATTAAAACCAAAGCAATTACATTGAATAGCCCTATTTGGGTACAAACTCAAGCTCATAAAAATAGAGAATGGAATAAATAACAAGATCATGAAATTTAGTCCAACAATGATCAATGAATTTCTGTTCTTTCTTTATTCTATCCTCTATTTCTTCTAACATTGGCTGCATGAGTTGATGTGCTCTCATTTCGTAAAAGAGCTCGTCAGCCTTTATTTCGAATGCTGTTTCTCTCAATCCTTGTTCCAATTCGTCTATCTCTAAGTTATCCCAGTACACAGAATGTTTATTCTTGAAATCATCGAATTCTTCAATGAAGTTCTCTGCTTCGTACTGGGCATGAACTCGAAGGGACGAAAGTTGGTCTAAAGATTGTGTGGTGGCCATAGAGGTCCGATGTCAGTAGAGGAGCAATGGAAGTTGGTCCAAAAACATGTGATGCTCTGCTTGGGTGAGGGGATTGAGGACATGACCTCGAGTCAGAATATCACAAGCCCATCGAAGGTTCTTGAGAGGGACTTCATCCTCAAGAACATTGAAGGGTAAGTGAGAGAAAACCGCGAGCAGAAGTTGAGCTTGCTTTTGCTCAGCTGGAGTAGGGGAAGGTGGAGGCTTGTAAGGTGGAAAGATCTTATCTGCGGAGAGGGCAAGCCTCAATCTCTCTGTCCAGTAAGGATTTGGCAGAGGGGAAGGTGTGGATGCTTCTATTTCAGGAGATGGAACAAGGGCAAAAGGAACAAGGGCATTAATATAATCGAGCCAGTCAGAAGAACAAATCTTCGCCTTCTGGGCTAAGAATGATGGATTGTACCCTTGTGCCTCTTCTAGGCGCCGGGCGGCGTGCACTATCTTTGTAGGTATGGAGGATGTATACCATGCCACAAGCAGATTCTCCTCCAAACTGCGTCGATGGTCAATGGGCACGTAGGGATAGACCACCGAGCTTCGCACATAAGATGGGAACTCTAAAGGGTCAGTAAATTCGACAAAGTGATGGTTTATTCGTTCCCTCAAATCACAGGCCTCGGGTTTTGACCAACTTGTCCAGTTAGAAGCCCCAGAAGAGGAAGAAGTCGCAGCCTTGTCCCATACAGAGGGTTATGAAGAAGAACTTTCCATGTCCATATTTGCAACTTTCTGAATCAAATGATTGAGAGCACTTTGTTTGTAGTCCGAGGGTGAGTCAGAAGAAGAACTTCCCATGTCCATATTTGTGAGTTTCTGAATTGAAGGATTAAGGGCAATGTGTTTGAAGTCCAAGGGTTGATAATTTGCTAAGGCATCCATGACCTGAATATAGAAAGGTGGGTAAAGGTGGCTAATTAATGCATGGAGGTTCTTTCAAGGAAGAACAGCATTATCATATGACTCTCCGTGTGCTCGATCAATGGAAGGAAAAATTGATTCGGCCATAAAAACTGTATCAGTCTGTTCGAATACCAAGGTAGTGGGGTTATTCAAAAGATTGAAGGAGAGTTTAATGCAGATGATGAATGACAATTGCATTTTTGGGAGAATGCAAGACCCATCCACGTTCTAAGACGTGGGAAAAAGACCTTGATCCACTAATATCACCAAGTATTGGGTATATTAGTGCGGGGGGTAATGTTGGCTACATATTTTGTACAAGCCAGTTACAATTCGACGCGTGGTGAAGTAAGGGTAGTACAAGAAGACTATTCAAATCTTTGATCCTGATCGTACACGTGGCAGTTATAATTGGTTGTTACGAGATCTGAGTAGCAGTGGATCAACAAAGAGATACAAGGTGATGTGGCATCAACGGTTACTCACATTTAAATTCAAATTTAGGAGGGAAGCCTAACTGCAAGTGATGGCGTAATGGAGCTAATCTTGAGGCAACATGATCAGCGATCACGGAGGAGTAGTTCGACGGTTGGAAATACAGTTCGATGGTCATCCTTGAGCAGTATAAATAGCAGAAAAGGCCCCAGAAAAAGGGCCCCAGACTCAGATCCAAAAAATCAGTCTTATTCTACTTTACTTAGTTTTACATTTCCTGTTCTTTACATTCCTGTTCTTTACATTCCAGTACTTTAAATTCTGCACTGCACTTCATTCATAGAAGTAGTTTCAAGTAGATTGTCACTGTAAACCTCTACGAGGCTGAGTTTGAATCATTGTAAGTTTTTCATTCTAATGAAATGCTTCAGTTGTTCTTTATTTGATTGATATTTTGCGTAATTCTCCTTAATCAAGCCACCAGTAAAAGTCCTCTTCATTGAGGCTGAGAGAACTAAAACACAATTGTCTGATAATTGGTTGGCAATTAAATTTCTGTAAGGACTGATTGATCCTTGCTGGCACGCTCGCAATTACAATAATAACCTTCGAAAGCCAAAAAGCCAACAATTATGAAATCAAAAACTTCAAAGAACGAGATATAATTTTTAGAATAACATGTGACAAATCGTATTTTAAAAAAAATCGAAGTGTAGGTTTGTAATTTACCCTTGCATTTAAGTATAGGGGAAATTATCATTTATTGGGAAGTGGGATAATTATTTATTATAGAGTTAAAATTTTCTTAAGGTGTACGTGTTATTGTTTTTCTTTTTAAATAGAAAGAGTTGCATTTGTTTATAATTATTTTTAATCATGTATATTGATTTGTAATTTTTCTTTTAATATATGTATTGATTTTAACATATTTTTTTATTGCGAGTAAGCAATGAAAAAAATACGATAAAAATTGTGTATGTAATATTATTTTGGGTTAATTCCACTTTTTATGGCCACAGTTTAACTTAAATTTCACTTTAGTCTTTATAGTTTCAATTAGACCAATTTGGTCCCTACATTTTAAGTATAATTTCAATTTGGTTCTTATCTCTAAATTAGAAGTTAGAATTAACAATTTTAGAACATTTATCAATTTTTTAAAGTTTAAATCTGATTCTTCTGTCTAAATTGGAAGTTAAAATTAACAATTACTTGTCAATTTTCTTAGTTGTACACATAGATAAAATGAATGAAATAATCAAATTAAAACTAGATTTAAAGTGTAGAGACTAAATTAATTAAAGTGAAATTAAAGTGAAATTTGAGTCAGTAAAAAATGTAACTAACCCTACTTTTATTCAAAATATTCACTGGCTTGGTTATAAATCAAGCTATTATGTAATTTTCTTTTTAATAAAAATTTAGATTTTGGAAAGGAGTGTACTAAATTCATAAGTTTGAAATAGTTGTGTGTTTTGTATATTTCAAATTTTATTAATTAATTTACTTAAAACATTCATTAGAGCATCTCCAACGCTTATTTTATTTTTTTCCATCAAATTTGAGTAAAGATTTGGGTTACAAATTTCATCTGATGCTAATCATTCCAACGATAAATTTTCAGTTTTCATCAAACAATCGGTCAACCGGCCTAGTGTAAATTTTCTTCAAAATTTTCCCAATCCGGTCATCCACCCGGTTGTCCAACTGGTCATCCATCTAATCATTCACCAATGGTCACCTACGAGATTTGATGAGAGGTTAAACGCTCTCTTGATTTGATAAAAAAAAAAAAAAAAAGTAAGTAAGGCTCCCTTTATTTGATACCAACTTAGTGAAATGACTCTGATACCAACTAGGTGCTTGACACAAGGATCAGGATAAGCACGTCTGTCAATGGCTTACTAGGAACCAGGCCTTAAAAGCAATCACTACAACAGCGGCCCTAAAACCCCATATGTGACTTGGGTGACGTCCCACTTGCCCTTAATCGGATCAATCCCTAATTACCACAAACCCAGGAATACTACGGCCCATATTATGACTATACTGAACTCAAATTATGCCATAGATGGTCGCATTAACCGTTCTACTATTAGGAAGGAGGCCTAAGAAAGGCCGCCAAATGACAGATTTCATCTTGAATCTACTGTTCTACTAAAAGTTATCTGATGATCAAGCTCTTCAAGTACTGGTATTATAGATGGTCTTAAATAATTATCTGATAATAAATTTAAATACAAAGAACGTCGATGCTTATGAAATTCTAATTTATCACATAAAAAAGCAAGTAATTCAATAGGCATACATAAAAAAAATACTTACAAAAATACTTTTATTCCTTCAAACCAACAACAGTACAGCTACTTGATATTACAAGAGAGAGGGAGAGGGAGAAATTCTAAAAGAAAGATTAAAATTATGCGTGCTTCAACAAGGGTGAAGCCTTCCGTTTTATAAACAAATTCTAAAATCATAAGATTTAAGTCGATCATCCTTATCTTTAGCCTTGGTGGGAATCTTATCTCTTTTTTCATGGAGCGACAAAGCTTTGAGCTCCTTTTATGGATGGCATACAAGGAATCTGTTTTTCTGAAAGTTGCATTATTTGCTTTTGCTGTTGGTTGTCATTTTTTGCTGACGCTTATCTGGAAAAAAATACTGGGGGCAAGAAATCAGGCTTTGCCTATTCCCTTCTTGTCTTTTGCTAAGGCATCAGATATCATTCCTGTGAGAGAATCCTAAAATTCTCCAATATTTTCTGTAGCAATGATGTCGTCATCTGGATTTTGTGATTCCCCAACTAAGACTAGATCTTCATTGCTACACACAGATCTAGCAGCTCATACTGTTGTTGTTTCTTCTTCATCATCATCACTGTGAGTAGACATAGTGTGCATGGATGTATCATCTCTGGATTGCGATTAGTTGGTAATAGTCTGAAGGAATCTCTCCTTCATACTATCCATACTTTTAACAATTAATTATGTTTGTGAAATATCTGGAAATTGTTTGTGAAGAGCTTCTTGGATATCCAAGAATAGATTATTAGATGATATTGAAGGGGGAATGGCCTTGGGGGCCATATCCCAGCAAGCTTTAGTGTTAGCTTTGATTCTCTAGATAAGTTCATCCTGGTGAGGATCCATACCTTAACTCCGCCACTTGGCATAAAACACTCTTTTCAAGTAGGAAATATTGGTTTGCAAATAATCGCACTGGAAATCTCATTTCTAAATCCAAAGGATTCCAAAATTAATAATAAAAATGACCCAAGATTTGGACATGGTAATTTCTCGGTTTCCTAGAGTGTGAAAATAGGCTACTTGCCACTCACTAAATTTTGGTCGAAGTATTTCTAGTAAGATATCCGTGGGTAGGCCAAATTTATTTCACCAAAGATAGAGCCAATTAGTTATACTGGATTTTAACACATATTGGCAAATTTTGAAAAACCAAGAATGATTGTTAACTGGATTTTGATAATATAATGCTTTAGAAAAAGCATCAATATAATCCCAATAACCATATTTATGTTCTCTGGATTTAACACTAAGTTGTCTGGTAATATGAGGATGGATCCCCCAAGCAAAAATAGACATGATATTTCTGATGATAGCCTTACTAAATAGAAGATGGTTATTTGTCTGTTGTGATTCCACAAGGGTGTAGGTAAATTCAACTGAAACAGTGTCCTTGAGAATTTGCTCATAGGCATAGCGATATTGGTCAAAATGAGGTGGAAAAGCTTGAGTGGTAAGATACCTCCTCTTGATTTCCCATGGATACCCCATCCATTGTTCATCTTGTTTCTCAATAATGAGTATTGGTTCATCTGTAAGAGGTGTCGGTAGAAAGTGTTTTCTAGATTAAAAAGAAGTGCTTATTTCATAGTACTGGATTCTCCCTGCGGAGTTTTACTGGATTGGCCTTTCAGCTTAACTGTAATCCATGGATACTCAGAGGTATCCTAGAGGTTTTGTTGGTGAGGCTAGTGTCCCTGTCCTCTGCCACAATTACCCCAGCCTTTGCCACGGCCACCACTCATAAGCCCTGCAAATATTCTCTGGTTAGATAATCTAGTAAAGAGTTGGAAGCTCCTTTAATACGTTCAATATCAAAATCAAATACTTAAAGTCCAGGTGGCGAATATCTATTTACGGGATAAGTTTTTAACATTCTCTATTAAGATTGCCTTTGTTGAACTACAATAAACTCTTATTAAAAAATGTTGATTTAATAAATTATCTTGGAATTTAAGAACACATTTAACATTAGGAAAACATTCTTTCTTAATTGTTGGATAATCTAAAGAAACATTTTTCCAAACGCCAAATGTGAATCTTAAAAGTTCTTCTTTGCCTGTATTTGGATTTAACTGTTTAAAGATACCTCATATCTTATATCAGAGGCATCGATTTCCACTATCTTTTTCCATGCTAGATTTGCTAAAGCAAGACAAGGAAGTTGCTTAGCTTTAAGCTTAATTCTTTGAACGGCTCTAGTATGTGTTTCAGTCGAAGGTTCTAGATTTTTTCGTAATCTAGAATAAAGAATAGCTGCATCTTGTGCCAAATGTTCATAATAATCAGCAATATAATTTAGACTACCAAGAAATCGCTAGAGTTGAGTTTTATCTTTAATTTTATCTAAAAATTTAGAAACAAATTCAATACTGCGATCTATCGGGATAATAGTGCCGTTATGAATATTATGGCCAAGAAAGCAAATTGTTGTTTGAAAAAGTTTCATTTTTGATGCAGAAATCACCAAACCATTCCTGGAAACAACATTCTTAAAAATATTTAGATGTTTAATATGCTGGTTAATAGAAGATAAAAAAAATTAGAATATCATCTACATAACAAATTGTAAATTCTGTATATGGATTAAAAATATCATTCATAATATTCTGGAATTCGGAAAGTGCATTTTTTAAAACCAAATGGCATAACATTCCATTCAAAATGCTCAAAAGATACTGTAAAAGCAATTTTATATCTATCCTGCTCAGCTATCTGGATTTGCCAATATCCTGATTTCATATCAAACTTATAGAATATGACAGCATCCTGGAGACGATCTAAAAGATCTTTTTTATTCGGAAGAGGATACCTAATCCATTTGAAGGCATCATTAAGAAGCTAATAATTAATAACCAATCTTTGTACACCTCTTTCTTTTTCTATATTTTTGTTTACATAGAATGTTGTACAACTCCAAGGGGAGTAGCTTTTTCTGATTAACTTCTTCTCAAGAAGATTGGAAATTCCTGCTTGGAAGAGTTTTAAATACTCTTTATTCATCTGACTAGGGTGAGCTTTGGTAGGAATGTGACGCTCATCAAAGTCTGGTTCATACGGAAAAGTGACTATGTTCCTCTTACGTTTCCAAAACGCATTAGGAATATCGTTGCAAACTTGTGATTGAAATTCTTTTTCAATCATTTTAATTTTATTATGAAGGGAAGGTTGTTGTAACTTTTGATCAATACTTAAGAAAACAATTTCTTTCTGGAGAAAAATTTATTTATTTTTCTTTGAAATTAACCAGATACTTGATTTGGTCTAGTTTTTTGGTATAAGGTTCTGTAATAAATTCAAACACAATGGTTTGACTATTGATGCTGACATGAATACCTACGGAATCAATCTTGTCTATTGGCATTAATAGACATAAGAAAAGAGTCCCTAAAATAATTGTTTGGGACATGTTTCTGATGAGAACAAAATAAGTGGGGATACAAATCCCTTGATTACAGATAAGAACTTCTGGAAGTTTGTATTTAATTTTCATCTAGTTACCACTTGCACAGGTAAGTGACTGGGTGGTTTTTTCAAAATACTGGGTTGGAACCAATCCTTCTTGGATACAGTTCATATTAGTTCCCACTGTCAACTAGAGCTATAGCATCTCGAAGGATGAAGTCTAGTTTTATGATAAAGTAATTCTGATATACCATTTTTGGAAAGTGACTTGATTCATTAGTAATAAATACTGTCATCTTTCTTTTCTGGAGTTACTTCTGTAATTATACCCTTATTCTTTTGAGGTATTTGAGATAACTGGTTGTTAATTTTGAGAATTTCTGAATTAATTGCCTAGTTAAAAGATTTTAGATTTTTAACTTCTGTTTTCAAAACATTAATTGCTATTTTGAGATCTTGTGTTGTTACTGGTTTTTCTTCAGAGGAAGAGGATCTCATTCGATCCATAATCTCTCGCATACTGTAATGTTCTACAGGAAGAACTTCTTCAACTTTCTGGGTTTGATAACAAACTTCTAAAAGTTTTAATTTCATTTCTGGATCCTTAACTTGGTCAATTAAATTTAAAATAGATTTTTGATCATCTGTTAAAACATTGATACTTGGTCCTCCAATGTTGAGGCCATTCATCTCAGCGATAGCTTTCCAATAATTGGATTCTGTAATTGGATTCAAATGACTGGTGCTACAGGGGCACTGTATATCATCAAGAGAGTCATTGGACTCAGATGCAGAATATAGCTCAGCAAGCTCTGCTTTGGAAGCAGAGTCAGAGTTAGAATCAGAAGAGTTAATCAAAAGCTTGTATAGCTATTGTTTAAGACCTTCATCAAGAGAAAGCTCTTTGAGTTTCTGTTTGGTACGACACTTATTAGCATAGTGTTTGATTTTGCCACACTTGTAACAAGTTGCTGTAAATCTTTTCTGTTGAGAACTAGATTTTTGTTTTCCTTTATAATATATTTTAGGATTTTGATGGTAAGAGGGTTTAGTTGAAAAACCCTTGTACTTCTTAGAGTAAGATTTGCCGAAAGATTTTTTGTAAGGCTTAATCTGCCTGGGTCTCTTGGACTTAGAAGGGTACTGGATTTTGGTATCATAAGCGAATTGTTCGCAAAACTCGCCAAGCTCCTTTTTACCTGTAAGATTTTTCTTTTTCATAAGATTCTGGAGTTTAAAGTCATTACACAAAGATAGACCTTCTTCGATGACAAAACCGATAAGTTAGCCATAAGTATACTGGTTATATGGAATAGTCATACCATTGTGATTATACCTAAGTTTTTTTTTCTAGATTTTCTCTACAAAGAAATTGGGAAGGCCATTGATAAATTTGGCCTTCCAATGGTCACTGTTAGCATCGGCCCATTGCATAACTTTGAGCAAAAAAACATCTTTATACCATTGGAAATGGGCTAAAGATAGACATCTTAAGTTTTGAAGAAGTTCACGACCTCAATCACTATTAGCGATTTCAAGTCCAACAAAGTGACGAAGGACAGTCTGGGTTAGGATATAGACAATATCTTTCATATTTCTGGTGGTACCAGTAATTGGATCTGTTTATATTTTAACAGAGTTAAGGATTTCATTCTATTGAGTAGGTGTGAGAACATTGTCCCATCATCCTTTAAGAATGCCGGTAAAACTGTTCACAATGTACCGTGCTATCTAGCTATCTGTATTATCATTTTGTTTACAGATTGTTCTGTACATAAGTATTTGGTGGATAGTCTCAAAATTTTGGTATTCTGATTTACTATCTATGTTCCATTCATAAATGGTATTCCCATGATAGGATCTTTGAGTGTAAAGAAAATCTTCTTCATAAAGTATATCTTGGGGAGTAGGCCTGGAATAGTAATACCTACTTGGTCCTATTAAGACCGTACAAACGGTCTTTTGGGGAAAATATGTTTTATTGACAAATTGCATTTCCTAGAAACTATTATGAATTTCAAAGATTTGTGATGGCATGATGCCATCATCTTCTTCACTGTCTAATGAAGGATTAGACTGTTGTTGAGAAAGCACATTAATTTGTTAACTAGAAGATCCTATGCGAATGTTTTTCATTTTACTGACAATATCATCAATAAATTCGTCATGATGTTTAGGAGGTTTGAGTTTGAAGTTTGAAACCTCTAAAGGTGTTTTGATATTAACTGGTTGAATATCTTTTTCTAGTCTAGAATGGAGGAACTAGGTTTTTGATTTTCAACTAATTTAGTAACTGATTCTTTGATTCTGGTTAGTTGTTTTCCTACAATTTGAAGGTGAAGATTGGTATAATTAGTCTATTTAATAAGAGGAGTAAGGTTAGTGACCTTTACAAGATCTTTTTTTTTTGGAGTATCAGTTGGTTTAACAAAAGCGGTAATAATCAACGGAACACTAGAACAATAAGTTAAGCTAGGTGCTAGCTCTAAAGATTGAGGTGGAGGATGTATCGATTTGATACTTTTTCCTTCTGTTGTCAACCAAGTCTTGTGTAAATCATCCAAGACATTGAGCTATGGTTCTGGAAGAAGGTCTATGACAATAGCAAACTCAAAATACCACTCAGGAAAAAGAATAATTTGTTGTTGTCTTTCTAAATGAAAGTAATACTTGTTTTTTAATCGCTCTAATTGTTAAAGATTGTGATAGCTAAAGTACCACTTTCAAAATTCCTGGTATTTAGGATGCATTAATTCTTGGTTGATAACCTGGTGTAAAATCCATTAAATCTCAAAATTCATATCACTGGGTGTAGAGATTTCCCTATCATACGATAGCTTACTGGTGTTATATACTCCATGAGGTATTTGGTTTTCAGAAATATGAATTCCTTGAATTATAGATTCTAGTGGTGGTTCACTAGGTGGTCTAGAGGGCATACCTTGTAAGACAGATTCTGGAGGTTCTGAAGTAGATTGTCTAGAAGAGTCACATAAGTTTACCCTATAAGATAGGGTAGACCTTAAGCTAGTACTAGACATAATTCTAGTCAAAGGAAGACAAAATTGGAGATACACGTTTCCTTCTTGTGTCTAGATGACCTAGTCGAGAGTTTGACGTACAATAGGTCTTGCAGAACAACATTTGGTATTTTCCATTCTTCTGTAAAGGTAATATCATGCCAGGGTATCATCCTGGGGACTATTACCTGAGAATTGAACAAGTTAGCATCAATTAAGACTGTATGTCCAGTTTCGCTACGTCTTCTGGTATAAGGAGTTAAGGTTGTCAAAATCTTCAAATAAATCCTAAAAATTGCTGATAAGGAAGGCAATCTTGGTAAATACTCATAACCATGAGTAAGAACTCTTAGTTCCAAGACTTTTGAAAGATTTGGGTCAAAAAGTGACACACTTAAATTGGTATATATATATACACACATATATTAAAATAAACTGGTCCATGGGATAAACTGGTTTCAATGGCTCCCATAAGAGAAGCTTCCCAATTAAGACACCTGTCATCTCTAAGGGTACACTAGCTACTGGTATGCTGGCCTAACAAAGTTAAAGGCTTGAATGCTATTTGGACAAGTCCTATATGAATATACCTGTATTTTTTTAAAAAAAATGGTGCAAGATCCTAGATATGAAGTAATTTGATTATTTCATCATTATTCTAAAAAAGAGCAGCATGCTCAAAAGTTTTGATCAATTTTTTACTGGTAAAATCAAAAGTTTCAATTTTATAAATTGTATCTAGTTTGACATTTGGAATTGTCTATCTGTCTAAGGCTTCCTTTACATCTTGATAAGCCACAAGTTCTACTGTTTTTTATGTAGAAGCTACTGTAGTAATTGCTGAAGATCTAGTATTCATGATTTTTTTTTACTGATGACCATATATATATATAATTTAAGTAAAGTATAAACTTTATATGAACTATATAAACATGGCTCTGATACTCATATTTGGAAGAGCATGCAAATTATACTAATAGCCCATGTATTTTGCCTTCTATGCCATTTTGATCTCTCTTATTTGATTGACTCGATTTTGACGTAGATTTTTATTTTTTATTTTTGGTCTCAATTTGGTCAAATTGATAACAAAAGTTTAATTTTCAAACAAAAAAGATAGTCATGTGCCTATCGTGTGTCCATTGCTTAAAGGTAAAATTGACAATTTATATACTTCCAATCTTTTAAACAATCAAAACCACTCATCTCTATACACTCACGCACACTAACTATGCCACCCACCACCTCCCTTTTCTCCAGCCACTACAACCTACCACATTGTAGACACTCCATTTTTTATCGCCCTTACGAATTGGGCACCACCGATTGCGCACTTAATGATGAATTTGTATATGCTTGTCAAATGCTAGAAGTCCTCAGCAGAATGCCTCAGCTTTGAGCCTCAAAACCCAGTGCACCTCTTGCCTTGTTTTTGGACCAAAACAGCATTTTTTCAAGCCTAAACATCTTGTGACCTGCAGACCCACTAGTGTAGACTGTCGACCAGTAATGTGGCCTACCAGCCACTTATGTGTTTTTTCAGATATTTTTGCCAGTTGTGCTAGCTGTTTGCACAGGTGCATGCACCAATCCATACATGTTTGTATGGATATTTCTGACAAGGTCTCATGTTTTTCTATATATAGATGACCTCCCCTCTTGTTTTAAAGGTTAGAAAAATTTAAAGCAAAAATTTATCTCTCTCTCTCTACCTCTCTACAATTCTCTCTCTCTCTTGCAAGTTTTTCACTCTTTGCCTATACACTCTAAACCAAAACTTGGGGTATTTGTGATGATGTGTTTTTGAGCTTGCATTAGCTCTTAAGGGTGTGTATTTGCTGGTTTGTAACTCAAAAAGGGTATCCCTCTTCAAGAAGTATAATTCTTAGCTTGTTTCCCTTCTATATTTGCCATATTTTCTACTATTTTTGGAATTTTTTTGGGACTATTTTTTTGCACTGAATTTTTGGGCTGAAACTTGTGGTTTAAGGCCATTAAGGGTGGAGGGGTTGGTAGCCCTTTTTTGAACCTAACTTCTTAGGCCTTTGCCCTTGTGTCCCACCTTTCTATTATCCTTTTTTGAGCTTTTTACCACTGAATCTCAAAGTTTTTTTAGAGGCTAAAACTATGTTTTGAAGTCCCAAAAATTGAGGGTGTAACCTCCCCTCCTTGTGCTTAATTGCTAGCTTAACTTGCTCAATGTTTAGCTTATTATTTTAGCTATTTTTGTCTTAGTTCCAGCATTATTTGTGACTATTTTAGCACTGTTTTAGGACTATTTTTAGCTGTTCATTACATTTGAGCTTTGTATAGCATGCTTATAGTGTAATGGTCCTCATAGGTTTGGTGGTTTAGGCCTTAGCCACCAACCTATTTCAGTTGATAGTGTTTATTTCTTACTTTCCATACTTGTTTTCATCTCTAATCACCTCTGCAACCCCCCTCCTTTCTTGGCTTTTTCTTTGCTTTGAAAGTTGTTTCAAACTACTTATTTGTTTAAGCTTGAGATTGAGGTTGTTGTGCTTAATGGTTTAATCCCTTTAGGGGTTCATTACCAACGGCATGACACTTCTCTCATGCCTAAAATAACACTTGGTTTGGTACTCCTCTCCATTAGTAGACTTAAAGCTCATTTTTGGACTTAATTTACTAATGAATGGATGGTAATTAAAATGAAGTAATAAAATTGGGACTAAAAGTGATACAAGATAATAAAATCAACTTGGGATCAATCGGACGTTAATTGAACCCATTGAGTCTTGACTCGTTTTATACTTGTTAGTGATGTAAACAGTTCAAAACTCAATATCAACCACTTCCCTTGATCAATCCATGATAAAGAGGAGGTTTTTGTTGGTCTTTTGTTATGCATTTATTGAATTGTGTCCCTTGGTTCATAAGTCATCACGCAATGAAATTGCATCGATTGATGGCTTGCGAACCAAACCTACCCCTCCTTTGACCTATTTGCTGATAAGAAGAGGTAGGATGGACAAACATCCCCTGAGAATACTCTGGATTGTGCTCTATTTTATCCTCTATTACTGTAGGAACGAATCAACGTCAGTGACCGGCATGCCATTTCTTCTGGACGGCAACTCACTAGGCAGTGTCCTTGTCCCAGCAGAGCAGAATAGAAGCTGAGGTGAAAGACAGTGCATTTTTTCAACTGTGCAACAGAGGCATTCCAGTAGAAAAACGGAGAGCATTATCGAGTGAAAATCCACATTCATGCATGAGCCCTCCCTCGATCCTCGAGATCCGTGAAGTGATGTTGTAATAATATTGGTGTTGTGCTTGGAATAGCGGATTTGTAATTAATTAGTTAAAATAGCTAGTTATTTGTGTTGTACTTATTTAATTAACTAGAATAATTAATTAAAATTTGTTGTTGTAATAATTAGTTAAGTAACTTAGCTAATTTATTTATTTGGGTTTATAATAGTTAGTTAATTAGGTAATTAATTAGCTAGGGTTATTCATTCGGACCCTCCTACGTGAGGACAACAATGTAATAATGTGTATGTTTTTCAACCCCACGTCGTTCTCCCTTTTATTTACTTACTATGATGGTTAGTTTAGAAAATCACTTTCCTTTTAGCATACTCCATGTTTGCATCCATTTTTCTTGCATGCACCAAGGCTCAGTTCATCATTCTAACAATGCATTGTCATTTAACTACTTCTTTGAAAAGGTGCTTAAACCACATGCTATCAAATTGACTCACATGACATAATTAGTAGTTGAGCCTATTAATTACATCTTGTATGTGTTGCATTAGCCATGTTGCATTAGTTAGGACTATGCATGTTTTCTAACTCTTTGGTTTCTTTTGGCTTGTCTCGGCGTACTAGGTGAGCATTTTTGCTTTAACATCTTGCAGGAGTGTGATTGTTGCCATATCTAGCGTGCTTGCCATGAGGCTAAGTGCTTAAGTGCTATATTTTCTTGAATGGCTGTGGATGAAGGCTAATTGCTTGAATTGGAATAATTTGAGTAAATTTGTATATGAGATCACTTTTTCAAGTGGTACATATTCGAAATAATTTTCAAAACAAACATGAGATCAAGTGTTCCAATTCTTGCAAATTAGTCTTTACTTGTGTGCGCATCACAGAGTATTGTTAGCCTAATAATCTGAACAAAAGCATATAATGTAAATAAAAATCACATCATGATTACTAGAGACCAATCTTTGATCAGGCGAGTGGGTTGCTCAATTCATGACTTTCCCCTCTCGTACCTAAGTTCCCGAGCCAAGACAATCTTGGTGATAACGAACACGTGGCCTTTGACATGAGTCATGGGTTTCCTAAATTTTTCAAAAATATTTAGGTGACAACTCTGTATCTGGCAAAGCAGTCCATTTTTGGCATTTTGATTCAAAATCGATTTTCCAAAAGATTTGTCGGATTTGGACTCTTTGGTGTTTATCTATTTCATATTGCACTTGTGAGATCATATTCAGAACCGTGAGAGTCCGAACTGTAGAGCTATCGTCTCCGAAAGAAGCACGAAAAGTTGAGCTATAGTTTTTTACGACTCTGCTGGGGACTTTAGAGAACTTGACTCGAACTTCATGATGTGAAATTTTATCTACACTTATATGTTCTTTGCATTGCATTTGCATTGGTGCGCTTAAGTCACTATGTTTGCCATCTGCTACTCCTGGACGGTTTGTCAGAGGCTTGCCCAAAAGCTTGCTAAAAGGCTGACCGATCATGGGCTCTACCATGATGGGAACACAACCCTTGGATCTGGACTGTCACTGTACCGTTTGATCCTTCTTTCACTTCTCGATGTTAGGTGTGAAAGGTATATTAGGTAGTCTTGTTGAGGTACCCTTTTTGACCATTCAGCCTAGTTGCATATAGAAAGCCATAAAGACTGATCCAAACTAGGACAGGATGCTCACCCGAAATACAGGATTGCGTGGAACCGCTTGTGTGACATAGTGAAACCTAGTTCATGACAAAACTAGGACAGGGTAACCCTATCCCTTTCATAGGGGTGTTTTGGCTCTCTCTTAATTAGTATGTGCTTTATTATGAAACTGTACAGGAATATGCATAGCAGTTGCAAATTTGGTATCTGTTTTGGGGGTAAAATTCAATGTGGAGTACAGTCTTACAGCTTTGATCATGTCTGTGTTGATTATATCTTAGCTGAGATGCTATGCGGTTTCTGATTGCTACTCTTTTGCTTTATTTTTCTTGCTAGGTAGTTTAAAACCATAGCTTCAGAAAGTTCACATATCCCCAAGTACTCTTGACCCGAGTCAGAAGACTTTATAAAGCCGAGGATCTTGTTCAGGGATAACCTGTGTTTTCCTCACTCCCACCGATTATAAGACGGAGGAGAATCAAGCAGAATTCATCAGTTCGGTTTTTACAGTAGTCACCCCTCAACTCACCTATGTCCAGTCAGGTTTGAGAACGGTCATCTACTTCCAGCCCAGCACATGATCAAACACCTATTCCAATGGCACAATATCCCCCAGCAATCACCTCTCTCTCTAAAATCTCATGTAAACCTTCCTATACACCCTAATCCGCTAATCTTACTGTCCTGGTGCTTTGGGATAAAGTGTAGAGCTCGTAGAGGTAAACATTTTAATTGGAGAAGTTCAAGCTTTGGACTCCATCAAATTTTGAGATTTATTCCTATTCTCTTCATACCTTGAGGTAGGGATTTCTTTAGTATTTTGTATGGTATTTAATCTTATTATGTGTTCCTTCAAAAGAGTAGTGTTTTAGGAGTTGTGGGTTTGATTTAGGGCTTGATTTGGAATTATTTGGGTTGATTTTGGGAGTATGAAAGAGGGGTTTTCAATTGGGTTCATGGAAAATGTTGTGGAAATAGTTGTATTGATGAATTGAGTTAAATTCTTGAAAATCTCTCTTTTAAATGAATTTTTGAAGGAAATAGATATTTTGCTGAAAAACCTTAGAAATCATTGGTTTTGAATAAAGAGGTGAATGATGAGGATATGTTAGACCCTTGTTGAGTTGGATAGTGGAATGAAACATATATTGTTATTCCTATATTGAAATTTTGAAATTTCTATTTGTTGGTTATAATTTATTTTTTGTATAGAGATATATCTGTTTTAGGCTATCGGTGGTTAATAGCTTTGATTGTTGTAGAAATTGCATGAGAATTAGGTTAATTGAAACCAATTACTTATCTTGCATTGAATATCAGTTCGTATTTATACATTCAAAATGTATCATTTTGAAAAGAAAAAAAAATGAGTGAATACCTTGGTAAATCTGGTTAGAGAGTGTGGTTGTGGTATTATCTATGTTGGCCTATGTGTCAGGACCCGAACTTGCCCCTAAAAGTTTGGGTCATAACCGGCCAATAATCCGTAGATTACAAAAGGCCTCAAACGATCATACAGAGTATTTATGCTAATGGGGCCATAAACGGAAGCATATGATAAAAAGAAGTCCATTGAGCTATGCCAATCATGAGTAAAATCGTAGAGTTAACCACATAACACAATAATACATATACATGCCCATCAAAAATATAAGAGCCAGAGGAAAATTGTACATAATGTTTACAACAAAAGGCCATGAAAGCAAAAATATAATAGGGTCAAAGTGTGGGGTGAGCCAAGACCCACAAAACTCCGTCTCGGAGGCGTGACTCGATTGGGTCACAAAAGGCTCCTGAAACTGACCCTAGGGGTGTGCTCTATGCTGCTGATCACCTACATGTGCATACATAAAATTGGGTGAGCGAAACTCAATGAGTAATAATACAGTAAAATAGTATAAGTAGATGATCATAAGGTTCTCTCAATATCCATAATCATATAAACCAAGCGGCCTCGAGCCCAATCATAAGTCAAGCGGCCTCGTGCCCAATCATATAACAAGCAGCCTCGGGCCCAATCATTTAATAAGCAGCCTCGGGACCAATCATTTAGCACATGCCATATAATATCAATGAAGTTTCATCATTTCCAATCAATTCATAATGTTTGCACCACTCACCGTTCATGG
Organism: Camellia sinensis; assembly: GCF_004153795.1. Lineage (NCBI taxonomy): Eukaryota > Viridiplantae > Streptophyta > Magnoliopsida > Ericales > Theaceae > Camellia > Camellia sinensis. Next base: position 539,261 of record NW_021027082.1, on the reverse strand, counting down.
TTCAAGATACGCAACAAAGAGTATAAGTGTACTATATTACTACTCACAGTGCGTTTGGTCTTGTGGCGTTGCCTCCAACACTCGACCTACACAAAACATGTCACATACACATCCGATAAATCATTTGTTTCAATTCATACACTTTTCTTTAATTTCTCTCAAGTGTTCAATGCTAATCTTCTCTACATGTGAACAACGTACAAAGCATGTTCCAAAGATGTACCTTAAACGACCCTAAATGTTCATGACTTGAATTAATGTTTCCTACAATAATTTTATATGTTTTTCATTGAACATATCATGTTTACTTATTTAAGATTTAAGGAAATAGCAAGAAGCGAAAGGAAACTAAGTTAGGATAGGAATTGGTATGAAACGGTTAAAGAAAATAAGTAGCCTTCACTAATTTTAGCATATTTATTTGTGTACTTAGAATTTAGATGTGAGACCACCACCATTAGAAACTAGACTTCTAGGGCTTGAATTTAGGCTCAAGAATCGCTTAAAACGGAGTCCGAATGAAAAATATATGCCTTTTTGAAGTTGGGCTGAAACAGGGGTTCTGCACAAGCAGAAATCTTCACCGCACGTGCTGCCCAAATCCGCTCAAGCGAAAAAATCAGCCGCTTAAAACAGGGGTTCTGCACAAGCGGAAATCTTCACCGCACGTGCGGCCCAAATCCGCTCAAGCAAAAAAACCAGCCGCTTGAGCGCCCAAGGAGCAAAATGAAAACCAATTTTTTTCTTCATGTTATGCTCGTACGGTGCCCGTGGCCGCTCGTGCGGTCTAGGCAAAATCAGACAGTCCGAAAATGGTTCAAAGATGCAAACTTCCTAAACTCATTTCCAAGTCCAAATTCATGTAAAAACAACTCAAAAACATAATATATAAGTATGATACAAGTGTAATTCCACATTAAACATATCAACCTTGCATCAACAAAATATTCATGTACTCATCTCTTTTCCATATTCATACAATACATCAACAAATTCAAAATACATGATCCATGAGCAATCTTTCAATAAATCTTGGTTTCATGAATTATCTAAGGTTTGTTTCATGGGTCAATCACAAAAGTGAACTTAAATCAAACAAAAATGGAGAGATTAGGGTTCAATTTCATGCCTCTAGTTCAAACCACCATACAACTCAAAACCCTAGCTCAATTCCTAATTTCTTCTTGATTTTCTTGACAAAGATGAGTTAGAATCAAAGTTTGTGAGTAATTTTCCATATCTTAGTTCAAATCTATGGTTTGCCTCTTGACTTCCTTCAAATCCCTAGCTTTCTCCTCTTCTTCTCTCTCTAACTCACACTCTAGGGCTCTCAAGCAACAATGAAGAACAAAGGCTAAACATACATATATGACCTAACTCACAAAACATTATTTAATCATTACGAATCGTAATTTTTCAAAATTTTACCATGAGCTCTATAAATCATGCTAATCACAGATATGAAGTCAGTTTTTGTTTATCGCGCCTTTAAGGCTTTCAATTTCTGTTCAAAATTTCAATTTCAACAGATATCCTTCAAAATTCACATATTTCCCATACTTAAACTTGCAAATTTTCATTAAACACATAATCACATACATAATTAAGCATAGTATGGGTTGGGTTGGGTTATCACATTATGTGTCCTTGGTGAAAATCTAGAAACCTAAGCGGTTAGATGTCGATTCTTCCGGTTAGCACTGGTAAAATGACTTTGGTAATGCTCATATAGCCTACTAGCAAACACGTACCCAGATATTCCCAATAATGTGTATCCACTACACTGTTTTCTGATTTAAAAGTATCAGTTTATGAATTGATTTATAAACATAGCATTGTATTGTTTTGAAAAAGGAAAATGTAACGTTTTGGTAAATGGCATTCATGTACATTCACCATATGAGTTTGTTAAGTATTATGCAGTATATTAAAGTAATCTCTACTAGATTTTAGCTCACCCTATGTGGAAAGTAACTTTCAGGTGTTAACGGTATGCCTCCACCAAGGACTTAGCATGGGAGGATCTTGGAGTTGAAAGCTCATTTATTTTTGTGTTGTAAATATTTACAAGCCTTGGGCTTTTTATTTGTATTGGGTTTGACCCATTTTGTTGCAACCAAGCATTGTCTTGGAAGTATGTAGCCCTTAGGGCAAGAATTTCTCATTTCTTCTTTTGTTCTATGTATATCTGTCACATACTATAAATTTATTACTTAAAGTTAATGAATGTATTAATGCATGTGATGTCATCTTTGTACTACATTAAAGGAATTAATAAAAGAGAGAATGTTCTGATAATATTGTCTTAAGGAATGATTGAATCTGATAAGCATCCGTATATCTGTTGATGGGTTATGAGGTTATCTATTGTTATAATTTGGGGGAATTACAAACAACTAACCAAATTAAAAAATAATAATAATAATAAGAAAAATGATAGGTAAGAAGATAGAAGAGAACATGGAATGATTGAGAGAAAAAGACAGAACAAAACAATGAAAGGAGAGAGAGAAGAATATATAAATGGGGAAAGAACAATCTACATTCTTGTCAGTGCCAATTGTTGCCCTTCTTCCTTCTCCTTTCGTTGCCAATCTTCGCATTTTTCCCTCTCTTCTTGTCGATTCCTTTTGCATCTCCAACCTCCTTCCTCGCTATTGTCTCTCATCCCTAGCCCCTCCCTCTCTGTTCCATTTCCTCCTTAACTCCCTCCCACGTCGTCGCCTTCCCTCCACATCCCTAGCCGCCTTGTTCCCTAATGCATCCCCTTATAACCCCCTCCTTTTCCGTCATCTCCTCTGCCTAGCTTCGTCTCTTTTGTCACATCTACCCCTGCTTGATTCTTTATCCTTCTCCTTCTATATATGTTCTTATTTATATGGGTTAGCTTGTCGAGTATAAGCTAACTCACCGAGTTCGATAGATTTATAAATTTCCAATTTTGCCCATACAAACATGACATGTGCACTTCCCATGCGAATTTGTAGTCAAAAATTGTGACAATCATTTTTATTGGATTAAATTGACATAAAATCTAAAATTTAGGGTAAAATTGAGTCAATTGAAATTGCACTCTATTGGAATTACTCTCCTACCAATCGGAAAAAAAAGAAAAAAAAAAGAAAAAGAAAAAAAGAAGGAAGAAGAAAAAGAAAAAAGTTATCAAGATGACATCGAACCAATTTACCGCAACTTGATGAAATTGTGATTTTAATATGCGATTTCAAACAGTCTGTTTTTTTTTTTTCCCACATAGTTTGGAACTGTGGTACATTATGTTGTTAAAAAAATTAAAAAATAAAATTCAAAATTGTACCAAAAAACTTGGCAAAACACTTTACATAGCCGAAACAGAAAGAATATCAAAAAAAAATCACTTACCTATTAACTTTATGCTGAGAAAGTTGATTCATATATTAAAATACGCTCCAATGAAATTTTTTTAGATAAAGTAGAACTTATTCAAATTTTCCCAAATAAATACCCCTTTCTTGTTTTGTTTTTTTTTCTGTCAAGCATGGCTCCTTCCAATTTGAAGAGTAGTATCTATTACATGTTCATCTTACACATGCAGTTTCTTTCATATCCATTTTCTATTAAATTAAATATAATGATAAATAGAATGGAAGACAAGGTCAAGTTCATTTCTCCACATATAAATGCTACACTAATATCAAATGTACACCAACAAACTGTAAAAGCAAGCAATCTTAAAAATTAATCTAACAAAAATGAAGAACCAATCTTCCAATATATTTTGGCTTCTCATCCTCCTCATTCTTCTTCTCTCAGCCTCTTCATCATCATCTGCACAACACCATGAGCAGCCTCAACCACCCCAGGTTTTGCCTCAGCTTCTTCATTTATCCTTTATCTGCTCTCTATTCCATGATTTTTACTATGAATTATCATGATAAATATGTGTTTGACAGGTCTATATTGTGTACATTGGAGAACACTGTGGAGAGAAAACGACTCATGAAATTGAAGACAATCATCACTCGTACCTGTTCTCTGTAAAGGGTTCCAAAGAAGAAGCTAAGGCCTCCCTTATTTACAGCTACAAGAATGTCATCAATGGCTTCTCGGCATCACTCACACAAGATGAAGCTTCCAACTTATCAAGTAAATGTTTTGGCATTAAAAAATTAGAATTTGCAAACATGACGTACATCAATAGCATATAATATAAATTGAATGCAACTTCTCTCTTGTCAAATATCATATTGATTCGATAATAATAACTATATGTGTCTTTAAAAAATATGGTCTATTTTCATAATTATAATTGTATATTTTTTTAAATAAATATTATAGAATCGCTTGGTTACAATTATAGGATCAATATGAATTGTTTTTTAAATAAATAATTTACACACTATAAGCTAAAAGATTAACAATTCCCATTAACAAAATAAGACTCGTGGTGGACCCACGAGCCTTGACTGGAATAGTCCAGTCCACTAAACATGGCCAAACGTATACATATTGGTTGGTAGCGGGGTAAAACCAAAAACAACAATGCTTAGTAACTCAAATTTTTATGGCCTGAATAGCTCGAATGCCTTAAAATGATGTCGTTTTGGGAGTAAAACAACGTCATTTTAATACATTCGAGTAATTCAGATCACACAAATTCGAGCTGTCAAGCTTTTTTCAACCAAAAATTATATTTGTAAGGCCAATGTGATAGCATAAAAAATAATAATTTAGTACATTACTATTAGAAAGTAATTTCCTACATTAGGGCAGTGAAAAATTTACTTTATGAGAAAAAAAAATACATTCAACATTTTTTTTTTTTAGTTCTTTTCTAAAGCTAGGAACTATTAATGAAGTCATTTTGTTGGTTGACAAAATCTAGTATATAAAAGTATGTATTTTTTTTATTTTTAAAATAAAAAATAAAAAGAAGTGACATACACCTATTGAATAAATAAAATTGAGTACATCATATTGATGCTATTTAAGTAGTATATAAAATACATAGAGATCATTTAAATTTGACTAATTTAGTCCCTATACTTTAAGTTCAATTTCAATTTGGTCATTCTATTAATATTTTCTACCTATAGACATTAAAAGATTGACAAGTATCTCAAAATCATTAATAGTAATCTTTAACTTGAACGTAATAACTAAATCAAAATTAAACTTAAAGTGTATGGAGTAAATTATTCAATTTATATCATATAAACTTAAGTAAAATTTAGGTCAAATTACATGGGTAAAATGTATAATTTGTCCATAGGAAAAAGAAAAAAGAAAGTTTGTCCTAATCTAAATAGAAGCATAATCTAGTGGATGCTAAAGTGCCAAGACGGGCATCTCCAACCTTACCTTCCATTACATACGGGTTTAATGGTATGCTAAATCCATGTAATGGGTTTTAAACAGTAAATTACACCATTAGTATTTGTAATTTCGTAGTTTCAATTTAAATCTTACATTTTTATATTTATTCTATAATGGGGTCCCTTCGTTATATGTTGCTGTGGGGATATATTTTCTGAATCCCAACACGTGGCCAAGGTGACGCCGACGTGTCAGCCGAGGTGCGACGTGTCAGCCGAGGTGCTACGTGTCCAGGATATGACGCCGAGGTTATCTCGGCAAGGCCGAGGTTATCTCCGAAGATATCGAAATCCGAGATAAGCGGATAAGGGACAAGAGTCCTAGAATAAGGAAGGACTATGGTCTGGATAAGGATAAAGCTCTTAGGGAGTTTATCTTTATCTCTTCACCCCCGTGGGTCTAAGGTACGCAATTTATATTCTGAACAGTGAGTTTAGCACTATTGATTATCTTTGAGAGATATACTGACTTGATCGTCGGAGTGCCCCCGGGTGGACGAACCACCGCCGGAATCTTCTCTTTCTGTTGCAAGTCAGCTAGGTGTCATCTATTCTACCAGTTCTCTCCAGCTGAATGCTGAGTTGGGCGGTGTGATCGGAAAATCACTCACACAATTTGGCGCTGTCTGTGGGAAAGAAATGAGAATAGATGGCCAATGACGGACAGAAGGAAAAGATTGGGGACGACACTCCTGCTGGAAGTGGTAGACCTATCGACCTTGACGTTGAAGGAGATAACCACAACATAGAAACTCGTGACCAGAATCACAGCAAGAAAGACGTCGGCCAGAATGGCGACATACCAAAAAAACCAGATCGAAGTGGGTACTACAATGAGGATGACCTCCAGGTATGGAAGGATAGATGCCTGCGGAGGGATGAAGAGGTAAAGGAGATGGCAAACAAATTGGCAGACCTGCAATTGGTCGTCAATTTCATGATGCAAAACAATGTCATGCAGCTACCATACCCGCTGCAGGACACGCCGATTCCAGGGGCCAATGCCTAGAAGGGAGGGCAGAAGACAATCCCAATAGTCCCTCAACACACCAAAAGCGAAAAACACTCTCACCGGCCTTCCAGGGAGGTCGGGTGAGGAGAGTCGAGGAGAGAAGAGTCGCAGAGGACACACCGCGCCAAGGAGGCAGACCCCAAAGAACATCAGCATATTCAGGGGCAAGCACTCTGCTTCGACACAATTCACGGAGAAAAATCGAAAAGGACCCACCATGAAGCTGAGAGTAGTATGCCAAAAAGACTGAAATCAGGAGATAGCTGAGCTCTTGGGCGGAGCAAAGAAGACTTGAGAGATTACCTCAAGAGGAAGCAGCAGAATGCCGATGCCGAGGTAACTTCCCCTGAAAAGCCAAGAACACCATTCTCGGTGGAATTAGACAAATTTGAGGCTCGGAAAAGATTCAGTATGCCAAGGTTCCAAATATACGATGGTAAGTCGGACCCCAGCTTTCATGTTGGATTATACCTGAATTCAATGGCGTTGTACAGTGAAAACGAGCCATTGCTCTGCAAAGTATTCCCCTCATCTTTTGGGGAGATTGCATCAAATTGGTTCCACAAATTACCAAAGAGAAACATGAAGACTTGGGAAGGCCTGGCCGACATGTTTGTGGCCAGGTTCGTGACAAACAAGCTGCAGCCATTGAGGGTGGACGCATTAATGGCTCTGAAGATCAGTAAGGATGAAGGCCTTAGGGCCTATGCAAAACGGTACTACGAGGTGTTCAACTGAATACCAGAGTGTAATCAAGAGGTAGCGGTCGTATCTTTCAAGAACGGCCTAAAAAACAACTGTCTACTACGAAAATCTTTGGCAAAGACATTGCCAAAAAGCATGGAAGAGCTCATAGCGAGGATCAAGAAGTTCACCAGGACCAAAGAAGATACATCGGGGACCAAGGAGGTAAAGCAAGAAAAGGGAAACGGCTCGCCGAAGCGAGGCCGAGGTAACAATGGATTGAGCAAGCAAGAGACAGAACTGAGGGCTGCACAGGCAATGACAACTGTGTTCCGAATCCCAATTCACAAAGTCCTAGATCAAATTCGGAATCAACCCTATTTCAGAACACCAACAAAGGCACCAGGAGAATTCATGGGAAGAAACCTTGGCAGGCATTGTGCTTACCATAATGAAAACGGACATATGACTCAGGGCTGCAGAGCCCTGAAAACACATTTGGAAGACCTGGTGAGACAAGGCCATTTGAGAGACCTTGTTGATGAGGCCAGGACAAGGAAAGAACAGGCAAGATTGCCTCAAGCGACAGCAGCTCCACCTCCCCCGGCACAGCAACCTCAAGTAGGAGGACCTCGGGTAATTAATATCATTCACTCGAAGGTCAGCGAAAACGAGATAAGGGGGGAGACCCAGAAAGTGAAGCACTTGCAGCATGTCTACCAAGTCGGGGAGAAGAGACATCAGGCAGAGGAGTGCCAAGGACCAGTAGTGTCCTTTTCTGAAGCTGACCTTGAGATGGTGCAGCATCCGCATAATGATGCCTTGGTAATATCCCTCCAGGTTGGAGAATGCCAAGTAAAGCGCATCCTGATTGACCAAGGCAGCTCTTGTGACATCATGTACGTCCGATGTTACAAGGAGCTTGGCCTTCACCCAGACGACATGGAGCAGTCCAATAACCCAATGGTCGGGTTCAATGGAACGCCGACATGGCCACTAGGAACAACCAGCTTGGAGGTGCAGGCAGGCACCAGGAAGATAACAATAGAGTTTACCGTAATTGACACACCCTCCCCTTACAACATCATTTTGGAAAGGCCATGGTTACATGCAATAAGGGTTGTTCCCTCAACTTTGCATCAACTATTGCGGTTCCTAACAGAGTATGAGATTGAGAAAGTCAGAGGAGATCAGCTGCAAGCAAAGAATTGCTCCATGGCAGTAATGAAATCCACATGCAGCATTCGAAAACCAGAGACGACAGAGATTGAAGACAAGGACGTGGAGGTCCTAGAGGATGTCGGCAAGGAACCGACCGAAAAAAGTGAAGAAACACTGAAGAAAATCCTCGTCCAAGAATGGGATGAAGAACGCTTCTTTATTCTCGACTCGAGCCTAGCCGAAGAAGAAGAAAAAGAGATAGAAACTTTCTTAAGAGCAAATATTGAGGTGTTCGCATGGACACCCTACGAAATGCCTGGCATTGACCCCGAGGTCATTTGCAATAAGCTGAACGTTGACAGATCGGCCAAATCGGTAGTCCAACAAGCAAGAAGATCCACGTTGATACACGTCGAAACAGTGAAGGAGGAAGGAGGAAGTAGATAGACTTCTCGAGGCCAGGGCCATTCGAGAGGTAGATTACCCGACATGGCTATCAAACACAGTGGTGGTAAAGAAAAAGAATGGTAAATGGAGGGTCTGCGTAGACTTTACTAACCTGAACAAAGCTTGTCCCAAAGACAGCTTTCCTCTACCCAAGATTGACTAGCTGGTAGACGCCACTTCGGGGCATGGAAGGATGAGCTTCCTGGATGCATACAGGGGATACATCAGATAGCCATGTACCCCCCAGATAAAGAGAAAACTGCGTTTATCACTTCCAAAGGGCTGTACTGCTACAGAGTAATGCCTTTCGGGTTGAAAAACGCAGGAGCAACTTACCAAAGGCTGGTAACCAAGATGTTCAAACACCTGATTAGCAAAACGGTGGAAGTTTACATTGATGACATGGTCGTGAAGACCAAGGAATCTGAAGGTCATCTGGCCGACCTGAAAGCAGTCTTTGACATCCTTAAAACATATCGGCTCCGACTCAATGCAGCGAAGTGTGCATTTGGAGTAGGATTTGGTAAGTTTTTAGGATGCCTGGTGACTAGAAAAGGCATTGAGGCCAGCCCAGATCAAATTAAGGCCATCCTGGAATTGAAAAGCCCGACGTCGGCAAAACAGGTACAAGTGTTGACTGGAAGGGCCGCGGCCCTAAATAGGTTTATAAGCAGAAGCTCAGACAAGTGCAAACCTTTCTTCAACTTAGTAAAGAAAGCCACAGATTTCTTATGGACAAAAGAATGCGAGGTCGCCCTGGCCGACCTGAAGAAGTATTTGACCACAGCTCCAGTTCTTTCAAATCCAGAACCTGGGAAGGAGTTGTTCCTATACTTAGCAGTTTCAGAACATGCAATAAGCGCAGTGGTAATCCGAGAAGAAAAATGGGAGCAAAGGGTTGTTTACTATGTAAGCAAAACCCTGGCCGATGCAGAAACAAGGTATCTACCCTTAGAGAAACTGGCACTGGCTTTAGTAATGGCTTCAAAGAACCTGAACCATTACTTCCAGGCCCATAAAATTGTGGTGCTAACTGAGCACCCCTTGAAGTCCTTACTACAACAAGGTGACTTGATAGGGAGAATAGCCAGCTGGGCAGTCACTTTGGGCCAGTATGACTTGGAGTACAGACCCAGAATAGCAATCAAAGGCCAAGTTTTGGCCGACTTGGTGGCCGAGTTCACACCAGAATCCATCGCACATCGGGCTCCGTTGAGCCGAGGTGAACGATGTCTAAGTAAATAAAGGGAAGCCCAGCCAAATGCAACAGAACAAAGGAAAAAGAAAAAACTCAGACCCTGCAGAATTTACATTGGTGACTCCTTTCGACTGTTTGTCGATGGGAGCTCAAACCGGCAAGGAGCGGGGGTAGGAGTAGTACTGGTATCTCCAAATGGTGAAGTATTGGAACAATCCATTCGATTTGGGTTCAAGGCCTCAAACAATGATGCAGAATATGAAGCATTGATTGTAGGACTAAAGCTGGCGGTTGCAGCAGAAGCAGATGAAGTGATAGTCTTCTGTGACTCCCAGCTCATAGTCAACCAGACAACGGGCGAGTTTTCAGCCCGAGATGAAAGGATGTCGGCCTACGCAAAGGAAGTCAACAGGTTAGTAGCTTTGTTTCATAATTATCGACTACATCAGGTTAGCCGAGATGATAACAGTCACGCCGATGCACTTGCCAATCTGGCCAGTGCAATACAACCTGGAAAAGCGAGGACGATAATGGTCGAATACTTGTCGGGCCTGAGCATCGAACCACTAACCACAGAGCATGAAGCAATGTGTGTGGACATGGGACCAAGCTGGATAGATGCAATTATTGCATTCCTAAAATAAGGAAAGCTGCTAGATGACCACAAGGAAGCACACAAGATCAGATTAAAGTCGGCAAGATTCAGTCTAATGGCAGAGGGACATCTCTACCAAAGATTTCTCACTGGACCCCTTTTAAGGTGTGTACACCCGTCACAAGTTGAAGATTTTTTATATGAAACACATGAAGGAATCTGTGGAAGCCACACTGGGGGCAGATCACTTGCCCACAGGGCCATTACCCAGAGGTATTGGTGGCCCTACATGCAGAAAGATGCAGAAGCCTATATGACGAAATGTGAAAAATGCCAAAGGTTTGCACCATTGATACACCAACCAGCAGCAGACCTAAACCCAGTATCCAGTCCTTGGCCGTTTGCCCAATGGGGCATGGATCTCTTTGGGCAACTGTCCCAAGCAACTGGACAAAGGAAGTACCTGCTGGTAACAACAGATTACTTCACCAAGTGGATAAAAGCTGAGCCCCTAGCCAAGATCCGAGATGTAGACGTGAAGAACTTCTTATGGAGGAACATCATCACCAGATTTGGGATTCCGAGAGCAATAGTTGCTGACAATGGAACACAATTTGACAGCAAGCTAATCAAGAACATCTGTGCAAAGTTCAAGATCAAGAACTACTTTTCAACCCCAAGCTTTCCTCAAAGCAATGGACAAGCAAAAGCATCCAACAAAGCTATCCTAGATGGGATAAAGAAGAGGCTGCAAGCAGCAAAAGGAAAGTGGGTGGATGAACTACCAAGTGTACTCTGGGCATATCGGACTACGCCGAGAAGATCAATAGGGGAATCCTCCTTTGCCATGACTTATGGCACAAAAGTTGTCATTCTGCTTGAAGTCGATATCCCTGGGATCAGAACCCAGGGAGTAGAGAGTGGGACTAATGATATACTCTTAGCCCGAGATCTAGATCTACTAGAAGAAAGAAGAGAAAAAGCTGTAATTCAGCTCGCAGCCTACCAACAGCAGCTTGCCAGAGTTTATAATAAAAGAGTCAACCCAAGCGAGTTCCAAGTCAGCGACCTAGTCTTGAGAAAAGTCGTCGGCAACAAGAAGGATCCCAGGGAGGGCAAGCTTGGCCCAAACTGGGAAGGACCCTACAGAATCACTTCAGTATTAGACAACGGGGCATATCGGCTTGAAGATAGTGAGGGCAAAGAGTTGCCAAGACCCTGGAATACTTGTAATCTGAAGTTTTTCTATCATTAGAATGTCTTTGTTATTTGCCGACGTAATGAATAAAATTTTAGCCGAATTCTTCTATATTTGTAACTGATGAAAATACATAACGTTGTTTCGGAATACATGCATAATGAGACCCTAAGTGGAACTTAGGTTCACATTAGGGGGCAGAGAGAAGAAATGATGTTTAACACTTATTGAAACTTGAGAAAAGTTTACAAGTTGAAATTAAACCGAGATTATGTTTAACACTTGTTGAAACTTGAGAAAAGTTTACAAGTTGAAGTTAAACCAATATGATGTTTAACACTTGTTGAAACTTAAGAAAAGTTTACAAGTTAAACCGATATGATGTTTAAACACTTGTTGAAACTTAAGAAAAGTTTACGAGTTGAAGTTAAACCGAGATGATGTTTAACACTTGTTGAAACTTGAGAAAAAGTTTACAAGTTGAAGACTAAGGTTAAACACTTGTTGAAATTTTATGAAAAAATATATAAGGTGAAACCAAGGTTATGACAAGAAAGGTACTTTTGTACTTGCCGAGGTAAATCATCAGTTTGTGTAACCGAGATGTGTTACCCCGAGAAGGTTGCACAGGGATTGAAGTGTATACTATAGATACATTCTAAGTATGGAATCATACAAGAGTAATACAGAAAAGGCACACATACAAGCATTCAGAAAAGAGAGTTATATTAAAAAGTTGACATATCGGCCAAAGCCTACAATTGTTCCAAAAAGAAAAGTACAAAGCACAAAAGAAAGAGAAAAACATGAATCAAGAGTCTTCAGCAGCAAGCTGGGTTTGGACCTCGGAGGACTGCTAAGAAGACATCTTGGCAACCTTCTCGGCCGCAAGTTCAGCATCAATTTCTTGAAGGGTTTCATCTATGCTCTTGTCGGCAAGAGGCACGTCCGATGACGCCTTCTCTAGAGTGGCATCCTTGGAGACTTCCTCATCCTCCTCATCTTGAGTCAAGTCCAGGACTTGCGCATTTTGAGTTGGTGACTTGGCCCCAGCAGCTTCCTTGGGCTTCCTTACCAAAACCTCCTCATCGGACTCAGAGTCGTCGTCGGCAGTTTGGCTTGGAGTTGGGGGGAATGGCAGAGGAAGGACATCGGCATTCCCTGAGGGGGGAGTCCTCGGGGACATCAAGCCTTTTCAGCAAGGTCATCCAGCCAAGGGTGAAATCCCTGTTGCATGCCTGCTTGACCTGCTTTTCGTAGTCCGCCGTGACGTCGGCCACCCCTTCATTGTAGCCCTTTTCATCGGCTGCCTTGACTTCGGCCTCTTTGGTGGCCAGAGCGTCTTGCAGCTCTTTTTGGGCCTGGGCTGTTTTCTCCTCGGCATCCTTCTTTTCGGCCTCAAGCACCTTCTTGATGGCCTCAATAGATTCTGCCTTTTCTTCGGCATCGTTTTGGGCTTTTATGGCAGCCTCGGCCTGGTCTTCCAGTTTTGTCATTTTTTATTGTAAACTCTTGTTGGCTTTTTGAAGACTAGAGACCTCCCTCTTCATCTCGGCCAGCCTCTCCCGGTTCTCAAAAGATTGAACTGAGAAAGAATGGGCGTGCTGGATGGCCTGAAAATAAACAGAACAGAAGTTGTTAGAAAAAATTACAAGTATGGAATGAACAGAAAGAAAGAAAAAGTTGCCAGATAAAGACACTTACTTGAATGGAGCGTTGAAGCATTAGGGCGTAGTTTTCATACTCGCTCAGCTCGGCGTTTCGGTCGAGATCGCCGGGGAGAAGCAGAGCAGTACTGAGGGCTATGCCGACGTTGATGTCATCAGCGCTATCATTGGCCATAACTGGCTTATCTTCTAGAGTAATTTTTGGGGCCCAGGGGGCATCATGTTTTTTGGACCCCGAGGTGGTTGCAGAGGATGACCTCAGCCTCTTTGATTTCGGAGAATCAGATGGTTGGGCCTCGGCACACCTTTTCTCCGCGGTAGGCTGGGACTTGTCATTCTCAACTAGTTTGGAGATCGGCAAAGTGTCCTCAGTGTCAACCTGAGTCACATTGGCCTTTGGTTGAGCCTTTTTAATTCTTTTTTGTTTTGGTGGAGGTTGGGTTTGCATTGGCTGAGCGTCAACGGTTGATGGGATGCTGGCCAGGAGATCTTTTGCAATAGCTTTTTGACGGCCCATCTCAGCAGAGCAGGAAAAATGGTTCGTCGCCGGCGTTGTCGTTGGGATATCGGGATCAGGTATGGAGCCAAGGTTGACAGCTGCTCAGCTGGATCAGAGGTTGATCCTTGGTCTGTCTGAGATGTGGACGCGACTTGTAGAGTTGTGGTAGAAGTTGGAGAAAGGCTTTTCTTTTTCTTTTTTGGGACGTCGGGAAGAGCCGACTTATACGTCGGAATGAAGTTGAGAAACAGAGGGGCCTTCCGCTTGTGGACTGGCAAATTCAGTAGTTTCTTCAAGTCTTTGCTGGGAAAGAAAGACTGACGGAAGCCCTTTGGTGGCTAAGGGAGAACTGCAAAAAAGAAAAAAAACATGGACATTAGAGCAGAATGTTGAAAACTTTATGCAAGAAAACATGAAAATTTGTAAAGGGTGGCCCTTCAGCTCCTTCCCCGAAAACTGTTCGACTTTGGGGATAAAGATGGAGGTCATCGTTTGGCTGAAACTCCCAATTACTCGAAACGATGAAGTAATCATCCCCTACTCCCTTGTTGGAGTCAGGAAGGTCGTCAACAATTTTGTATTCCGTAGACCTCTGCTTGAGGTAATAGATGTGGCCTTTTTCTGATTTTAGGCGATACATGGTATAACAGAACTGGAAGTCGGCAAGAGTAATCCTAGCATTCTCTTATTTGGCTAAAGCTATGGTACCATTAATAACTCGGTACGAATTGATTGCAAGTTGCATTGGGTTCAACCTATAGAAGTGGAGGATTTCACGGAAGAAAGGGTCAAGTGGAAACCTAAGTCCACACTCAATAAACGCTACTACTGGAAAAGGCATGAGGTTTACATTGGGCATGATAGAGTTGTCATCCCCAGCCAACCTCAAATGGACGTCGGCAGGTGGAAAATTCTCGCCTAAAATATTCTAATTTTGTCGGGGTGTCTACTCTATCCTTCCATATACCCATGATATCGGCTTAACCCAAGGGGTTGGATTTCAGAAAGGTGTTTTAAAAGAGTTATTGGGACCTCGGCAAAAACCTAAAGTATGTGCTGGGTAAGAAGTTGTGGAAATAGTTTCAGTTTTTCCTAAAAACTTGTGGGTTCTATAGACAAATCCCAAAACCTAACTCTAACGGAGCAAGATTGGAGGCAGAACTCTGGAAAAGACACAGAAAACAGAAAACAAGAATGTGTTTCAGAATCAAAAACAAGGGTGAACTACCGAGAACACTATGACAGAGTGTGTGAAAGGGTACAAGGTCAAGAACAGTTGCAAAAATTGCAGAAAAATTATGAACAGTGCGAGTATTCAAGACATGGGCAAAGGGCAAAATCATGAAATAAACACATTCAGATGCATGATTGATGAATCAAATGTTTGAATAAAACAATAATGGCGACTAATGATAAAGTAAAAATTTGTTGGAGCGTAACAAGAACTAAAACTAGGAGGAACAGTGGCTTACCAGAAAGAGGGAAGCCGGAATGGGATTTGCCGAAGTCTAACGACGGTTACAGAGGCGGAAGATCGGTGGAAATCACGCCGGAGGTGGTAAACGAAGCAAGTTGCAGAACTCAGAAAGCTTGAACAATGAAGGAGATAGAAGGCTAGAGAGAGAGAGAGCTTCAGAAACAATGAAAAGTGAAAAGACGGGGGAAAGAAAGAAGTTTTGATAAAACAGAAACGGCGGCAAAAGGGTCATAAATGAGCCTAGAAGAACGTATAAGCCAGACGGCGCACGTGAGAATGATTCAATTTACAGACGCGTATCAGGTACGATCCAATAAGAAAAAGACACGTGGCTAAAAACAGTCGAGTTGTTATGTATAACAGCACATACGCGTGAAGAAGCCCTTGGGATTCTTAATCTTTAAAAAGACATATCGGCCTATGATGATGATCTCGGCTTACGCCGATGTACTGGCAGGAAGTACCGATATAGGTTCCATCACCTCAGAATGCCGAGGTAATAGAACCTAGGGGGCAGTTGTGAGGATATATTTTCTGAGTCCCAACACGTGGCCAAGGTGACGCCGACGTGTCAGCCGAGGTGCCACGTGTCCAGGATATGACGCCGATGTTATCTCGGCAAGGCCGAGGTTATCTCCGAAGATATCGGAATCCGAGATAAGCGGATAAGGGACAAGAGTCCTAGAATAAGGAAGGACTATGGTCTGGATAAGGATAAAGCTCTTAGGGAGTTTATCTTTATCTCTTGGACGGCGTCATAGAATAAGGAAGGACTATGGTCTGGATAAGGATAAAACTCTTAGGGAGTTTATCTTTATCTCTTGGGGAGTCCAGGATAAGCACTGAGCAAGAGTCCATTGAAGCTAGACTTCTAGTGGGACAAGAATTGAGTTAATTATAAAAGAGAGGGACCCCCGTGGGTCTAAGGTATGCAATTTATATTCTGAATAGTGAGTTTACCACTATTGATTATCTTTAAGAGATATACTAACTTGATCGTCGGAGTGCCCCCGGGTGGACGAACCACTGCAAGAATCTTCTCTTTTTGTTGCAAGTCAGCTAGGTGTCATCTATTCTGCCAGTTCTCTCCAGCTGAATACTGAGTTGAGCGGTGTGATCAGAAAATCACTCACACGGTTACTAACATTTTAAACGAAAAAAATAATGTGCAAAAGTAGGGGTATTAAAGTGAGATTAAAAAAATATGTAGGAATTACTAATGTAATGAATAAATTACACTAGTGGTTCCTATAAATTTTGTTTTGTTTTTTTTTTATTATTATTTTACTTAGATCCTTTTAATTTTGCATGTGATCTTTTTTTTGGTTCAAAATTTTAACAATAAGTGACAGAAAGATTGTAATGTAACAAAATTAAAAATCTAAATTGAAGTTACAAGAACCAAACTGAAACTTTGCTCAAATTAAAGAGACCAACAGTGTAATTTACCGTAACTTAAAACATCAATACTACCTATCAAAAAATATACAAATTCAACAAATTATTGAAAATTTGATATTTACAAATTAAATTTATTATGAGTGTGACTCATATCCCATCAAATTTAACTCTTTAGTATAAATTCAAATTGAGAATATTCTTAATGATATTTTTTGAAGTACATAATATTTATGAATTTAAAAAGGTTACCCAGACGGTTTAGAAGACAAAAATTTTGATGCTCGATCATTGATTTTAGTGGTGTGTTGGTATATTGTCCTTCATTCAAAATGGGTTGATTGTAATCAACAACTGATTCGGTTTTAATTTTTGTGGTCTCACTAAGACCATTTCTAATCTAGATTCAAATTTTTTATCAAATTTAAATTTGATAAAAATTTAGTAAAAATGGTATTCTAACCGTTTCACCAAGTTGATATCAAATAAAAGGAGCCTTATTTTTTTATCAAATCAATGAAGCATTTAACCTTTTATCAAATCTCACAAGTGACCGTTGGTGAACGACCGGATGAGTGACCAGTCGGACAACCGGGTGAAAGACCAAATTGGCAAAAATTTAAAGAAAATTTACTTTAGACCAATCGACCGGTTTTTCCATAAAAATTGAAAATTTAACATTGAAACGCTTGATATCAAATCAAACATTTAACCAAAATATTTACTCAAATTTGATATTAATAAAATAATAATAAACATTAGAAATGCTCTAATAAATATTTTAAGTAAATAAATTAATAAAATTTGAAATATACAAAACACACAACTATTTCAAACTTATGAATTTACTACACTCCTTCAAAATCTGAACTTTCATTAAAAAGCAAAGATTTTTGTGGGACGTCACCACAAAAATTAAAAACCGAATCAGTTGTTGATTACAATCAACCCATTTTGAATGAAGGACAACATACCAACACGTCACTAAAATCAAAGATGAGCATCAAATCTTTGTCTTCTTCTAAACCGTCTTGATAACCTTTTTAAATTCATAAATATTATATACTTCAAAAAAAATCATTAAGAATATTCTAAACGACTCTGATTCGTAACTCAAATTCGGAGGCTCGAATTTGGCTCGAATTTGGAAAAAAAAAAGAAGAGAAGAAGAAGAAGAAGGAGGAGGAAGAAGGAGGAGGACTGGAGGGGAGGGGGCCATCAAAATCGGGCTGGAGGAGCGGGGCCGGAGGCGGGGTTGCGACGATAGGATCTGCTGCTGCGACGATTGGAGCTGCTACAACAATCGGAGATGCTGCGACGATTGGCGACAGCGGAGGCACAGGAGGGGCCCTTCTCTCCTCTCCTCTCTCTTTCTCCCTCTCTCCTCCTCTTCCCCTCTGTTCTTCTCCTGTATTCAACGAAGAAGAAGAAGAAGAAAAGGAAGAGAAAGAAAAGGAAAAAAAAGAAAAAAAAAAAAAAAAAAAACAAAAAAAATGCAAAAGAAAAGAAAAAAAGAAAACAAAAAAAAAAAGATGCAAAGAAAAGAACAAAAAAAAAAGAAAATCAAAAAAAAGAAAAGAATTGAAAAGAAAAGAAGAACAAAGCTCACAAGGTCGAAAACCCGCAACGGGCG
>NW_021027082.1:498293-509338 GCF_004153795.1 Camellia sinensis | reverse complement strand
AGTGTTGTACTCTCTGTGATTGTTTAATACTTTCCATACATTAGTTTTCTTTGTGTTTGTGTTCAAAGTATGATGGTCTTGACTCCCTGGGACTTCTTAAACATCTTTTCCAACTTGCTTAATTTTAAGGCTGTGGGGTCCACTTCGAACTCAAAAGGAGAGTCCGGTATATTGACAGGGGTGGGTGCCTTGGATAGTTGTGGTGGAATCGGGGGCGGAGCTGGCCCCGCTGGAAGGTCTGTATCCTCTTGGACATTCCGGACATTCGGTGTTTCTTTGGGTATCGGAACCCTTAGTGGGGAGGAACTTGTTGCGAAGCAGATGCTCCGGTTTGCTGTTGTAACCTCATGATTAACTCTGCTTGTTCATTCATAACCGTGGCCTGCTGTTTGGCGAACTCTGCTTGTCGGACAGCATCCTGCTGCATCACTTTCATGCTTTCTTGGAGTTGGCGCACCATTTCCTCTAAACTAGTCATACTGTTCTGTTCTGACTGAATTATCGGTATATGTTCCCTCTCTGTAGGTGAAACATAACCCTGATCCCTACTGTACTCTGGTGGGGTAGATAAGGCCCTCTGAACTGACAGTTGAACTGATGCCCTTGGCCTAACTGACCTCCGTTTAGTAACCGGGGGTAAAGAATGGTACACTGGTTGTCCGCGTACCAGATCCTCGGATCGATGGAGTCGACGACCTCTAGTCCAGAGTGCTCGGGGAATATTTACCGGGTTGGAAGCAATTGTGCTAAACTATCTAGCAAAAAGATAAATAAAGCAATAAATAACCAGACAATCGGACAGCATAACGGCGTAAAATAGACACACACAACGCACAGTTGGGTATTTATAACACACAGTTGGTAAGCCGAACACACTATTCCTCGATATTGATCATTGTTCTCAAATCACCGTTCCCAAAAATGAACTCGATGCCCACAGATAACTGATTTCTCAACAACACTGATACTGGTGCCCTCGGGCCTGATACTCGAACTTGCAAACTGATATGTACGTTCCTATAGAGATACATTCTAAAGCACATAGCAGATAAGTGAGAGCCAAAACACCCCTATGTTGGGGTAGGGTTTCCTTGTCCTATTTTTGTCAGGAGCTAGGGTTTCACTACGCACGCAGTGGTTTCAAACAACCTATAATCGGGTAAGCGACCTGTCCTAGCTTGGAATGGTCACTATGGATCCGAATATGCACTAGGTCGAATGGTCGAAAAGGGTGCCCCGGTAAAAATCGGGGCTTGTGTTACCATACTGTCAGAGCCCATAACCGGTCAGCCTTATGGTCATATCTTGACAAGACAAGCCTCCGGCAAACCGTTCAGGAATGGCAGATGGCAAACACGATGTCCTAGGCGCACCAATGCACATGCAATGCAAAGAAACACATAAATGAAATCAAAACAGGATACCACGAGTTCGAGTCAAGCTCTCTAAAATCCCCAGCAGAGTCGCCAGAAACTGTAGACGCACCCGCGTGAGGGGCCTTCGTGCTACAGTTCGGACTCGATTTGTGTCACGGTTCTTAATCTGAACCAAAGAGTCCAAATTCGGCAAATCGTTTTGAGAAAACAGATTTTTAAAAAAGAAGTGCCAAACATGGACTGCTTTGCCAGATACAGAGTCGCCACCTAAATATTTTTTATGGGGGAATTTAGGAAACCCTAACTCGTTGCCAAAGGCCACATGTCCGTCATCACCAAAGTTGCCTCGGCTCGGGAGCTAGGGTACGATTGAGGAAGGTCAACTATGAGCACCCCCTCTCGCCCGATCCAAAGATCGGCCTCTACTAACCGTGATATCCGTTTTTGAAAACGTTATGTGTTCTTATCCCGATTATTAGCCTAGAATTACTATGTTATGCGCACAACACAAAAGTATAAACTAGATCGCCTAATTTGGAAATAAGCATTGCGTATCCGTTTGTTTTGAGAAATTTTTTGGAATTTGCTACTCGCAAGTAGGCTAAAACACGGATTTCAATGAACTATTCGAACTCAGACAATCCAACCTCCACCCACAGGCATTCAAGCAATTATATCACATAAGCAGCTAGCCTCATGGTAATCATGCTATCATGGCAACACTCACACGCATGCAAGGATGCTAAAGAAAAAGAACTTACAGAGTACTCCAAGCCAAAACAGAAACTAGTTAGTAATCATATGCATGATCCTAGTTCATGTTAAGATGGCTAATGCAACACATGCAAAATGCAACTAAGATAGGCTCGGCTAATCTACAATGACATGTGAAATGCTACAACTAACACGTATTCAATTTGGAATTGGAATACAAATGCAGTTAGAATGATGCGCCGAGCCCGGTGCATGCAAGACAAATGTATGAATGCACGCATGCATAGCATAAGGTATGCTAATTTAATATGCCCTAGTCTACCATCATAAGCGGGTAAATAAAAGGGAAGAAAGACGTGGGGTTGGAAGGCATACACACACTCACCCACACTTATTACACAATTGCCCTCACTCGGAGGGTCCAAATAAATATTACAGTCCGAATAAATAATACTAAATTAATTATTACAAAATTTCTAATCTAATTAACAAATTAAATGCAAAGAGAAGATGGTCGCAGCCCCCGTCTCGGGATGCGTGAATGATGCATGCTCGGATTTATCTTGCCCCGAAAGCCCGTACCATACCACTGCTGCCTCTGTTTACACTGCCATGCTTCTCTGAAAACTGCCAAAATCCTAAGACAGGTTCCCTGAACCCTGTAGGATACCATCGGCTGAAGGGAATACCCACCGGCCATGGGACTTATCCATCGGCTGGGGTTTAATATTATCGGCCATCAATCCATGGCCGGTCGACACTCTACAGTGCCGGTCGGCAAAACCTCCTTGCAGAAACTGATTTTTGACAGCAACAAGGATAGACAGTGTATGGCATAGAATTTCAAGCAAATGTATGCGCGGGCACACTCCCTATCATGCAAGGGACTCAAGGGAGCATGACCCTCGACCCTCGGGCCATCAATCATGCATTTTGATGCGTGATGGCCTAAGGAGCCAAGGTTGCAATTCAATGAAAATGCATGCAACATATAAATGAATACCAAAACCCTATCATGCCAAAGTCAAGGGCCTCGGTGACCGAGAGTTGAGACGCGTTACATCACTTGTAGTATGAACACTTCTCACCCTCACGCTAGGTTTGACACCCCAAACCAAGCAATGCAATGCATGTTATGCAAACATGGCTCGAAAATGCAACATATCACTAAAATGCAAAGCACGCCAAATGTAATGCAACATATCATGGCAAGCATGCAATGTTCCTAACATGCAATGCTACAATGCAGCTCATCATGCAATGCTAATATGGTACAATGCAAGCATGCGATTAGAGGCAACAAGTCACGCATACAACCATGTCCGAGAAGGGACTTAGACTGAAATGGAAGGCCTCAAACACCCCCAAAACAGTGGCCAAAAGTGTCTCAAGTGATGGACAAAATGCACTACAAGCATGCAAGTCAAGAGGGGCCCAAGGCTAAGGCATAACAACAGGGCACTCCACTACCACTAACCCAAACAAGCATGGCGTGAACTATACAACCCAAAAACAGAATTTTAGCATGCAAAATAGCTCCAAAACCCGCTGGTATGGCAGCCCTAAAATGACCCAAACACATAGGCATACACAATGCACATGTCAAGGCATGAAAACACAACACTTCAAGGCATTGAAAGAGACACAAAGGACAATGTAAGACCACATTATATGGACTGGAATATGATTTTCAATTAATGCCAAATGATGATAATAGGCCAAGCTAGGCATGTTAATGATCCATACACTCAAGGCTCATGATCCAAAATGCAAAGCAACTATATCAAGCATGCTAAACAAGACCAAATCAGTGGCCAACAGACCTCATGCATGACAAAATATGGTCAAGAACTTCACAAAGTGAAGCCAAAATATGAGAGCATGGTAGTCAAGAGTCATGATGCATTTCTAGGCACAAACAAGGGAATACAAAGCAAGTATGTTAAGCATGCAAAGGGCCACCAATCTGACCAAAAACAGAGATAACATGTGACCTAAATAGCACCAAAAACACTCTGATATGGAGCCAAAAACAACCAAGCATATATGCTACCCTTATGAGCCCAAAACATGCACAAATGAGACACAAAGGGAGAGGGGTGTCCCTCCCCTATACAAGACTTCAAACCATCTTCCTCACCACTGAAAATCCACTGGATTTCAGTGGTGAGAAGGCTACTACAACAAAGCAAATAAGGCTTAAAGAAAAAGACACCAAAATGGGCTAAAAGAGACCTAAGAGGGGGATTTCGACCCCCAATGCCAAAACACCCTTAATGAAAGTTCTTAAGAATGAAAAATACAAGACTTTTTTCAGTTATACACAAAGCTTAAATCAACATGCAAGACTGGTCAAAAGCCAATGCAAGATTGGGGAAAATAAAGCAAGAAACTCACCCTTGAAGAACACTTCAAGAACAGTTGGTCCAGCCACTCTTTTCTGACCAAAATCAGTCCAAAACCTTAAGAATCAACCCTCAATGTCTCTCAAACTCGAAGCAAGGTGTGGTAGTGTGTGTCTTAGTGCAAAACTAAGGTAAAAATGCACTTTTAGGCCACAAAACACACACAAGGGAGGAGAGAGAGTAAAATATAGAGAGAGAGGGTGTATATATCAGATATATATATGTATAAGCTCTGGTTTTTCTTTCAAAACCACCAACCCTTGACAATGGGAGAAGAGGGGTCCTTATATAGGCAAAGGGAAATGGTTTAAGCTTCTCAAAGAAGGCTAAGTGAAGGGGCAAAGGGGGCAAAGGAGTCAAGGCTTCTTGAGGAAGCTAGGACAGCTGGCCAAGCTTCCTCAAGAAGCTTGGCCAAAGGGTTCAACCTTCTAGAAGGGAAAGGGGTGCAAAGGCTCAAAACAGCCACTTCATGCACGGGGAGGAGTGTTGGTGCATTCCAGCTGGCACAGCTGGCATGCACCAAGTCTGAAGGGTGCAGAAGGGTCACACCTGCTAGCAAAATAGGTCACCGGCCAAATAAAGTGCCGGCCGGCCATATAGAGTGTCGGCCGGCCATATAGGCCGATGGGGTGTGGGAATGGCCAACAAGTCATTCCCTGCCTTTCAAGGCAAAAGCACAAGTATTTGGTGCAAAACCAAACACAAGACGAACAAGTTGAGAGATCCTGAGGCAAGGCACGCAACCAAGGCCTCCGGGAACTCAAAACGAACACGAACATGGATGATCACCGAGTGTTCCACCGGTGACGTCCAAGTCTTGAGGACGGTCAAAAATGTGGTGTCTACAACATCATGTAAGAGGGTCCTAATAAACGTTCGAGTGTTCGAACCATAATGCACGAGAAATGGCAAGTAAACACCATAATTGCATATCTGCCATCATGCAAAGGGGTCTGAATAAGTGTCCGAGTGATTAAACCTTAATGCTTGAGAAATGGCAAGTAAACACCATAATTATATATCTGCCATCATGCAAGAGGGTCCGAATAAGTGTTTGAGCGTTCTAATCCGAATGCGTGAGAAATAGCAAGTAAACACCATAATTACACATCTACCATCATGCAAGGGGGTCCACATAAGTGACCGAATTTCGAGCCCTAATGCATGAGATACGGAAAGTAAATACCATAATTACATATCTGCCATCAAGCAAGAGAGTCCAAACAGGTGTCCGAGTGTTTAAATCCAAATACAAGAGAAATGACAAGTAAACACCATAATCGCATATCTGTCATCATGCAAGATGGTCCGAATAAATGTACGAGTGTTCAAACCCTAATGCACGAGAAATGGCAAATAAACACCATAATTACATATCTGCCATCATGCAAGAGGGTCCAAATAAGTGTCCGAGTGTTTAAAACCTAATACATGATAAATGGCAAATAAACACCATAATTACATATTTGCCATCATGCAAGAGGGTTCGATTAAATGTCCGAGTGTTCGAACCCGAATGCATGAGAAATGGCAAGTAAACCCTATAATTACATATCGGCCAACATGCAAGTGCGTCCGAATAAGTGTCCCTGTGTTCGAACCATGATGCACGAGAAATGGCAAGTAAACACCATAATTACATATCTGCCATCGTGTAACAGTGTCTGAATAAGTGTCCGAGTGTTCGAATCCTAATGCGTGAGAAATGGCAAGTAAACACCATAATTACACATCTACCATAATGCAAGAGGGTCCAAATAAGTGTCCGAATTTCGAGCCCTAAAGCATGAGATACGGAAAGTAAAAACCATAATTACATATCTGCCATCATGGAAGAGAGTTCGAATAAGTGTCCGAGTATTCAAACTGTAATGCACGAGAAATGACAAGTAAACACCGTAATTGCATATCTGTCATCATGCAAGATGGTCTGAATAAGTGTCCGAGTGTTCGAACCCTAATGCACGAGAAATGGCAAGTAAACGCCATAATTACATATCTGCCATCATGCAAGTGGGTCCGAATAAGTGTCCGAGTGTTTAAACCCTAATGAATGAGAAATGGAAAGTAAACACCATATTTACATATCTGCCATCATGCAAGAGGGTCGGAAATAAGGTCTGAGTGTTCGAATCCTAATGTGTGAGAAATGGCAAATAAACACCATAATTACATATCTGCCATCTTGCAAAAGGGTCCGAATATGTGTCCGAATTTCGAACCCAAATACGTGAGATACGGTGAATAAAGACCATAATTACATAACTGCCATCATGCAATAAAGTCTGATTAAGTGTCCGAGTGTTTGAGCCCTAATGCATGAGAAATGACATGTAAGCACCATAATTGCATATCTGCCATCGTGCAAGATGGTCCGAATAACTGTCTGAGTGTTCCAATCCTAATGCACGAGAAATGGCAAGTAAACACCATAATTACATATCTGTCATCATACAAGAGGGTCCGAATAAGTGCCCGACTGTTTAAACCCAAATGCATGAGAAATGGCAAGTAAATAACATAATTACATATCTGCCATCATGCAAGAGGGTCTGAATAAGTGTCTGATTGTTCGAACCCTAATGCATGAGAAATGGCAAGTAAACACCATAATTACATGTCTGCCATCATGCAAGAGGGTACGAATAAGTGTTCGAGTGTTCAAACCGTAATGCATAAGAAATGGCAAATAAACACCTTAATTACATATCTGCCATAATACAAAATGGTCGAAATAAGTGTTCGAGTGTTCGAACCAAAATGCACGAGAAATGGCAAGTAAACACCGTAATCACATATCGTCCATCATGAGAGGGCCCGAATAAGTGTCCGAGTGTTTAAACCCTAATGCTTGAGAAATGGCAAGTAAACACCATAATTACATATCTGCCATCATGCAAGAGGGTCCGAACAGGTGTCTGAATTTCGAACCCAAATGCATGAGATACGGTAACTAAAGACCATAATTACATATCTGCCATCGTGCAAGAGAGTCCGATTAAGTGTCCAAGGGTTAACCCCTAATGCATGAGAAATGACAAGTAAACACCATAATTGCATATCTGCCATCATCCAAGATGGTCCGAATAAATGTCCGAGTGTTCAAACCTTAATGCACGAGAAGTGGCAAATAAACGCCATAATTACATATTTGCCATCATGTAAGCGGGTCCGAATAAGTGCCTGAGTGTTTAAACTGTAATGCATAAGAAATGGCAAGTAAACACCTTAATTACATATCTGCCAGCATGCAAGGGGGTCCGAATAAGTGTCCGAGTGTTTAAACCTTAACGCTTGAGAAATGACAAGTAAACACCATAATTATATATCTGCCATCATGCATGAGGGTCTGAATAAGTGTCCGAGTGTTTAAAACCCAATGCGTGAGAAATGGCAAGTAAACACCATAATTACATATCTGCCATCATGCAAAAGGGTCCGAGTAAATGTCCGATTGTTCGAGGAATGGCAAGTAAACACCAAAATTACACATCTACCATCATGCAAGGGGGTCCACATAAGTGACCGAATTTCGAGCCCTAATGCATGAGATACGGAAAGTAAAGACCATAATTACATATCTGCAATCAAGTAAGAGAGTCCGAACAAGTGTCCGAGTGTTTAAACCCAAATACATGAGAAATGACAAGTAAACACCATAATTGCATATCTGCCATCATGCAAGATGGTCCGAATAAATGTACGAGTGTTCGAACCCTAATGCACGAGAAATGGCAAGTAAACACCATAATTACATATCTGCCATCATGCAAGAGGATCCGAATAAGTGTCCGAGTGTTTAAAACCCAATGCATGAGAAATGGCAAGTAAACACCATAATTACATATCTGCCATCATGCAAAAGGGTCCGAGTAAATGTCCGATTGTTCGAACCCTAATGCATGAGCAATGGCAAGTAAACACCATAATTACATATCGGCCATCATGCAAGTGGGTTTGAATAAGTGTCCCTCTGTTCGAACCATAATGCATGAGAAATGGCAAGTAAACACCATAATTACATATCTGCCATCGTGTAAGAGTGTCTGAATAAGTGTCCGAGTGTTCGAATCCTAATGCGTGAGAAATGGCATGTAAACAATATAATTACACATCTACCATCATGCAAGAGTGTCCAAATAAGTGTCCGAATTTCGAGCCCTAAAGCGTGAGATACGGAAAGTAAAAGCCATAATTACACATCAGCCATCATGGAAGAGAGTCCAAATAAGTGTCCGAGTATTTAAACCGTAATGCACGAGAAATGACAAGTAAACACCATAATTGCATATCTGTCATCACGCAAGATGGTCTGAATAAGTGTCCGAGTGCTCGAACCCTGATGCACGAGAAATGGCAAATAAACACCGTAATTACATATCTGCCATCATGCAAGAGGGTCCGAATAAGTGTCCGAGTGTTTAAACGCTAATGCATGAGAAATGGCAAGTAAATAGCATAATTACATATCTGCCATCATGCAAGAAGGTCCGAATAAGTGTCCGAGTGTCTAAAACCTAATGCATGAGAAATGGCCAGTAAAACCATAATTACATATCTGCCATCACGCAAGATTGTCCGAATAAGTGTCCGAGTGTTCGAACCATAATGCATGAGAAATGGCATGTAAGCACCAAAATTACATATCTTCCATCACGCAACAGGATCCGAATAAGTGTCCGAGTGTTTAAACCCTAATGCATGATAAATGGCAAGTAAACAACATAATTGGATATTTGCCATCATGCAAGAGGGTCTGAATAAGTGTCCAAGTGTTCGAACCCTAAGCGTGAGAAATGGCAAGTAAACACCATAATTACATATCTGCCATCACGTAAGAGGGTCGGAATAGCTGTCCGAATGTTTAAACCCTAAGGCATGAGAAATGGCAAGTAAACACCATAATTACATATCTGTCATCATGCAAGATGGTCCGAACAAGTGTCCTAGTGTTTAAACCCTAATGCATAAGAAATGGCAAGTAAACACCTTGATTACATGTATGACATCAAGCATGAGGGTCCTAATAAACGTTCGAGTGTTCGAACCATAACGCATGAGAAATGGCAAGTAAACATCATAATTACATGTCTGCCAGCATGCAAGGGGGTCCGAATAAGTGTCCGAGTGTTTAAACTTTAATGCTTGAGAAATGGCAAGTAAACACCAAAATTATATATCCGCCATCATGCATGATGGTCCGAATAAGTGTCCGAGTGTTTGAATCCTAATGCGTGAGGAATGGCAAGTAAACACCATAATTACACATCTACCATCATGCATGGGGGTCCACACAAGTGACCGAATTTCGAGCCCTAATGCATGAGATACGGAAAGTAAAGACCATAACTACATATCTGCAATCAAGTAAGAGAGTCCGAACAAGTGTTCGAGTGTTTAAACCCAAATACATGAGAAATGACAAGTAAACACCATAATTGCATATCTGCCATCATGCAAGATGGTCCGAATAAATGTACAAGTGTTCGAACCCTAATGCACGAGAAATGGCAAGTAAACACCATAATTACAAATCTGCCATCATGCAGGAGGGTCCGAATAAGTGTCCGAGTGTTTAAACCCCAATGCATGAGAAATGGTAAGTAAACACCATAATTACACATCTGCCATCATGCAAGAGGGTCCGAGTAAATGTCCGAGTGTTCGAACCTAATGCATGAGCAATGGCTAGTAGACACGATAATTACATATCGGCCATCATGCAAGTGGGTCCGAATAAGTGTCCCTGTGTTCGAACCAAAATGGACGAGAAATGGCAAGTAAACACCATAATTACATATCTGCCATCGTGTAAGAGTGTCCGAATAAGTGTCCGAGTGTTCTAATCCTAATGCATGAGAAATGGCAAGTAAACACCATAATTACACATCTACCATCCTGCAAGAGGGTCCAAATAAGTGTCCAAGTTTCGAGCCCTAAAGCATGAGATACAGAAAGTAAAAACCATAATTACATATCTGCCATCATGGAAGAGAGTCCGAATAAGTGTCCGAGTATTTCAACCGTATTGCACGAGAAATGACAAGTAAACACCATAATTGCATATCTGTCATCACGCAACATGGTCCGAATAAGTGTCCGAGTGCTCGAACCCTGATGCACGAGAAATGGCAAGCAAACACCATAATTACATATCTACCATCATGGAAGATGGTCCGAATAAGTGTCCGAGTGTTTAAACGCTAATGCATGAGAAATGGTAAGAAAATAGAATAGAATAATTACATATCTGCCATCATGCATGAGGGTCCGAATAAGTGTCCGAGTGTATAAAACCTAATGCATGAGAAATGCAAGTAAAACCATAATTACATATCTGCCATCACGCAAGATTGTCCGAATAAGTGTCCGAGTGTTCGAACCATAATGCATGAGAAATGGCATGTAAGCACCAAAATTACATATCTTCCATCATGCAACAGGGTCCGAATAAATGTCCGAGTGTTTAAACCCTAATGCATGAGAAATGGCAAGTAAACACCATAATTGGATATCTACCATCATGCAAGAGGGTCTGAATAAGTGTCCA
>NW_021027082.1:476024-498268 GCF_004153795.1 Camellia sinensis | reverse complement strand
CTCCAAAGTGTTCAACCCGAAGCGTGAGAAATGGCAAGTAAACATCATAATTACATATCTGCCATCACGTAAGAGGGTCGGAATAAGTGTCCGAATGTTTTAAACCCTAAGGCATGAGAAATGGCAAGTAAACACCATAATTACATATCTGTCATCATGCAAGATAGTCCGAACAAGTGTCCTAGTGTTTAAACCCTAATGCATAAGAAATGGCAAGTAAACACCTTGATTACATGTATGACATCAAGCATGAGGGTCCTAATAAACGTTCGAGTGTTCGAACCATAACGCATGAGAAATGGCAAGTAAACATCATAATATACATATCTGCCAGCATGCAAGGGGGTCCGAATAAGTGTCCGAGTGTTTAAACTTTAATGCTTGAGAAATGGCAAGTAAACACCAAAATATATATCCGCCATCATGCATGATGGTCCGAATAAGTCTCCGAGTGTTTGAATCCTAATGCGTGAGGAATGGCAAGTAAACACCATAATTACACATCTACCATCATGCAAGGGGGTCCACACAAGTGACCGAATTTCGAGCCCTAATGCATGAGATACGGAAGTAAAGACCATAATTACATATCTGCAATCAAGTAAGAGAGTCCGAACAAGTGTCCGAGTGTTTTAAACCCAAATACATGAGAAATGACAAGTAAACACCATAATTGCATATCTGCCATCATGCAAGATGGTCCGAATAAATGTACAAGTGTTCGAACCCTAATGCACGAGAAATGGCAAGTAAACACCATAATTACAAATCTGCCATCATGCAGGAGGTCCGAATAAGTGTCGAGTGTTTAAACCCCAATGCATGAGAAATGGTAAGTAAACACCATAATTACACATCTGCCATCATGCAAGAGGGTCCGAGTAAATGTCCGAGTGTTCGAACCTAATGCATGAGCAATGGCTAGTTGACACGATAATTACATATCGGCCATCATGCAAGTGGGTCGAATAAGTGTCCCTGTGTTCGAACAAAATGGACGAGAAATGGCAAGTAAACACCATAATTACATATCTGCCATCGTGTAAGAGTGTCCGAATAAGTGTCCGAGTGTTCTAATCCTAATGCATGAGAAATGGCAAGTAAACACCATAATTACACATCTACCATCCTGCAAGAGGGTCCAAATAAGTGTCCAAATTTCGAGCCCTAAAGCATGAGATACAGAAAGTAAAAACCATAATTACATATCTGCCATCATGGAAGAGAGTCTGAATAAGTGTCCGAGTATTTTAAACCGTATTGCACGAGAAATGACAAGTAAACACCATAATTGCATATCTATCATCACGCAACATGGTCCGAATAAGTGTCCGAGTGCTCGAACCCTGATGCACGAGAAATGCAAGCAAACACCATAATTACATTGTCTGCCATCATTGCAAGATGGCAAAATAAGTGTCCGAGTGTTTAAACGCTAATGCATGAGAAATGGTAAGTAAAATAGAATAATTACATATCTGCCATCATGCAAGAGGGTCCGAATAACTGTCTGATGTCTAAAACCTAATGCATGAGAAAATGCAAGTAAAACCATAATTACATATCTGCCATCACGCATGATTGTCCGAATAAAGTGTCCGAAGTGTTCGAACCCTTAATGCATGAGGAAATGGCATGTAAGCACCAAAATTACATATCTTCCATCATGCAACAGGGTCCGAATAAGTGTCGAGTGTTTAAACCCTAATGCATGATAAATGGAAAGTAAAACGACAATCTCTCTCTTTTTTGTCCGGTGTTTCGAACTAATGCCGTGAGCAATGGCAAGTAAACACGATAATTACATATCCCCATCATGCAAGTGGGTCCGAATAAGTGTCCCCTGTTGTTGCGAACCAAAATGGACGAGAAAATGGCAAGTAAACACTATAATTACATATCTGCCATCGTGTAAGAGTGTCGCGAAATAAGTGTCCGATGTTCTAATCCTAATGCATGCAAATGGCAAAGAACACTCATAATTACACATTACCATGCTCTGCAAGAGTGGTCCAAATAAGTGTCGCAAGTTTCGAGCCCTAAGCATGAGATACAGAAAGTAAACCATAATTACATATCTGCCATCAATGGAAGAGAGTCCGAATAAGTGTCACGAGTATTTCAACCGTATTGCACGAGAAATGAGACAAGTAAACACCATAATTGCATATCTGTCTCAACGACAACATGGTCGAATAAGTGTCCGAGTGCCGAACCCTGATGCACGAGAATGGCAAGCAAACACCATAATTACATATCTACACCACATGGAAGATGGTCCGAATAGTGTCCGATTTGTGTTTAAACGCTATGCATGAGAATGGTAAAGAAAATAGAATAGAATAATTACATATCTGCCATCCATGCATGAGGGTCGAATAAGTGTCCGAGTGTATAAAACCTAAATGCATGAGAAATGCAGTAAAACCATAATTACATATCTGCCAACACGCAGAATTGTCGCGAATAAGTGTCGCGAGTGTTCGAACGCATAAATGCATGAGAAATGGCATGTAAGCACCAAAATTACTAATCTTCCATACAGCAACAGGGTCGAATAAATGTCGAGTGTTTAAAACCCTAATGCATGATAAATGGCAAGTAAACAACATAATTGGAATATCTGCCATCATGCAAGAGGTCTGAATAAAGTGTCCAGTGTTCGAACCCGAAGCAGTGAGAAATGGCAAGTAAACCATCATAATTACATATCTGCCATCAGCGTAAGAGGGTCGCGAATAAGCTGTCCGAATGTTTAAACCCTAAGGCATGAGAAATGGCAAGTAAACACCATATATTACAATATCTGTCATCATGCAAGATAGTCCGAAACAAGTGTCCTATGTGTTTAAACCCTAATGCAATAAGAAATGGCAAGTAAACACCTTGAATTCAACATGGTGATGAACATCAAGCATGAGGGTCCTAATAACGTTCGAGTGTTGAACCATACGCAATGAGGAAATGGCAAGTAAACATCATAATACATATCTGCCAGCATGCAAGGGGGTCCGAATAAGTGTCCGAGTGTTTAAACTTTAATGCTTGAGAAATGGCAAGTAAACCCAAAATTATATATCCGCCATCATGCATGAATGGTCCGAATAAGTCTCCGAGTTTTGAATCCTAATGCGTGAGGAATGGCAAGTAAACACCATAATTACACATCTAACCATCATGCAAGGGGGTCCACATCAAGTGACCGAATTTTCGAGCCTAAATGCTATGAGATACGGAAAGTAAAGACCATAATTACATATCTGCAATCAGTAAGAGAGTCCGAACAAGTGTCCGAGTGTTTAAACCCAAATACATGAGAAATGACAAGTAACACCATAATTGGCAATATCTGGCCATCATGCAAGATGGTCCGATAATAAATGTACAAGTGTTCGATACCCTAAATGCACGAGAAATGGCAAAGTAAACACCATAATTACAAATCTGCCATCATGCAGGAGGGTCCGAATAAGTGTCCGGAGTGTTTAAACCCCAATGCATGAGAAATGGTAAGTAAACACCATAATTACACATCTGCCATCATGCAAGAGGGTCCGAGTAAATGTCCGCGAGTGTTCGAACCTAATGCGTGAGCAATGGCTATAGACCGATAATTACATACTGGCCATCATGCAAGTGGGTCCGAATAAGTGTCCCTGTGTTTTTCGAACCAAAATGGGAGCGAAAATGGCAAGTAAACACCATAATTACATATCTAGCCATCTGTAAAGAGTGTCGAATACGTGTCCGAGTGTTCTAATCCTAATGCAAATGAGAAATGGCAAGTAAACACCATAATTACACATCTACCAATCCTGCAAGGGGTCCAAATAAGTGTCCAAATTTTCGAGCCCTAAAGCATGAGATACAGAAAGTAAAACCATAATTACATATCTGCCATCATGGAAGAGAGTCGAATAAGTGTCCGAGTATTTAACCGTATTGCACGGAAATGACAAGTAAACACCATAATTGCATATCTATCATCACGCAACATGGTCCGAATAAGTGTCGCGAGTGCTCGAACCCTGATGCGAGAAATGCCAAGCAAACACCATAATTACATTCTGCCATCATCAAGATGGTCGAATAAGTGTCCGAGTGTTTAAACGCTAATGCATGAGAATGGTAAGTAAAATAGAATAATTACATATCTGCCATCATGCAGAGGGTCCGAATAAGCTGTCGAGTGTAAAAACCTAATGCATGAGAAATGCAAGTAAAACCATAAATTACATATCTGCCATCACGCAGAATGTTCCGAATAAGTGTCCGAGTGTTCGAAACCTAATGCATGAGAAATGGCATGTAAGCACCAAAATTCATATCTTCCATCATGCACAGGGTCCGAATAATGTCCGAGTGTTAACCCTAAATGCATGATAAATGGAAAGTAAACGACATAATTTGGATATCTATGCCATTTCTCATGCTCTAGGGTTTAACATTCGGACACTTATTCCGACCCTCTTACGTGATGGCAGATTATGTAATATGGTGTATATACTTGGCCATTTCCTCATGTTTACGGTTAGCAAGATGGTCCGAATAAGTGTCCGAGTGTTTAAACCCTAATGCATGAGAAACGGCAAGTAAACACCATAATTACATATCTGGCATCATGCAAGAGGGTCCGAATAAGTGTCCGAGTGTTTAAACCCTAATGCATGAGAAATGGAAAATAAAAACCATAATTACATATCTGCCATAATGCAAGAGGGTCCGAATAACTGTCTGAGTGTTTAAACCCTAGTGCATGAGAAATGACAAATAAACACCATAATTACATATTTGCCATCATGCAAGAGGGTTTGAATAAGTGTCAGAGTGTTTAAATCGTAATGCAAGCGAAATGGCAAATAAACACCATAATTACATATCTCCCATGACGCAGGATCGTCTGAGTAAGTGTTCGAGTGTTTAAGCCCTAATGCATGAGAAATGGCAACTAAACACCATAATTACAGATCTGCCATCATGCAAGAGGGTCCGAATAAGTGACCGAGTATTTAAACCCTAATGCATGAGTAATGGCATATAAACACCATAATTACATATCTGCGATCATGTAAGAGTGTCTGAATAAGTGTCCGAGTGTTTAAACCCTATTGCATGAGAAATGGAAAATAAACACCATAATTACATATCTGCCATCATACAAGAGGGTCCGAATAAGTGTCTGAGTCTTTGAACCCTAAAGCATGAGAAATGGAAAATAAACACCATAATTACATATCTGCCATCATGCAAGAGGGTCCGAAAAAGTGTTCGAGCGTTTAAACCCCAATGCATGAGAAATGGCAAATAAACACCATAATTACATATTTGCCAGCATGGAAGAGGGTCCGAATAAGTGTCTCAGTGTTTAAACCCAAATGCATGAGAAATGGCAAGTAAACACCGTAATTATATATCTGCCATCAAGCAAGTGGGGCGGAATAAGTGTCCGAGAATTTGAACCCTAATGCATGAGAAATGGCAAATAAACACCAAAATTACATATCTTCCATCACGCAAGAGGGTCGGAATAAGTTTCCGAGTGTTTAGACCCTAATGCATGAGAAATGGCAAGTAAACACCATAATTACATATCTGGCATCATACAAGAAGGTCCGAATAAGTGTCCGAGCGTTTAAACCCTAATGCATGAGAAATGGCAAATAAACACCATAATTACATATATGCCATAATACAAGAGAGTCCGAATAAGTGTCTGAGTGTTTAAACCCTAGTGCATGAGGAATGACAAATAAACACCATAATTACATATTTTCCATCATGCAAGAGGGTTCGAATAAGTGTCAGAGTGTTTAAACCGTAATGCAAGAGAAATGGCAAATAAACACCATAATTACATATCTGCCATCATGCAGGATCGTCTGAATAACTGTCCGAGTGTTTAAGCCCTATTGCGTGAGAAATGGCAAGTAAACAACATAATTACATATCTGCCATCATGCAAGAGGGTCCGAATAAGTGACCAAGTATTTAAACCCTAATGCATGAGAAATGGCATATAAACGCCATAATTACATATCTGCAATCATGCAAGAGCGTTCGAATAAGTGTCCAAGTGTTTAAACCCAAATGCATGAGAAATGGCAAATAAACACCATAATTACATATCTGCCATCATGGTAGAGGGTCCGAACAAGTGCCTGAGTGTTTAAACCCTAATGCATGGGAAATGGCCAGTAAACACTGTAATTATATATCTTCCATCAAGCAAGTGGGTCAGAAATGGTGTCCGAGAATTTGAACCCTAATGCATGAGAAATGGCAAATAAAGACCAAAATTACATATCTGCCATCATGCAAGAGGGTCGGAATAAGTGTCCGAGTGTTTAAACCCTAATGCATGAGAAATGGCAAGTAAACACCATAATTACATATCTGCCATCATGCAAAAGGGTCCGAATAAGTGTCTGCGTGTTTAAACCTTAATGCAAGAGAAATGGCAAATAAACACCATAATTACATACCTGCCATCATGCAAGACGGTCCGAATAAGTGTCTGAGTGTTTAAACCCTAATGCATGAGAAACGTAAAATAAACACCATAATTACATATCTGCCATCATGCAAGAGGGTCCGAATAAGTGTCCGAGTGTTTAAACCCTAATGCGTGAGAAATGGAAAGTAAACACCATAATTACATATCTGGCATCATGCAAGTGGATCCGATTAAGTGTCTGAGTGTCTAAACCCTAATGCGTGAGAAATGGAAAGTAAACACCATAATTACATATCGGCCATCAAGCAAGTGGGTCGGAGTAAGTGTCCGAGAATTTAAACCGTAATGCATGAGAAATGGCAAATAAACATCAAAATTACATATTTGCCATCATGCAAGAGGGTCGGAATAAGTGTCCGAGTGTTTAAACCCTAATGCATGAGAAATGGCAAGTAAACACCATAATTACATATCTGCCATCAGGCAAGAGGGTCCGAATAAGTGTCCGAGGGTTTAAACCCCAATGCGTAAGAAATGCCAAGTAAACACCGTAATTACATATCTTCCATCATGCAGGAGGGTCTGAATAAGTGTCCGAGTGTTTAAACCCTAATGCATGGGAAATGACAAGTAAACACCATAATTACATATCTGCCATCACGCAAGAGGATCCGAATAAGTGACCGAATTTTTGATTCCTAATGCTCTAGAAATGGCAAGTAAACACCATAACTACATATCTGCCATCATGCAAGAGGGTCCGAATTAGTGTCCGAGTGTTTAAACCCTAATCCACGAGAAATGGCAAGTAAACACCATATTTACATATCTACCATCATGCAAGAGGGACCGAATAACTGTCCGAGAATTTAAACCCTAATGCATGAGAAATGGCAAGTAAACACCATAATTACATATCCGCCATCAAGCAAGTGGGTCAGAATAAGTGTCCGAGAATTTTAACCCTAATGCATGAGAAATGGCAAATAAACAACAAAATTACATATCTGCCATCACGCAAGAGGGTCGGAATAAGTGTCCGAGTCTTTAAACCCTAATGCATGAGAAATGGCAAGTAAACACCATAATAACCTATCTGCCATCGTGCCAGAGGGTCCGAATAAGTGTCCGAGTGTTTAAACGCTAATGCATGAGAAATGGCAAATAAACACCATAATTACATATTTGCCATCATGCAAGACGGTACGAATAAGTGTCTGAGTGTTTAAACCCTAATGCATGAGAAATGGCAAGTAAACACCATAATTACCTATCTGCCATCATGCAAGAGGGTCCGAATAAGTGTCCGAGTGTTTAAACCCTAATGTATGAGAAATGGTTAATAAACACCATAATAACATATCTGCCATCATGCAAGGAGGTCCGAATAAGTGTCTGATTGTTTAAACACTAATGCATGAGAAACGGAAAATAAACACCATAATTACATATCTGCCATCATGCAAGAGGGTTCGAAGAAGTGTCCGAGTGTTTAAACCCTAATGCATGAGAAATGGCAAATAAACACCATAATTACATATCTGCCATCATGCAAGACGATCCGAATGAGTGTCTGAGTGTTTAAACCGTAATGGATGAGAAACGGAAAATAAACACCATAATTACATATCTGCCATCATACAAGATGGTCCGAATAAATGTCCGAGTGTTTAAACTCTAATGCATGAGAAATGGCAGTTAAACACCATAATTACATATCTGCCATCATGCTAGAGGGTCCGAATAAGTGTCTGAGTGTTCAAACCCTAATGCATGAGAAATGGAAACTGAACACCATAATTACTTATCTGCCATCATGCATGAGGGTCCGAATAAGTGTCCGAGTGTTTTAACCCTAATGCACGAGAAATGGCAAATAAACACTATAATTACTTATCTGCCGTCATGCAAGAGGGTCCGAATAAGTGTCCGAGTGTTTAAACCCCAATGCATAAGAAATGGCAACTAAACACCATAATTACATATCTGCCATCACGCTGGACGGTCTGAATAAGTGTCCGAGTGTTTAAACCCTAATGCTTGGGAAATGGCAAGTAAACACCATAATTACATATCTGTCATCACGCCAGAGGATCCGAATAAGTGACCGAATTTTTGAATCCAAAGTCTCCAGAAATGGCAAGTAAACACCATAACTACATTTTTGCCATCATGCAAGAGGGTCTGAATAAGTGTCCAAGTGTTTAAACACTAATCCATGAGAAATGGCAAGTAAACACCATAATTACGTATCTGCCATCAAGCAAGTGGGTCGGAATAAGTGTCCGAGAATTTAAGCCCTAATGCATGAGAAATGGCAAATAAACACCATAATTACATATCTGCCATCAAGCAAGTGGGTCGGAATAAGTGTCCAAGAATTTAAACCCTAATGCAAGAGAAATGGCAAATAAACACCATAATTACATATCTGCCATCATGCAGGATCGTCTGAATAAGTGTACGAGTGTTTAAGCCGTAACGCATGAGAAATGGCAAATAAACCCCATAATTACACATCTGCGATCATGCAAGAGGGTCCGAATAAGTGACCGAATATTTAAACCCTAATGCATGGGAAATGGCATATAAACTCCATAATTACATATCTGCGATCATGCAAGTGGGTCCAAATAAGTGTCCGAGTGTTTAAACCCTAATGCATGAGAAATGGCAAGTGAACACCATAATTACATATCTGCCATCATGCAAGAGGGTCCGAATAAGTGTCCGAGTCTTTAAACCCTAATGCGTGATAAATGGAAAATAAACACCATAATTACATATCTGCCATCATGCAAGAGGGTCCGAATAAGTGTCTGAGTGTTTAAACCCTAATGTGTGAGAAATGAAAAATAAAAAGCGT
The DNA here is from genome assembly GCF_004153795.1 of Camellia sinensis. Lineage (NCBI taxonomy): Eukaryota > Viridiplantae > Streptophyta > Magnoliopsida > Ericales > Theaceae > Camellia > Camellia sinensis. Next base: position 488,948 of record NW_021027082.1, on the reverse strand, counting down.
AATTATATATCTGCCATCATGCAAGAGGGTCCGAAAAAGTGTCCGAGTGTTTAAACCTAATGCCTGAGAAATGGCAAATAAACACGATAATTGCATATCTGCCATCATGCAAGAGGGTCCAATTATGTGTCTGAGTGTTTAAACCCTAATGCATGAGAAATGGAAAGTAAACACCATAATTACATATCTGCCATCATGCAAGAGGGTCCGAATAAGTGTCCGAGTGTTTAAATCCTAATGCATGAGAAATGGCAAGTAAACACCACAATTTCATGTCTGCCATCATGCAAGAGGGTCCCAATAACTGTCCGAGTGTTTAAGCCCTAATGCATGAGAAATGGCAAGTAGACACCATAATTACATATCTGCCATCATGCAAGGGGTCCGAATAAGTGTACGAGAATTTAAACCCTAACGCATGAGAAATGGCAAATAAACACCAAAATTACATATCTGCCATCATTCAAGAGGGTCAGAATAAATGACCGAGTGTGTAAACCCAAATGCTTGAGAAAAGGCAAGTAACACCATAATTACATATCTTCCATCATGAAAGAGGGGCCGAATAAGTGTCCGAGGGTTTAAACCCTAATGCAAGAGAAATGGCAAAGAAACACCATAATTACATATCTGCCATCACGCAAGAGGGTCCAAATAAGCGTCTGAGTGTTTAAACCCTAAAGCATGAGAAATGGAAAATAAACACCATAATTAGATTTCTGCCATCATGCAACAGGGTCCTAATAAGTGTCCGAGTGGTTAAACCATAATGTATGAGAAATGACAAACAAACACCACAATTACATATCTGCCATCATGCAAGAAGTTCGGAATAACTATCCGAGTGTTTAAACCCTAGTGCATGAGAAATGGCAAGTAAACACCATAATTACACATTTGCCATCATGCAAGGGGGTCCGAATAAATGTCCGAGAATTTAAACTCTAATGCATGAGAAATGGAAAATAAACACCAAAATTACATATCCGCCATCATGCAAGAGGGTCCGAATAAGAGTCCGAGTGTTTAAACCCTAATGCATGAGAAATGGCAAATAAACACCATAATTACATATCTGTCATCATGCAAGAGGGTCAGAATAAGTGTCCGAGTGTTTAAGCCCTAATGCATGAGAAATGGCAAGTAAACACCGTAATTCCATAGCAGCCATAAGGCAAGGGGGTCCGAATAAGTGTCCGAAAATATAAACCCTATTGCATGAGAAATGGAAAATAAACACCAAAATTACATATCTGCCATCATGCAAGAGGGTCCGAATAAGTGTCAGAGTGTTTAAACCCTAATGCATGATAAATGGCAAGTAAACACCATAATTACATATCTGCCATCATGCAAGAGGGTCCGAGTAAGTGTCCGAGTGTTTAAACCATAATGCATGAGAAATGGCAAGTAAACACCGTAATTACATATCTGCCATAATGCCAGAGGGTCGGAATAAGTGTCCGAGTGTTTAAACCCTAATGCATGAGAAATGCCAAGTAAACACCATAATTACATATCTGCCATCTTGCAAGGGGGTCGGAATAAGTGTCCGAGTGTTTAAACCCTAATGCAAGAGAAATGGCAAGTAAACACCATAATTACATATCTGCCATCATGCAAGAGGGTCCGAATAAGTGTCCGAATTTTTGAATCCCAATGCTCGAGAAAATGGCAAGTAAACACCATAACTACATCTCTGCCGTCATGCAAGAGGGTCTGAAGATGTGTCCGAGTGTTTAAACTGTAATGCATGAGAAATGGAAAATAAACACCATAATTACATATCTGCCATCATGCAAGAGGGTCCGAATGAGTGACGGAATTTTTCAATGCCAATGCTCGAGAAATGGCAAGTAAACACCATAACTACATATCTGCCTTCATGCATGAGGGTATGAATAAGTTTCCGAGTGTTTAAACCCTAATGCATGAGAAATGGCAAGTAAACACCATAATTACATATCTGCCATCATGCAAATGGGTCCGAATAAGTGTCCGAGTGTTTAAACCCTAATGCAAGAGAAATGGCAAGTAAACACCATTATTACATATCTGCCATCATGCAAAATGGGTCTGAATAAGTGTCTGAGTGTTTAAACCCTAATGCAAGAGAAATGGCAAATAAACACCATAATTACATATCTGCCATCATGCAAGAGGGTCCGAGTAAGTGTCCTAGTGCTTAAACCATAATGCATGAGAAATGGCAAATAAACACCGTAATTACATATCTGCCATCGTAAAAGAGGGTCGGAATAAGTGTCCGAGTGTTTAAACCCTAATGCACGAGAAATGCCAAGTAAACACCATAATTACATATCTGTCATCCTGCAAGAGGGTCGAAATAAGTGTCCGAGTGTTTAAACCCTAATGCAAGAGAAATGGCAAGTAAACACCATAATTACATATCTGCCATCATGCAAGAGGGTCCGAATAAGTGTCCGAATTTTTGAATCCCAATGCTCGAGAAATGGCATGTAAACACCATAACTACATATCTTCCATCATGCAAGAGGGTCCGAATAAGTGTCCAAGTGTTTAAACTGTAATGCATGAGAAATGGCAAATAATCACCATAATTACATATCTGCCATCATGTAGGAGGGTTTGAATAAATCTCTGAGTGTTTATACCCTAATGCATGAGAAATGGAAAGTAAACACCAAAATTACATATCTGCCATAACGCAAGAGGATCCGAATAAGTGACCGAATTTTTGAATCCCAATGCTCGAGAAATGGCAAGTAAACACCATAACTACATATCTGCCATCATGCAAGAGGGTATGAATAAGTGTCCGAGTGTTTAAACTGTAACGCATGAGAAATGGAAAATAAACAGCATAATTGCATATCTGCCATCATGCAAGAGCGTCCGAATAAGTGACAGAATTTTTCAATCCCAATGCTCGAGAAATGGCAAGTAAATACCATAACTACATATCTGCCTTCATGCAAGAGGGTCTGAATAAGTTTCCGAGTGTTTAAACCCTAATGCATGAGAAATGGAAAGTAAACATCATAATTACATATCTGCCATCATGCAAATGGGTCCGAATAAATGTCCGAGTGTTTAAACCCTAATGCATGAGAAATGGCAAGTAAACACCATTATTACATATCTGCCATCGTGCAAAATGGGTCCGAATAAGTGTCTGAGTGTTTAAACCCTAATGCAAGAGAAATGGCAAATAAACACCATAATTACATATCTGCCATCATGCAAGAGGGTCCGAGTAAGTGTCCGAGTGTTTAAACCATAATGCATGAGAAATGGCAAATAAACACCGTAATTATATATCTGCCATCATGCAAGAGGGTCGGAATAAGTGTCCGAATGTTTAAACCCTAATGCACGAGAAATGCCAAGTAAACACCATAATTACATATCTGCCATCATGCAAGAGGTTCGGAATAAGTGTCCGAGGGTTTAAACCCTAATGCAAGAGAAATGGAAAGTAAACACCATAATTACATATCTCCTATCATGCAAGAGGGTCCGAATAAGTGTCCGAATTTTTAAATCCCAATGCGCGAGAAATGGCAAGTAAACACCATCACCACATGTCTGCCATCATGTAAGAGGGTCCAAATAAGTGTCCGAGTGTTTAAACTGTAATGCATGAGAAATGGCAAATAAACACCTTAATTACATATCGGCCATCATGCAAGAGGGTTCGAATGAGTGACGGAATTTTTCAATCCCAATGCTCGAGAAATGGCAAGTAAACACCATAAATACATATCTGCCTTCATGCAAGAGGGTCTGAATAAGTTTCCGAGTGTTTAAACCCTAATGCACGAGAAATGGCAAGTAAACACCATAATTACATATCTACCATCATGCAAATGGGTCCGAATAAGTGTCCGAGTGTTTAAACCCTAATGCATGAGAAATGGCAAGTAAACACCATTATGACATATCTGCCATCTTGCAAAATGGGTCTGAATAAGTGTCTGACTATTTAAACCCTAATGCAAGAGAAATGGCAAATAAACACCATAATTACATATCTGCCATCATGCAAGAGGGTCCGAGTAAGTGTCCGAGTGTTTAAACCATAATGCATGAGAAATGTAAAATAAACACCGTAATTACATATCTGCCATCATGCAAGAGGGTCGGAATAAATGTCCGAGTGTTTAAACCCTAATGCACGAGAACTGCCAAGTAAACACCATAATTACATATCTGCCATCATGCAAGAGGGTCGGAAGAAGTGTCCGAGTGTTTAAACCCTAATGCAAGAGAAATGGCAAGTAAACACCATAATTACATATCTGCCATCATGCAAGAGGGTCCGAATAAGTGTCTCAGTGTTTAAACCCTAATGCTTAAGAAATGGCAATTAAACACCATAACTACATATCTTCCATCATGCAAGATGGTCCGAATAAGTGTCCGAGTGTTGAAAATGTAATGCATGAGAAACGGCAAATAAACACCATAATTACATATCTGCCATTATGCAAGAGGGTCCGAATAAGTGACTGAATTTTTGAATCCCAATGCTCAAGAAATTGCAAGTAAACCCCATAACTACATATCTGCCATCATGCAAGAGGGTTCGAATGAGTGTCTGAGTGTTTAAACCCTAATGCATGAGAAATGGCAAGTAAACACCATAATTACATATTTGCCATCATGCAAAAGCGTCCGAATAAGTGTCCGAGTGTTTAAACCCTAACGCATGAGAAATGGCTAATAAACACCGTAATTACATATCGGCCATCATGCAAGAGGGTCCGAATAAGTGTCCGAGTGTTTATGCCCTAATGCATGAGAAATGGCAAGTACACACCATATTTACATATCTTCCATCATGCAAGGTGGTCCGAATAAGTGTCCGAGTGTTTAAACCCTAATGCTTGAGAAATGGCAAATAAACACCATAATTACATATCTGCCATCATGCAAGAGGGTCCAAATAAGCGTCTGAGTGTTTAAACCCTAATGCATGAGAAATGGAAAATAAACACCATAATTAGATATCTGCCATCGTGCAAGAGGGTCCGAATGAGTGTCCGAGTGGTTTTGACCATAATGTATGAGAAATGACAAATAAACACCACAATTAGATATCTGCCATGATGCAAGAAGGTTGGAATAAGTGTCCGAGTGTTTAAACCCTAATGCATGAGAAATGGCAAGTAATCGCCATAATTACATATTTGCCATCGTGCAAGGGGGTCCGAATAAATGTCCGAGAATTTAAACTCTAATGCATGAGAAATGGCAAATAAACATCAAAATTACATATCTGCCATCATGCAAGAGGGTCGGAATAAATGTCCGAGTGTTTACACCCAAATGCATGAGAAAAGGCAAGTAAACACCATAACTACATATCTGCCATCATGAAAGAGGGACCGAATAAGTGTCCGAGTGTTTAAACCCTAATGCAAGAGTAGTGGCAAATAAACACCATAATTACGTATCTGCCATCATGTAAGAGGGTCCAAATAAGCGTCTGAGTGTTTAAACCCTAATGCATGAGAAATGGAAAATAAACACCATAATTAGATATCTGCCATCATACAAGAGGGTCCGAATAAGTGTCCGAGTGGTTAAACCATAATGTATGAGAAATGACAAATAAACACCACAATTACATATCTGCCATCATGCAAGAGGGTCCGAATAAGTGTCCGAATAAGTGTCCGAGTGTTTAAACCCTAATGCTTGAGAAATGGCAAGTAAACACCATAATTACGTATCTGTCATGATTGAAGAGGGTCAGAATAAGTGTCCGACTGTTTAAGCCCTAATGCATGAGAAATGGCAAGTAAACAGCATAATTACATAGCTGCCATATGGCAAGGGGGTCCGAATAAGTGTCCGAAAATTTAAACCCTAATGCATGAGAAATGGAAAATAAACACCAAAATTACATATCTGCCATCATGCAAGAGCGTCCGAATAAGTGTACGAGTGTTTAAGCCCTAATGCATGAGAAATGGCAAGTAACACCATAATTACATAGCTGCCATAAGGCAAGGGGGTCCGAATAAGAGTCCGAAAATTTAAGCCCTAATGCACGAGTAATGGCAAATAAACACCAAAATTACATATCTGCCATCATGCAAGAGGGTCCGTATAAGTGTCCGAGTGTTTAAACCATAATGCATGAGAAATGGCAAATAAACACCGTAATTATATAACTGCCATAATGAAAGAGGGCCGGAATAAGTGTTCGACGGTTTGAACCCTAATGCACGAGAAATGCCAAGTAAACACCATAATTACATATCTACCATCATGCAAGAGGGTCGGAATAAGTGTCCGAGTGTTTAAACCCTAATGCAAGAGAAATGGCAAGTAAACACCATAATTACATATCTGCCATCATGCAAGAGGGTCCGAATAAGTGTCCGAATTTTTGAATCCCAATGCTCGAGAAATGCCAAGTAAACACCATGACTACATATCTGCCATCATGCAAGAGGGTCCGAATAAGTGTCCGAGTGTTTAAACTGTAATGCATGAGAAATGGCAAATAAACACCATAATTACATATCTGCCAGCATGTAGGAGGGTTTGAATAAATGTGTGAGTGTTAAAACCCTAATGCATGAGAAATGGCAAGTAAACACCATAATTACATATCTGCCATAACGAAAGAGGATCCGAACAGGTGACCGAATTATTGAATCCCAATGCTCGAGAAATGGCAAGTAAACACCATAACTACATATCTGCCATCATGCAAGAGGGTCCGAATAAGTCTCCGAGTGTTTAATCTGTAATGCATGAGAAACGGCAAATAAACACCATAATTACATTTCTGCCATCGTGCAAGAGGGTCCGAATAAGTGACGGAATTTTTCAATCCCAATGCTCGAGAAATGGCAAGTAAACACCATAACTACATATCTGCCTTCATGCAAGAGGGTCTGAATAAGTTTCCGAGTGTTTAAACCCTAATGCATGAGAAATGGCAAGTAAACACCATAATAACATCTCTGTCATCATGCAAATGGGTCCGAATAAGTGTCCGAGTGTTTAAACCCTAATGCATGAGAAATGGAAAGTAAACACCATAATTACATATCTGCCATCATGCAAAAAGGGTCCAAATAAGTGTCTGAGTGTTTAAACCCTAATGCAAGAGTAATGGCAAATAAACACCATAGTTACATATCTGCCATCATGCAGGAGCGTTTGAATAAGTGTCCGAGTGTTTAAGCCCTAATGCGTGAGAAATGGCAAGTAAACACCGTAATTACATATCTGCCATCATGCAAGAGGGTCCGAATAAGTGACCGAGTATTTAAACCCTAATGCATGAGAAACGGCAAATAAACACCATAATTACATATCTGCGATCATGCAAGAGGGTCCGAATAAGTGTCCGATTGTTTAAAATCTAATGCATGAGAAATGGCAAGTAAACAACATAATTACATTTCTGCCATCATACAAGAGGGTCCGAATAAGTGTCCGAGTGTTTAAACCCTAACGCATGAGAAATGGCAAATAAACACAAAAATTACAAATCTGCCATCATGCAAGAGGGTCGGAATAAGTGTCCGAGAATTTAAACCCTAATGCATGAGAAATGGCAAGCAAATACCATAATTACATATCAGCCATCATGCAAGAGGGACCGAATAAGTGTCCGAGAATTTAAACCCTAATGCATGAGAAATGGCAGGTAAACACCATAATTACATTTCTGCCATCATACAAGAGGGTCCGAATAAGTGTCCGAGTGTTTAAACCCTAATGCATGATAAATGGAAAATAAACACCATAATTACAAATCTGCCATCATGCAAGAGGGTCCGAATAAGTGTCTGAGTGTTCAAACCCTAATGCATGATAAATGGCAAATAAACACCATAATTACATATCTGCCATCATGGAAGTGGGTCCGAATAAGTGTATGAGTGTTTAAACCCTAATGCATGAGAAATGGCAAGTACGCACCATAATTACATATCTGCCATCATGCAAGAGGGTCCGAATAAGTGTCCGAGTGTTTAAACTCTAATGCATGAGAAATGGAAAATAAACACCATAATTACATATCTGCCATCATGCAAGACGGTCTGAATAAGTGTCTGAGTGTTTAAACCCTAATGCATGAGAAACGAAAAATAAACACCATAATTACATATCTGCCATCATGCAAAAGGTTAGTGTCCGAGTGTTTAAACCCTAATGCATGAGAAATGGCAAATAAGCACAGCAATTACATATCTGCCATCATGCAAGAGGGTCCGAATAAGTGTCTGAGTGTTTAAACCCTAATGCATGAGAAATGGAAAATAAACACCATAATTACATATCTGCCACTACAACAAGTTGGGTCTTGAATGACGAAATTTTTTTGTCTCGAAAGAGCTAATTTCGTCACTATAGATATTTGTGACGAAATATTTTCGTCACAAGTTTCGTCATTGAATGTTTGTCACTAAAAACCATCGTGACGAAAAATAATTTCGTCACCAATGAAATTAGTTCAGTGACGAATTTTTTTGTCACCAATAAAACAAGATTTTGTCGCCAAAAATTCTCATTTTCGTCACCAAATAATTATTCAGTATCATATTTATGATTTTGGTTGACGAATAAATTTGTCACAAATGTTGATCATTGATGAGGAAATAATTTCGTCACGATAAGATGTAAAGGTGACGAAATTTTTCGTCTCCAAAAGTCATACATGGGTGACGAAATATATTTCGCCACAAATATATTTATATACGTGACAAAATACATTTCGTCACCAAACAACAAAATCAATGAAAACTTTCATATATGTGCTGCAATAAATTTTGTCACAAAAAATGTTTATTAACGACGAATAATCACTTTGTCATAATAACAAATACAAATGATGAAACAAATTCGTCACTAAACCTGTTCCATATTTTATATTTTAATTTCAATTATTATTTCACAAATATCCCTGCTCATATCCCAATAGCCTTTTAATTGTACTAAGAAATCCACTAGCTATTATACATCACTCCACAAAAAATTTAGTAAACAATTTATATTATAAATCAAAATATATCCATCAAACAACTTTAATAATATAAACCATTAAGTGTAACAAAAAAACCATCAAAGCAAATCCCAAAATGAACTAACATGGAATACACAAAAAAATCAACACTCAATCTTGATTTGCAATTACAACTAAGTATTAGTTCAGGAAACAAAATTCAACAGTTGATCTTCATTTGCAAGTATACTTTCCAAACGTCATCAAAACCAATCTGCAAAGAAAATAAACAAAGAAAACATTTATATATTACAATTACATCTAAACTCATATATAAATAATTTTATTTTATAAACCAATTTAGTAGAAATGTCATCTAACAAACCAAAACTTCAAAGAGTTGAGGTGATCCTTGATAATAAAGCAACACGAATAACATAAGATGCCAAAAGATTGCAGAAATACCATATATCACTATCACTAATGGTAAATATATTATATATATATTATATATATAATAGCTCCAAAATATAACGTAACATTGAGGTACATTTGATTCACGACAATGGGCCGATGACTTCTTCATAAAGGTAAATTTGATCAGTGGAATTCAACACAAGAACCTTGAAAGACCTTTGGTTGTACCATTGAAGCCCCTCAATGCCTTCTTGTTTATGAATTTGTACCAACAAAAACCTTGATCAAATCATCTTTGGTAAGGAATCGTTGTGATTTTAATTTTTTATTTATAAACATGCTCATGATTTTTTTGACTCTTGGTTTTATAGTACTATCCTAGCATTATCACCTAATAAAGCCAATATATATAATATATATTTTTTTTTTTTTTTTTTATGACGATGTCCGGACTAGTTTACACGCACCTCAAATTAATAGCCAGAAAGAGTTGTCATCTCCATTTAAAATTGATAATTATTCCAAGACATGGACATGCAGAAAAACAAATTGTTCCATTTCTTAAACCACATAAAAGAATCTGTCCCTGCAACAAGAGATGAGTTTGTTACATTGAAATCATATAGTGATAGTCAGTTTACCACAAACAAAGGTCATGTAATGATAATAGATAAACAATTATCAAATAAAAAATGTAATGATAATATATAAAGTACAGTAATGTCATTTATAAATCTTGAGATGAGGTCAATATCTACCAAGGAAAAAGTTGTTGACTAGATTATGCAAGGCCTGTAACTGTTGATGTGCAAATTCTGAATAACATATTAGTGCCACATGGAACCTAATGGAATTAAGATTTTAGTCAAGTAAGTTTTATGTCAAGTTTTCTTTTAAGTTAATGTGTTGCAAAGTTTGCTGACAACCCACAGGGTTATCATTTGTTAAGTTCATCAGGACCTGCCACAAAAGAGGATAGTACAAGTGTTGACAATCATCAATGAATCACAACCACGTCAAACAGATTCTCAATAAAACACATTTTTAGCCACTCCATTGCAGATGCTCTCATCTTTTCTCCAACTTCTATATTTCAATATTCTATTTGACATAAGTAAAACCAAATAATATAAAAATAATTTGGACTGATGGGCAGCTTAGTTGAGTCGGTCATTACAAATATAGTTATATTCCCCTGGCTGCCATTTTAAAATTTTACTCCTTTGAGCAGTATATTAGAATCTTTTAATATCACCACAAATCCAGATGAAAATTCCTCAAAGCAAACTTCTTGAATCATTCATGAGAAGCCAAATTACAGAATAATTATCAACATAGTGGTTTGCAAGGGGAATTACACTTACTTCCAGATCAACTGATGTTCTGCTTTATCTGCTGATGCATACACAACCTCAGCATCACCAGGTCGCTGCCAGCAAACGTCAGGGGAATTATCTGGAACAAGCACGAAAAGAAAATTATGGCTCTTGTCCACATAAACGAGAATATGTCAATGTTTAATAACAAAAATGCCAGTTTTCCTTTTTTTCATTGTCCATTTATGATGCCTAGAGTACCCTTTTGTTTATCTTTTTTTCCTTTCTCTTCCTGATCACCCAATACTAGGTGGTACATTGACCTTGGACTCGGGGTGACCTTGGGAGGAATCACTTGATGTACATTTAAAAAGACATTCACACATCATCATGATTCTGTTGTTATCCCTACTAAATTCGAAATGTAACAGAGGAATAAATGGTCTATGAACCAAAGCCTTGTTTGGTTTAGATTTCACCAAACTTCACATCTGCTCTTAAAAGTCTGGGATATGAAAATAATAGCCCCAGAATCTAAGACTTGCAAAGTTTAATTCAAGGAACTATTGAGAGGAACTCCAATTCAATCTCCAAGCACTTGCTTACTCAGGAATCAGTAGAACAATTTAAATATATATATTGAAAAAACTCACATCAAATGAAAAGGAGAACTAGAATATAGAATATAGATTATAGATTATGTCCAACATAAGAAGTTAGTTCATTTTTTAAGATTTGGCACATTGGGAAAATTTAATACACAGGTTCAACAATTCAGTACCTTTCCAGATGCATTTTTGAATGCTGTTACCATTTCCAAAACTGATGTTCCTTTTCCAGTTCTTAAGGTTGTAAACTGGATTCTGAATTTTGTGATCCCATTCCATTTTGACTCTAAATTTAGAAGTTCTAGAACCTTCTGTGTTTACGCAGCTGTAAATCTGCTTGTAAGACTTAACCCGAGTTTATTTGCACTTTCATCCTATTTCTGACTGCAGGTTTCTCACGGGGCCAACTAGGCATAACAATAATTAATTACATTTATCATATAGGCAACAATTGTTCAGACAAGTTGGCACTAAAAGAGTAGGGCTCACTTTGTTTCACGTACAGCTCCTTGTATCCTTAATCATTACTTATCTGATGATATGCGCTACAGTAGTGAGGAGTTTGTTACCCGGCACTTCAAAATGCTAAATTTGGTTTACAAATGTTTCCTAAAAAAAGAAAAAAAGAAAGACAACTCACCATATGGAAGCAACACTCTTACACTTTCTGCAAGTGCAAACAACATTATTGTTCTAGAATTGAGGTTTCACAACTCTATTTTTCATCAAGGAAGCCAAGAGAACGACAAAGAAATGGGGCATCAGATACTCCCAGGCGTCTTACTGAAATGGTATGAAGATGGTTTCTGTACTGGTGTAGCAAAATATGATGGCAATTGGACCCAGGAGGATAATCTGGAGCAGCAAGAAATTGTGACATCAATCCAGGGGATGAGATGGGATTTGGTTAGGATATCCATAAAACGAATCAAACCTGGTAGACAGTTTTTGAACCATGTTGCCTGAGACAACAGACGAAAAGATATTTACGGCCTCACTTGTAGGAAGGTGATTACCGTGTCCCAATGAGATAGAGGATGAAGGCAAACCCAAGTCCTCACTATTTGGAAAGGTAGCTTGAGCTTCAGGCAGCAATCGATCCAGGTGGGCCAGGCCAAGCTGTCTGGCTTGGGACACTAGCAAAAATAGCTGCAGGTCCAGGGTATATTGGAAGTTGGCTCGTGATTGACAATCCTGCAGGTGGTGCCGGCCAGCCACCCTTACTGCTAGCATCTTCCCTTCCATTTTATGCCATTCATATGTGTCACAGCCATGGCAGCATCAATGGGACTTTCAAATGTAACAAAGCCGTAGCCTTTACTGAAACCTGTGCGTCGATCTTTAATTACTTTCACTTCTGTGATTTTACCGAATGAACAAAACAGCTCTCTCAACTGGTTGTCATCAACAGCTTGAGGAAAGATAGCCAACATAGAGGCTTGCATCATTGATTTCTTTGTTGGGTTTCTTTTTGTGTTAGGAACTGAACCACTGCCACGCCCAGTACTGCACAAAGTGGTGCCAACCTGAGGTGATGTAATAAAGAGGACAACTAGATGTGGGATGGCAAAAGCTTCCACACACTTGCACAGGTGATCTCCATTTTAAAGTAGGATTGCCGGAGGGG
>NW_021027082.1:457781-475999 GCF_004153795.1 Camellia sinensis | reverse complement strand
GACGCAGCAAGAAATTGTGACATCAATCCAGGGGATGAGAATGGGATTTGGTTAGGAATCCATAAAACGAATCAAACCTGGTAGACAGTTTTTGAACCATGTTGCCTGAGACAACAACGAAAAGTATTTACGGCCTCACTTGTAGGAAGGTGATTACCGTGTCCCAATGAGATAGAGGATGAAGGCAAACCCAAGTCCTCACTATTTGGAAAGGTAGCTTGAGCTTCAGGCAGCAATCGATCCAGGTGGGCCAGGCCAAGCTGTCTGGCTTGGGACACTAGCAAAAATAGCTGCAGGTCCAGGGTATATTGGAAGTTGGCTCGTGATTGACAATCCTGCAGGTGGTGCCGGCCGCCACCCTTACTGCTAGCATCTTCCCTTCCATTTTATGCCCATTCATATGTGTCACAGCCATGGCAGCATCAATGGGACTTTTCAAATGTAACAAAGCCGTAGCCTTTACTGAAACCTGTGCGTCGATCTTTAATTACTTTCACTTCTGTGATTTTACCGAATGAACAAAACAGCTCTCTCAACTGGTTGTCATCAACAGCTTGAGGAAGATAGCCAACATAGAGGCTTGCATCATTGATTTCTTTGTTGGGTTTCCTTTTTGTGTTAGGAACTGAACCACTGCCACGCCCAGTACTCACAAAGTGGTGCCAACCTGAGGTGATGTAATAAAGGGACAACTAGATGTGGGATGGCAAAAGCTTCCACACATTGCACAGGTGATCTCCATTTTAAAAGTAGATTGCCGGAGGGGACAGGCATAGTGCTTGTGTCCTTCCTCCTTGCACACATCTGCAGATGTTCTCATTTCTATAAGTTCCTTTCAGTTTGCAAGCTCCACCAGTTGGGCTTGCTTGTGTCCATTCATTCCTTCATCTATTGGGATTAGCAATTTCTCAACCATCTTACAGCTGCATCCAGAGACTTCTGGTTATCTGCCTCTATACAAACATGCAAGTCGACAAATGATGTGGTTGTCCACTGGTTGATTAGAGAGAGAGAAAACTAGTGTATATTTTGGCAAATAATACCAAGGTTGTAATCCACAAGGAGACTCAGAAAAAGATACAAAAAGAATAGAGACTAATGAAGGGGATACAAATGAACCACATTTAGAGTTATTTCGTTTATGGTTCAATCCAGTAATTATTAGTTACAATTTTCCAATGGGAAATATGCCAAATATACTAAAGCAGATGCTCCCATCTTGTCCCCACTGCATAAGATATAAATCGTTGATGTGAAGAATTTGATAGCTCCCGAAATGAATCTTCACTTTTATCCATGAAGCCAGTATCTCCAGGTACCACCCCAGGCATTTGAGGAACCCTTGGTGCAGAAGGAAAGAAACGAGAAGTGCGGTCTTCATAAGTTGAGATGTTACAGAGTTATCCTGACTCCCAATAGAGAAAGAGAGACTTCCATTCATATGAGGAAAGCAAAGAGAGAAACAAATAAAAGCCTTTAACATCAGTGAAATTAAACTGGACAAGCATATTAATGAATACTGATAAAATGTCAACCTAATTTTAATTAAATTAATTTTAAAACTTAGCAAATTACAGTTACAGTTGCAGTAAGATCATTTTTACTTAGAAAAAAAAAAGAAGAGGCTTTAGAGTGGTAGGTTTCAAGATCATCAGCCCTTTTTATTTCCTATTGAATATGTTCTAGCTTCTACATTCAGCTAATATCTAATTCTAGCATCAAATGCTAAACAAATTCACAACAGCCTCAATAATGCTGAAGCAGAGAGACCATCAACCAGCAACCTAATTTCAAATCCTCATTCATATCAATTAATTAAAGTGTGAACCATTAATACCTTTGCCAGCTACTTATTATCGTGTATAACCAATAAGCGGATTGCTCTAGGACCAGTGATCATCACTTCAATTTAAAGATTGAAAGTAAACCAAACAAATTAAGAGAACCAAATGTTGAAAGTACCTCAGAAATCCCAGAGAATGAAGCAGAAGTGTTCGCGAAGAGGAAGCGCCGGTTCAGAATCATGGGATCCAATGGATATAGGAGGAGGAGAGAGAGAGGGAAAGAGAAGGTCAGAGGCTAATTTATCAAACCTCGTCGCAGGCACCAGATTCACAGCCGCCTCCTCTCATCGTCGCAGCCCCGTCAGTCCGCCGTCAAACCTCCGTTCGCCATTGCCCTCTGATATTTGCATCGACCTTCACCGCTCTTTGTTTGACGGGTTAGGGTTCAAGACAATGAGAGAGTGGAAAAGAGGGGTAAAAGCCTTGTAATGTATCATAGAAATAATAAATAAATAAAATTAAACATAAAATAAAATTAGGTGGTAAATATTCCCCTCAAAATTTTTTGATCACACTTATTTAAATGAAGTTGTGATTAAAAATTATATAAATCACACTTATTTAGAAAAGGTGAGATTAAAAAATATATATATATTATAAATCACACTTAATTAAAAAGTGACATAAAAATAAATATTATCACGCTCAATCAAATAAAAGTGTGATTAAAATATCAATCTAATTTTTTTATCACACTTCTAATAAAAGTGAGATATTTTTATTTTGTTAAAGTGTGATCTTTAACTATTTTTGTAGTAGTGATTCCTCATTAATAATTTTTTTAATTGTCGAAAAAAAATATTCTCACCAAAAAACTTTCTTAGTGGGAAAAATTTAGGTGACGAAACTTATTTTTTTTCTCACCTAAAAGTAAGTATTTATTGACGGAAATAAATTTCGTCACCTATTATTTTTATTTTTTTATTATGCGTGACAAAATTTATAATTCCTCATGGATTATTCTTATTTAGTGACGAAATTTGTTTTCTTCACTAATTTTCGTCACCATACCAAAACAGAGAATAAGAGAAAGAAACACCAGAAAAAGAGCAAAGAGAAATCATGTACCAAATCATCAAGCAAAGAAGATGTGGCGGTTACCGGCAAGGCTGCTATTGGCGGTGACGATCGACAAGACTAATAGAGGCGACGATGGCGATCGGCATGGTGGAGGAGCAAGAGGTAAGACAAATTAATACCTTATTTTGAGAGAGAGAGATGATAAACAGAAAAAAGGATAAAAAAAAATTAATACCTTTTTTTTTATTGCCGCTCAATATATCAAAAATTTTCCACCAAAATTGGTGACAATATTATTTCCTCACCAAAAGATATCAGAAATATTAAAACGTTTTGGTGACGAAAATATATTCATCACAAATAATTTTATAATTAGTGACAAATTTTTTTGTCACCAAAAGTCTCAAAATTTTGGCGCCACCAAAAAAAATAGCGGGAAAATTTTTGGTGACGAAACTCAATTTTTCCTCACTTAAAATGAAGTATTTATTGACGAAAATATATTTTGTCACTTATCATTTTTATTTTTTTATTATATGTGACAAAATTTATAAATTCCTCACGAATTATTTTCATTTAGTGACGAATTTTATTTTCTTCACTAGTTTTCGTCACCATAGGCTACTTTTGTTGTAGTGTGCCATCATGCAAGAAGGTTTGAATAAGTGTCCGAGTCTTTAAACCCTAATGCATGAGAAATGGCAAATAAACACCATATTTACATATCTGCCATCATGCATGAGGGTCCGAATATGTGTCTGAGTGTTTAAACCCTAATGCATGAGAAATGGCAAGTAAACACCATAATTACAAATCGGCTATCATGGAAGAGAGTCCGAATAAGTGTCCGAGTGTTTAAACCCTATTGCATGAGAAATGGCAAGTAAACACCATAATTACATATCTGCCATCATGCAAGAGTGTCTGAATAAGGCATGAGAAATGGCAACTAGACACCATAATTACATATCAGCCATCATGCAAGGGGGTCCTAATAAGTGTCCGAGAATTTAAACCCTAACGCATGAGAAATGGCAAATAGACACAAAAATTACAAATCTGCCATCATGCAAGAGGGTTGGAATAAGTGACCGAGTGTTTAAACCCTAATGCATGAGAAATGGCAAGCAAAGACCATAATTACATATCTGCCATCATGAAAGAGGGTCCGAATAAGTGTCCGAGTGTTTAAACCCTAATGGATGAGAAATGGCAAATAAACACCATAATTACATATCTGCCATCATGCAAGAGGGTCCGAATAAGAGTCTGAGTGTTTAAACCCTAATGCATGGGAAATGGAAAATAAACACCATAATTGCATATCTGCCATCATGCAAGAGGGTCCGAATAATTGTCCGAGTGTTTAAACCATAATGCATGAGAAATGGCAAATAAACACGACAATTGCATATCTGCCATCATGCAAGACGGTCGGAATAAGTGTCCGAGTGTGTAAGCCCTAATGCATGAGAAATGGCAAGTAAACACCATAATTACATATCTGCAATCATGCAAGGGGGTCCGAATAAGTGTCCGAGTATTTAAACCCGAATGCATGCGAAATGGCAAATAAAGACCATAATTACATATCTGCCAACATGCAAGAGGGTCCGAATAAGTGTCCGTGTGTTTAAACCCTAACGGATGAGAAATGGCAAGTAAACACCATAATTATATATCCGCCATCATGCAATGGGTCCGAATAAGTGTCCGAGTGTTTAAGCCGTAATGCTTGAGAAATGGTAAATAACGAATAAGTGTCCCAGTGTTTAAACCCTAATGCATGAAAAATGGAAAATAATCACCATAATTACATATCTGCCATCATACAAGAGGGTCCGAATAAGTGTCCGAGTGTTTAAGCCCTAATGCATGAGAAATGGCAAGTGAACACCATAATTAAATATCAGCCATCATGTAATGGGTCCGAATAAGTGTCCGAGTGTTTAAGCCGTAATGCTCGAGAAATGGCAAATAACGAATAAGTGTCCCAGTGTTTAAACCCTAATGCATAAAAAATGGAAAATAAACACCATAATTACATATCTGCCATCATGCAAGAGGGTCCGAATAAGTGTCCGAGTGTTTAAACCCTAATGCGTGAGAAATGGCAAATAAACACCATAATTACATATCTGCCATCATGCAAGAGGGTTCGAATGAGTGTCTGAGTGCTTAAATCCTAATGCATGAGAAATGGCAAGTAATAACCATAATTACATATCTGCCATCATGCAAGAGGGTCCGAATAAGTGTCCGAGTGTTTAAACCCTAATGCATGAAAAATGGCAATTAAACACGCTAATTAGATATCTGCCCTCATGCAAGCGGGTCCGAATAAGTGTCTCAGCGTTTAAACCCTAATGCATGAGAAATGGAAAATAAACACCATAATTACATATCTGCCGTCATGCAAGCGGGTCCGAATAAGTGTCTCAGTGTTTAAACCCTAATGCTTAAGAAATGGCAATTAAACACCATAACTACATATCTTCCATCATGCAAGATGGTCCGAAGAAGTGTCCGAGTGTTGAAACTGTAATGCATGAGAAACGGCAAATAAACACCATAATTACATATCTACCATTATGCAAGAGGGTCAAAATAAGTGACTGAATTTTTGAATCCCAATGCTCAAGAAATTGCAAGTAAACCCCATAACTACATATCTGCCATCATGCAAGAGTGTTCGAATTAGTGCCTGAGTGTTTAAACCCTAATGCATGAGAAATGGCAAGTAAACACCATAATTACATATCTGCCATCATGAAAAAGCGTCCGAATAAGTGTCCGAGTGTTTAGACCCTAACGCATGAGAAATGGCTAATAAACTCCGTAATTACATATCGGCCATCATGCAAGAGGGTCCGAATAAGTGTCCGAGTGTTTATGCCCTAATGCATGAGAAATGGCAAATAAACACCATAATTACGTATCTGCCATCATGCAAGGGGGTCCGAATATGTGTCCGGGTGTTTGTAGACACCCCATTTTTGACCGACCTTAAGACTCAGACGTCACCAATTGAGCGCTTGGTGATGTTGCATGATGTGCTCGTTCAGAAGTTTCGGAGTTGCGGCCGTGAGCCCTGCCTCCGGACTCCCGAACCCTTTTCTGTGCCTTGTCTCGGTTTGCGAACCAGACTCGGTTTTCTCTGTTTCTTTTCCTGAGGGGAGGGAGAGGTCCTGTAGACCATCTCTCAATGTCCGTAGGCTACATTTGGTGGCCGTAGGCCATTTTGCCCATTTCGGAGTCCGGTTCCCGGTTTTCGGAGCCGTCAGGCCGTGTGCCTCGGTTCGGGACCACCTAACCATCTCCGTTTGCTCTGATTTTTGGCATACATCCTATTTCATCCATTTTGAGGGACACTGAGGGCTGAGAAACCCACTTCGAGGTCAAATACAATTTTCGGTGCTTAACAGCCCATTTCCGGGACCCCGAACTGCGTGTTTTGGCTCCGGAACATTCGTTTTGCAACGGTTTTCGCTCATTTTTGGCAGGTACCTCTGTTTTATCACAAGGAAGGTCACTGAAGGGTGGGAGGCCAGCAATTGTTGCAGCAACCAGAGGTCATTATCATCCCATCATTCGCCTTTGTTGACTGAAAGACAAATATCTAGCACTTCTTGAATCATTCCAATATTATGCTCTTAATGGCTTTTTGGTTCTTCTTCTTTTCCTCTGGAACTCTTTCCTTTACCACATTCAACAGGGTTTCTAAAATCAAGTCTTAGTTCATCCCTTTTTCTTTCAGTTTTCTCATCAAACGTTTTGTCACCACTTGACCAACGGTGACTGTAATTCTTCGGTTCCCACCATTCCATTTGCACATTTCCAAGATCTAATTCTTCAAAGAAATAAAGATTAGCCAAGTCTTCCTCTAGGTCGGCCAAATCATCCAACCCCTGCTCAAGTAAATCCTCTGCCCCCTCTTTCCGAGCCACTGTTGAACCCCTTGGGCCCACTTTCTTGGAATTTCAATTACATGGTTGTGTTGTACACACATAGGGCTACCTCCCCAATACCTGGCCGGCCAGAGAATCTTGTTGACCCTTTTGACCCCTAGCCGGCCGGCTAGGGGGTGTGGCCGGCCGGCCACCTCCAGCAAAAGTGAGCGGCCGGCCGTGCTCTCCTCACTGTACCCTTTCCAGCTGTGGGGCAATATCCCGCAGATATTTTCTGTATCCGGGGGATATTTTGGGAGAGAGGATTCCTCTCCAACTCACCCCCCTTTTACACCCCTTTCTTGACCTTATAACCAGCCGAGGGTCTTCTTCATGAGGGTTAGAAAAATTCTTCTCCAAGGACAAACCCTAAACTCCATTGTCTTCTTCTTCAATTCTTCAAAAAACCCTAAGTCTATAATCTTCATTCCTTCTACACCACCAAGCTCCACCACCACCATCTCATTTCCAGCTGCTAGGAGGGATTCTTGAAGGCTAAAGAAGCTGCAAATCAACCCAAGAAGTAACAAAAGCTTGGATCTTCAAGGGTAAGTTACACTTTGATCCTTTTGACCCTTTCCTTTGATCTATTTCTAAGCCTCATTTCTTTTTGGTTTCAAGCTTCGGCCCTAACTGAAAAGGGCCATATTTTGAGCTCATCTTCACTTCTCATTAAGGGCTCAACCCTGTCTGAGCCCTCCATAATACACTTGCTTCATTGACCATCTTGTATGTCATAATTTTGCATGCTATTTTTGACCCTTGAGCAATTTATTTTCGAGCATGTTTTAAACTGATATGAGGCATATTTTGAGCCCCTCTTCAACATTGGAGAAGGGCTCAACATTGTTTGGTGTTTCCATATGTCACTTGTAGTTATATCCCCTATTTAGCCCCATTTTCGCATAAATTAATAGCCCTCTTTGCTTCTGTTTTTGGACCTTGGTCCGAACTGAAAGTGGCCTTATTTTGGCCTATAATTCATGTTTCATTCACACGTTTTTCCTGTTTGGTGATTATTTTATATACTTCATGTTATGGCACCTTTTGGGCCTTGTTTTGCATCCCATTTTTATCATGTTTGTATACTGATTTTGAGGCTTCCATAAACTGTAAATGTTCATATTTTTGGTTCATATTCAGTGTTATAGAAGGAAATTTTTCAGTTTGAGTTTTGCTTATACCACTTGCTTCATTACCCCTCTTTTGGCCCCTATTCTTGCATGCTATTTTTGCCATACCTATATTTGCTGTTTGGCCATGTTTATAACTGGAAAAGTGCTTATTTTGGGGCTGTCTAGCTTCTTTATTTGCATTGCATATCCATGTGGTGCATGTTTAGCATGGCTATAGGCCATTTCGGGTGCCTAATGTTGCATTTCGGGACATTTCCTTGCATTTCATATCATTTCGCTCCATTTCAGGACTGTTTTCCCCATATTTTGTTGCTGAAATTCCATTAGCATGCTTGCATATCATTTCTGCCATGTTTTATCGCATTCCATCATCGCCTCGGTTTGCGTGCCCGTGTGCACGCATTTCGAGGCACTCCTTTTTTATCCGACGGCATCCGATGTGAGTGTGGCTGAGGCTCACTCATGTTGGTATAAGCCCATTTGTCATTTCCATGTCATTTTAGCATCACCTCGGTTTGCGTGCCCGTGTGCACGCATTTCGAGGCACTCCTTTTTCTTATCCGCCGGCATCCCATGTGAGTGTGGCTGAGGCTCACTCATGTTGGTATAAGCCCATTTGTCATTTCCATGTCATTACATTGCATTTCGCCATTGCCTCGGTTTGCGTGCCCGTGTGCACGCATTTCGAGGCACTCTATTTTTATCCGCCGGCATCCCATGTGAGTGTGGCTGAGGCTCACTCATGTTGGTATAAGCCCATTTGTCATTTCATATCATTTTATCATCGCCTCGGTTTGCGTGCCCGTGTGCACGCACTTCGAGGCACCCCATTTCATCACATTCTGCCATCGCCTCGGTTTGCGTGCCCGTGTGCACGCACTTCGAGGCACCTCATTCTCATTGTTTTTATCATCGCCTCGGTTTGCGTGCCCGTGTGCACGCACTTCGAGGCATCTCATTTTCATTGTATTCTGTCATCGCCTCGGTTTTTGTGCCCATGTGCACGCACTTCGAGGCATCTCATTTCATTTGCATTCGTCATCGCCTCGGTTTACGTGCCCGTGTGCACGCATTTCGAGGCATCTCATTTCTATAGCATTCTGTGTATGTTAGGATTGTATCTTAGTTGCATTTCATGCATATCATGCATATTGCATCGTGTCCGGAATTTCATGCATATCATGCATATTGCATCGTGTCCGGAATAGGAGTTAGTCCGAGCATGGGAAACGAGGTACATTTCGTACTCCGAGTGACGGAATGTGTCTCAATTCCCCAGTCACCGACACTCCGGATTATCCATGATGGAATTAGGTTTTAGCTGTAGTTTCATGCAAATCCATCCAAGAAGCAACAAAAGTTTGAATCTTCAAGGGTAAGTAACACTTTGACCCTTTTGACCCTTTGCCTTGATCTATTTATGCATATATCTGTGCAGATACATTGCTATGCCCCTTTCCTGCTCTCTGTTGCAGCAAAACCAGGAATCAGCAACTTTCCGGGACTTGGCACGTTTTTTTTCAAGAACAGGTGTAAACAGAGGCTAATTGGGGCATTCCGGTGGATTTCCGCGCAAGACAACCCGGACATGCATCATCCATCAGAAGCAAGGCGGTCCCTGGCTTGCACGTCAGTTTTATTTGCTTTCATAGTTAATTTATTAATTAGAATTTTGTAATATTTTGGACTGAAATATTCTTTTATTCGGGACTGTAATATTTGGACTGTATATTTATTCCGACCCTCCGAGTAAGGGCATCTTTTATTTGGGGACTGTAATATTCGAACTGTATTATTTATTTGGACCCTCCGAGTGAGGGCACAACTGTAATAAGTGTGGGTGAGTGTGATGTATGTCTTCCAACCCCCCGTCTTTCTCCCTTTTATTTATCCGCTTTTGATGGTTAGATTAGGGCATATTTCAATTAGCATACAGTATGACAGCATGTATAAAATATTTAAGTGGCGACTCTGTATCTGGAAAAGCAGCCCATGTTTGACACTTCTTTCAAAAATCAGTTTTCCTAAAACGATTTGCCGGATTTGGACTCTTTGGTTCAGATTTAGAACCGTGACAACAAAATCGAGTCCGAGCTGTAGCGAGGTCCCCCCGCGGGCTTGTTACAGTGTTTAAACACTAATGCCTGAGAAATGGCAAGCAAACACCATCATTACATATCTGCCATCATGCAAGAGGGTTGGAATAAGTGCCCAAGTGTTTAAACCATAATGCATGCGAAATGGCAAGTAAACACCATAATTACATATATGCCATCATGCGAGGGGGTCCGAATAAGTGTCCGAAAATTTAAACCCTAATACAGGAGAAATGGCAAATAAACACCAAAATTGCATATCTGCAATCATGCAAGAGGGTTCGAATAAGTGTCCGAGTGTTTAAACCCAAATGCATGAGAAATGGCAAGTAAACACCATAAATACATATCTGCCATCATGCAAGAGGGTCCGAATAAGTGTCCGAGTGTTTAAACCCTAATGCATGAGAAATGGCAATAGAACACCATAATTAGATATCTACCATCATGCAAGAGGGTCCGAATAAGTGTCCGACTGTCTAAACCCTAATGCATGAGAAATGGCAAATAAATACCATAATTACTTATCTACCTTCATGCAAGAGGGTCCGAATTATTGTCTGTGTGATTAAACCCTAATGCATGAGAAACGACAACTAAACACCATAATTACATATCTGCCATCATGTAGGAGGGTTTGAAGAAATGTCTGAGTGTAAAAACCCTAATGCATGAGAAATGGCAAGTAAACTCCGTAATTACGTATCTGTCATCACGCAAGCGAATCCGAATAAGTGACCGAATTTTTGAATCCCAATGCTTGAGAAATGGCAAGTAAACACCATAACTACAAATCTGCCATCATGCAAGAGGGTCTGAATAAGTGTCTGAGTGTTTTAACTGCAATGCATAAGAAATGGCAAATAAACACCATAATTACATATCTGCCATCATACAAGAGGGTCCGAATAAGTGACCGAATTTTTGAATCCCCAAGCTTGAGAAATGGCAAGTAAACACCATAACTACATATCTGCCTTCGTGCAAGAGGGTTTGAATAAGTGCCCGAGTGTTTAAACCCAAATGCATGAGAAATGGCAAGTAAACACCATAATTACATATCTGCCATCATGCAAAAGGGTTCGAATAAGTGTCCGAGTGTTTATGCCCTAATGCATGAGAAATGGCAAGTAAACACCATAATTGCGTATCTACCATCATGCAAGAGGGTCCGAATAAGTGTCCGAGTGTTTAAACCCTAATGCATGAGAAATGGCAACTGAACACCATAATTAGATATCTACCATCATGCAAGAGGGTCCGAATAAGTGTCTGAGTGTCTAAACCCTAATGCATGAAAAATGGCAAGTAAACACCATAACTATATATCTGCCTTCATGCAAGGGGGTCCGAATATGTGTCCGGGTGTTTAAACCCTAATGCCTGAGAAATGACAAGTAAACACCATAATTACATATCTGCCATCATGCAAGAGGGTTGGAATATGTGTCCGAATGTTTAAACCCTAATGCATGAGAAATGGCAAGTAAACACCATAATTACATATCTGCCATCATGCAAAAGGGGCAAGAGGGTCTGAATAAGTGTCCGAGTATTTATACCCTAATGCAAGAGAAATGGAAAATAAACACCATAATTACATATCTGCCATCGTGCGTGAGGGTCCGAATAAGTGTCCGAGTGATCGAACCCTAATGCAAGAGAAATGGAAAGTAAACACCATAATTACATATCTGCCACGATGCAAGAGATTCTGAATAGGTCTCCTGGTTTTCGAAACCAAATGCGTGCGAAATGGCAAGTAAACAACATAATTTGATATCTACCATCATGCAAGAGGGTCCGAATAAGTGTCCAAGTGTCTAAACCCTAATGCATGAGAAATGGAAAATAAACACCACAATTATTTATTTACCGTCATGCAAGAGGGTCTGAATAAGTGTCCGAGTGTTTAAAACCTAATGCATGAGAAATGGCAAGTAAACACCATAATTACATATCTGCCATCATGTAGGAGGGTTTGAATAAATGTCTGAGTGTATAAACCCTAATGCATGAGAAATGGCAAGTAAACACCATAATTACATATCTGGCATCTTGCAAAAGGGTCCGAATAAGTGTCCCAGTGTTTAAACCCCAATGCATGAGAAATGGCAAGTAAACACTATAATTACATATCTGCCATCATGCAAAAGCGTCCGAATAAGTGTCCGAGGGTTTAAACGCTAATGCATGAGAAATGGCAAATAAACACCGTAATTACATATCGGCCATCATGCAAGAGGGTCCGAATAAGTGTCCGAATGTTTAAACCCTAATGCCTGAGAAATGGCAAGTAAACACCATAATTACATATCTGCCATCACGCAAGAGGATCCGAATAAGTGACCAAATTTTAGAATCCTAATGCTCGTGAAATGGGAAGTAAACACCATAATTACATATCTGCCATCATGCAAGAGGGTCCGAATAAGTGGCCGAGTGTTTAAACCCTAATGCATGAGAAATGGCAAATAAATACCATAATTACTTATCTACCTTAATGCAAGAGGGTCCGAATTATTGTCCGTGTGATTATACCCTAATGCATGAGAAACGGCAACTAAACACCATAATTACATATCTGCCATCATGTACGAGGGTTTGAAGAAATTTCTGAGTGTATAAACCCTAATGCAAGAGAAATGGCAAGTAAACTCCGTAATTATGTATCTGCCATCATGCAAGAGAATCCGAATAAGTGACCGAATTTTTGAATCCCAATGCTTGAGAAATGGCAAGTAAACACCATAACTACAAATCTGCCATCACGCAAGAGGGTCTGAATAAGTGTCCGAGTGTTTAAACTGCAATGCATGTGAAATGGCAAATAAACAATATAATTACATATCTGCCATCATACAACAGGGTCCGAATAAGTGACCGAATTTTTGAATCCCCATGCTCGAGAAATGGCAAGTAAACACCATAACAACATATCTGCCTTCGTGCAAGAGGGTCTGAATAAGTGTCCGAGTGTTTAAACCCTAATGCATTAGAAATGGCAAGTAAACACCATAATTACATATCTGTCATCATGCAAACGGGTTCGAATAAGTGTCCGAGTGTTTAGCATGAGAAATGGCAAACAAACCCCATAATTACATATTTGCCATCATGCAAAAGGGTCCGAATAAGTGTCCGAGTGTTTAAACCCTAATGCATGAGAAATGCCAAGTAAACACCATAATCACATATCTCCATCATGCAAGAGGGTCCGAATAAGTGTCCGATTGTTTAAACCCTAATGCATGAGAAATGGAAACTAAACACCATAATTACATATCTACCATCATGCAGGAGGGTCTGAAGAAGTGTCCAAGTGTCTAAACACTAATGCATGAGAAATGGCAAATAAACACCCTAATTACTGATCTACCGTCATGCAAGAGGGTCCGAATTAGTGTCCGAGTGTTTAAACCCTAATGCATGAGAAATGGCAAGCAAACACCACAATTAGATATCTGCCATCACGCAAGAGGATCCGAATAAGTGACCGAATTTTTGAATCCCAATTCTCGAGAAATGGCAAGTAAACAACATAACTACATATCTGCCACCATGCAAGAGGGTCCGAATAAGTGTTCGAGTGTTTAAAACCAAATGCATGAGAAGTGGCAACTGAACACCATAAGTAGATATCTACCATCATGCAAGAGGGTCCGAATAAGTGTCTGAGTGTCTAAACCCTAATGCATGAAAAATGGCAAGTAAACACCATAACTACATATTTGCGTTCATGCAAGGGGGTCCGAATATGTGTCCGGGTGTTTAAACCCTAATGCCCGAGAAATGGCAAGTAAACACCATAATTACATATCTGCCATCATGCAAGAGGGTTGGAATAAGTGTCCGAGTGTTTAAACCCTAATGCATGAGAAATGGCAAGTAAACACCATAATTACATATCTCCCATCATGCAACAAAGGGTCCGAATAAGTGTCCGAAAATTTAAACCCTAATGCATTAGAAATGGCCAATAAACACCAAAATTGCATATCTGCGATCATGCAAGAGGGTCCGAATAAGTGTCCGAGTGTTTAAACCCAAATGCATGAGAAATGGCAAGTAAGCACCATAATTACATATCTGCCACCATGCAATAGTGTCCGAATAAGTGTCCGAGGGTCTAAACCCTAACGCATGTCAAATGGCAAATAAACAGCATAATTACATATCTGCCATCATGCATGAGGGCTGGAATAAGTGTCCGAGTGTTTAAACCCTAATGCACGTGAAATGCCAAGTAAACCCCATAATTACATAACTGCCACCGTGCAAGAGGGTTCGAATAAGTGTCCGAGTGTTTTAACCCTAATGCATGAGAAATGGCAAATGAACAACATAATTAGATATCTACCATCATGCAAGAGGGTCCGAATAAGTATCCAAGTGTCTAAACCCTAATGCATGAGAAATGGCAAATAAACACCACAATTACTTATTTACCGTCATACAAGAGTGTCCGAATAAGGGCCCGAGTGTTTAAACCCTAATGCATGAGAAACGGCAAGTAAACACCATAATTACATATCTGCCATCATGTAGGAGGGCTTGAATAAATGTCTGAGTGTATAAACCCTAATGCATGAGAAATGGCAAGTAAACACCATAATTACATATCTGCCAACACGTAAGAGGATCCGAATAAGTGACCGAATTTTTGAATCCCAATGCTCGAGAAATGGCAAGTAAACCCCATACCTACAAATCTGCCATCATGTAAGAGGGACCGAATAAGTGTCCGAGTGTTTAAACTGTAATGCATGAAAAATGGCAAGTAAACACCATAACTACATATCTGCCATTATGCAAGAGGGTCCGAATAAGTGTCCGAGTGTTTAAATTGTAATGCATGAGAAATGGCAAATAAACACCATAATTACATATCTGCCATCCTGCAAGAGGGTCCGAATAAGTGTCCGAGTGTTTAAGCCCTATTGCATGAGAAATGGCAAGTAAACACCATAATTACATATCTGCCATCACGCAAGAGGATCTGAATAAGTGACCGAATTTTTGAATCCCAATGCTCGGGAAATGGCAAGTAAACAACATAACTGCATATCAGCCATCATGCAAGAGGGTCCGAATAAGTGTCCGAGTATTTAAACCCTAAGGCATGAGAAATGGCGAATAAACACCATAATTGCGTATCTGCCATCGTGCAAGAGGGTCCAAATAACCGTCCGAATGTTTAAACCTTAATGCATGAGAAATGGCAAGTAAACACCATAATTACATATCTGTCATCATGCAAAAGGGTCCGAATAAGTGTCCGAGTATTTAAACCCTAATGCATGAGAAATGGCAAATAAACACCATAATTACATATCTGCCATCGTGCAAGAGGGTTGGAATAAGTGTCCGAGTGTTTAAACCCTAATGCATGAGAAATGGCAAGTAAACGTCATAATTATATATCTGCCATCATGTAAAGGGTCCGAATAAGTGTCCGAAAATTTAAACCCTAATGCATTAGAAATGGCAAATAAACACGAAAATTGCATGTTCGCGATCATGCAAGAGGGTCCGAATAAGTGTCCGAGTGTTTAAACCCAAATGCATGAGAAATGGCAAGTAAACACCATAATTACATATCTGCCAGCATGCAAGAGTGTCCGAATAACTGTCCGAGTGTTTAAACCCTAATGCATGAGAAATGGCAACTAAACACCACAATTAGATATCTGCCATCAGGCAAGAGGATCCGAATAAGTGACCAAATTTTTGAATCCCAATGCTCGAGAAATGGCAAGTAAACAACATAACTACATATCTGCCATCATGCAAGAGGGTCCGAATAAGTGTCCAAGTGTTTAAACCCTAATGCATGAGAAACGGCAACTGAACACCATAATTAGAGATCTACCATTATGCAAGAGGGTCCGAATAAGTGTCTAAGTGTCTAAACCCTAATGCTTGAAAAAGGCAAGTAAGCACCTTAACTACATATCTGCCTTCATGCAAGGGGTTCCGAATATGTGTCCGGGTGTTTAAACCCTAATGCCTGAGAAATGGCAAGTAAACACCATAATTACATATCTGCCATCATGCAAGAGGGTTGGAATAAGTGTCTGATTGTTTAAACCCTAATGCATGAGAAATGGCAAGTAAACACCATAATTACATATCTGCCATCATGCAAAGGGTCCGAATAGGTG
The DNA here is from genome assembly GCF_004153795.1 of Camellia sinensis. Classification (NCBI taxonomy): domain Eukaryota; kingdom Viridiplantae; phylum Streptophyta; class Magnoliopsida; order Ericales; family Theaceae; genus Camellia; species Camellia sinensis. The sequence goes on along the minus strand of NW_021027082.1, from coordinate 459,792 downwards.
TCCGAAAATTTAAACCCTAATGCATTAGAAATGGCAAATAAACACAAAAATTGCATATCTGCGATCATGCAAGAGGGTCCGAATAAGTGTCCGAGTGTTTAAACCCAAATGCATGGGAAATGGAAAGTAAACACCATAATTACATATCTGCCAGCATGCAAGAGGCCCGGAATAAGTGTCCGAGTGTTTAAACCCTAATGCACGTGAAATGCCAAGTAAACACCATAATTACATATCTGCCATCATGCAAGAGGCCCGGAATAAGTGTACGAGTGTTTAAACCCTAATGCATGAGAAATGGCGACTGAGCAACAAAATTAGATATCTACCATCATGCAAGAGGGTCCGAATAAGTGTCCAAGTGTCTAAACCCTAATGCATGAGAAATGGCAAATAAACACCACAATTACTTATTTACCGTCATGCAAGAGGGTCCGAATAAGTGTCCGAGTTTTTAAACCCTAATGCATGACAAACGGAAAGTAAACACCATAATTACATATCTGCCATCATGTCGGAGGGTTTGAATAAATGTCTGAGTGTATAAACCCCTTTGCATGAGAAATCTCAAGTAAACACCATAATTACATATTTGCCATCACGCAAGAGGATCCGAATAAGTGACCGAATTTTTGAATCCCAATGCTCGAGAAATGGCAAGTAAACACCATGCCTACAAATCTGCCATCTTGTAAGAGGGTCCGAATAAGTGTCCGAGTGTTTAAACTGTAATGGACGAGAAATGGCAAGTAAACACCATAACTACATATCTGCCATCATGCAAGAGGGTCCGAATAAGTGTCCGATTGTTTAAATCGTAATGCATGAGAAATGGCAAACAAACACCAAAATTACATATCTGCCATCCAGCAAGAGGGTCCGAATAAGTGTCCGAGTGTTTAAGCCCTATTGCATGAGAAATGGCAAGTAAACACCATTATCACATATCTGCCATCACGCAAGAAGATCCGAATAAGTGACCGAATTTTTGAATCCCAATGCTCGAGAAATGGCAAGTAAACAACATAACTACATATCTGCCATCATGTTAGAGGGTCCGAATAAGTGTCTGAGTGTTTAAACCCTAATGCATGAGAAATGGCAACTGAACACCATAATTAGATATCTACCATCATGCCAGAAGGTCCGAATAAGTGTCTGAGTGTCTAAACCCTAACGCATGAGAAATGGCAAATAAACACCATAATTAGTTATCTACCGTCTTTTAAGAGGGTCCGAATAAGTGTCCGAGTGTTTAAACCCTAATGCATGAGAAACGGCAAGTAAACACCATAATTACATATCTGGCATCATGTAGGAGGGTTTGAATAAATGTCTGAGTGTATAAACCCTAATGCATCAGAAATGGCAAGTAAACACCATAATTACATATCTGCCATCACACAAGAGGATCCGAATAAGTGGCCGAATTTTTGAATCCCAATGCTCGAGAAATGGCAAGTAAACACCATACCTACAAATATGCCATCAGGCAAGAGGGTCCGAATAAGTGTCCGAGTGTTTAGACTGTAATGCATGAGAAATGGAAAATAAACACCATAATTACATATCTCCCATCACGCAAGAGGGTTCGAATAAGTGTCCGAGTGTTTATGCCCTAATGCATGAGAAATGGCAAGTAAACACCATAATTACAAATCTGCCATCATCCAAGAGGGTCCGAACATGAATTAAGTATCCGAGTGTTTAAACCCAAATGCATGAGAAATGGCAAATAAACACCAAAATTACATATCTGCATCATGCAAGAGGGTCGGGATAAGTGTCGAGTGTTTTAACCCTAAAGCATGAGAAAATGGCAAGTAAACACCATAATTTACATATCTTCCATTCGTGCAAAGGGCCGAAATAAGTTGTCCGAAAATTTAAACCCTAATGCTTTAGAAATGGCCAAATTTAAAACACCAAAAATTGCATATATCTGCGATCTAGCAAGAGGCGAAAAGTGTCCGAGTGTTTTAACCGCAAATGCATGAGAAATGGCAGTAAC
>NW_021027082.1:396591-443426 GCF_004153795.1 Camellia sinensis | reverse complement strand
TGTTTAAGCAATTTTTGTTTGAGTCTTGTTTATTGAGTTGTCAACACTATTGTGTTTTGCTTATCGTTTAGGTCGGAGCCCAAAAGTGCAAGCACAAGGAGCTAAGATATAGGCTAAAAAAATGCGCAAAAGAGGGAAAGTAGGACTCACCCTTGTAGAACCAATCTTTAGCAACCTTTGGACTGAGTTTGGGAGCTTTTAACCTCTGGAGGACAGCCTCAAGCTGCTGGAATAGGCGTTGGATGCCTTGTGCTATGAGTTGATGAAGAAATGGCCCAAGAACAAGGGTATTTGATGGTTGAATGAGAGAGATATGGAGAGAGATGGAGGTTTGTATGTATGTATATCAGATATATGTCTATATATCTCTGGTTTTTTGTTCCAAAAATCCAACCACAACCAAGGAGGAGGAGAGGTGCTTATATAAGCAATGCTAAGCTTCTAAGACAAGCTTCAAAGGGGCCAAGGGGTTCAAGGGTGGTGCAAGGCTTCTAGAGGAAGCTAAAACAGCTGGCCAAGCTTCTCCAAGAAGCTTGGCCAAAAGGTTCAAGCTTCTAGAAGGTTTAGGGGGGTTCAAAGGCTCACAAGGTGCAAAACAAGCAGACATGCACGTGGGGGATCGATTCTGTGCATTCCAGCTGGCACAGCTGGAATCCACTCAATCTGCAGAATGCTCCGGAAGGTCGTCGGCTAGCAAAAACTGCCGGTCAGCAAAATAAAGTTCCGGTCGGCACAATAAATTGCCGGTCGGCACAAATATAGTGCCGGTGGGTGGCCGGTGAGGTCAAAAAAGTGCTGGTTGGTCTCCAAATTAAAGCCCCGGAAGTTAGCTTTCCAATGGCGCAAACCTTGCATCAAAATTCCTCCTGTGCAAAAAGTTATGCCCTTTTCTGTGAAGCCGCGCAGATTCGATCCAACCGGGATGATGCCCGACTTCAACTGATCATATCTCCCCCACCCGGACTTGGCTCTAGGAGATTCTTGAGTGCAAAATGAAGCCCCGGAAGTAAGCTTTCCGACGGTGGTGGCCCCACAGATAAACTCCAAGTGTACAGATAGATAAGCCCGATTCAGCGAGGGCTGCTCGACTCGCTTCTACCCGGATTCATGCCGAACTTCTCCCAAACTAGTTTCTTCTCTCTTCCCCTCCTTTCTTCAACTCCAAAACCCTAAACAAAGTGTTTTGAAAGATTTGCCTCTCTTCTTGCCGAAGAAATTGATTCTTTGCCCTGCACATCTCTCAACACAGAGCAAACCATCAGTAGTGCCCAAGTCTTAAGGGCGGTCAAAAATGGGGTGTCTACAGCAAGTAAACACCATACCTACAAATATGCCATCAGGCAAGAGGGTCCGAATAAGTGTCCAAGTGTTTAAACTGTAATGCATGAGAAATGGGAAATAAACACCATAGTTACATATCTGCCATCATGCCAGAGGGTCCGAATAAGTGACCGAATTTTTGAATCCCAATGCTCGAGAAATGTCAAGTAAACACCATAACTACATATCTGCCTTCGTGCAAGTGGGTCCGAATAAGTGTCCGAGTGTTTAAACCCTAATGCATGAGAAATGGCAAGTAAACTTCATAATTACATATCTGCCATCATGCAAAAGGGTCCGAATATGTGTCCAAGTGTTTAAACCCTAATGCATGAGAAATGAAAAGTAAACACCACAATTACATATTTGCCATCATGCAAAAGGGTTCGAATAAGTGTCCGAGTGTTTATGCCCTAATGCATGAGAAATGGCAAGTAAACGCCATAATTACATATCTGCCATCGTGCAAGAGGGTCGGAATAAGTGTCCGAGTGTTTAAGCCCTAATGCATAAGAAATGACAAGTAAAGACCGTAATTACATTTCTGCCATCTTGCAAGTGGGTCCGAATAAGTGTCCGAGTGTTTAAACCGTAATGCATAAGAAATGGCAAGTAAACACCATAATTACATATTTGCCATCATGCAAGAGGGTCCAAATCAGTGTCCGAGTATTTAAACCCTAATGCCTGAGAAATGGCGATTAAACACCATAATTACATATCTGCCCTCATGGAAGAGGGTCGGAATAAGTGTCCGAGTGTTTAAACACTAATGCATGAGAAATGGCAAGTAAACACCATAATTACATATCTGCCATCATGCAAGAGGGTCCGAATAAGTATCCGAGTGTTTAAACCCTAATGCATGAGAAATGGTAAATAAACATCATAATTACATATCTGCCATCATGCAAGAGGCTCTGAATAAGTCTCTGAGTGCTTAAACCCTAATGCATGAGAAATTGAAAATAAACACCATAATTACATATCTGCCATCACGCAAGAGGGTCCGATTAAGTGTCCGAGTGTTTAAAACCTAATGCATGAGAAATGGCAAATAAACATCGTAATTACATATCTGCCATCATGCAAGAGGGTCCGAATAGGTGTCTGAGTGCTTAAACCCTAATGCATGAGAAATGGCAAGTAAACCCCATAATTACATATCTGCCACCATGCAAGTGGGTCCGAATAAGTGTCCGAGTGTTTAAACCCTAATGCATGAGAAACGGCAACTAAACACCACAATAACATATCTGCCGTCATGCAGGAGGGTTCGAATAAGTGTCCGAGTGTTTAAAGCCTAATGCATCAGAAATGGCAAGTAAACACCACAATAACATATCTGCCGTCGTGCTGGAGGGTCTGAATAAGTGTCCGAGTGTTAATACCCTAATGCATGAGAAATGGCAAGTAAACATCATAATTACAAATCTGCCACCATGCAAGAGGATCCGAATAAGTGACCGAATTTTTGAATCCGAATGCTCGAGAAATGGCAAGTAAAACCATAACTACATATCTGCCTTTGTGCAACAGGCTCCGAATAAGTGTCCGAGTGTTTAAACTGTAATGCATGAGAAATGGCAAATAAACACCATAATTACATGTCTGTCATCATGCAAGAGGGTCCGAATAAGTGTCCAAGGGTTTAAACCCTAATGCTTGAGAAATGACAAGTAAACACCATAACTACATATCTGCCTTCATGCAAGAGGGTCCGAATAAGTGTCCGAGTGTTTAAAACCTAATGCAAGAGAAATGGCAAGTAAACACCATAATTACGTATCTGCCATCATGCAAAAGGGTTTGAATAAGTGTCCGAGTGTTTAAACCCTAATGCATGAGAAACGGCATGTAAATACCATAATTACATATCTGCCATCATGCAAAAGGGTCCGAATAAGTGTCCGAGTGTTTAAACCCTAATGCATGAAAAATGACAAATAAACACCGTAATTACATATCTGCCATCATGCAAGAGGGTCCGAATAAGTGTCCGAGTGTTGATGCCCTAATGCATGAGAAATGGCAAGTAAACACCATAATTAGATATCTGCCATCATGCAAGAGGGTTGGAATAAGTGTCCGAGTGTTTAAACCCTAATGCATGAGAAATGGCAAGTAAACACCATAATTACATATCTGCCATCATGCAAAGGGTCCGAATAAGTGTCCGAAAATTTAAACCCTAATTCATGAGAAATGGCAAATAAACACCAAAATTGCATATCTGCGATCATGCAAGAGGGTCCGAATAAGTGTCTGAGTGTTTAAACACAAATGCATGAGAAATGGAAAGTAAACACCATAATTACATATCTGCCACCATGCAAGAGGGTCCGAATAAGTGTCCGAGTGTTTAAACCTAAGGCAAGACAAATGGCAAATAAACACCATAATTATATATCTGCCATCATGCAAGAGGGGCGGAATAAGTGTCCGAGTGTTTAAACCCTAATGCACCAAAAATGCCAAGTAAACACCATAATTACATATCTGCCATCTTGCAAGAGGGTCCAAATAATTGTCCGAGTGTTTAAACCCTAATGCATGAGAAATGGAAAATAAACACCATAATTACTCATCTACCGTCATGCAAGAGGGTCCCTATAAGTGTCCAAGTGTTTAAACCCTCATGCATGAGAAACGGCAAGTAAACACCATAATTACATATCTGCCATCATGTAGGAGGGTTTGAATAAATGCCTGAGTCTATAAACCCTAATGCAAGAGAAATGGCAAGTAAACACCATAACTACAAATCTGCCATCATGCAAGAGGGTCCGAATAAGTGTCCGAGTGTTTAAACTGTAATGCATGAGAAATGGCAAGTAAACACCATAACTACATATCTGCCATCATGCAAGAGGGTCCGAATAACAGTCCGAGTGTTTAAATGGTCATGCATGAGAAATGGCAAATAAACACCATAATTAGACATCTGCCATCCTGCAAGAGGGTCCGAATAAGTGTCCGAGTGTTTAAGCCCTATTGCATGAGAAATGACAAGTAAACACCATAATTACATATCTGCCATCATGCAAGAGGGTACGAATAAGGGTCCGAGTATTTAAACCCTAATGCATGAGAAATGGCAAATAAACACCATAATTGCATATCTGCCATCATGCAAGAGGGTCCGAATAAGTGTCCGAATGTTTAAACCCTAATGCATGAGAAATGGCAAGTAAACACCATAATTGCATATCTGCCATCATTCAAGAGGGTCCGAATAAGTGTCTGAGTATTTAAACCCTACTGCATGAGAAATGGCAAATAAACACCATAATTACATATCTGCTATCATGCAAGAGGGTTCGAATAAGTGTCCGAGTGTTTAAGCCCTAATGCATGAGAAATGGCAAGTAAACACCATAATTACATATCTGCCATAATGCAAGAGGGTCCGAATAAGTGTCCGAGTGTTTAATCCCTAATGCATGAGAAACGACAAGTAAACACCATAATTATATATTTGCCATCATGTAGGAGGGTTTGAATAAATGTCTGAGTGTATAAACCCTAATGCATGAGAAATGGCAAGTAAACTCCGTAATTACATATCTGCCATCACGCAAGAGGATCCGAATAAGTGGCCGAATTTTTGAATCCCAATGCTCGAGAAATGGCAAGTAAACACCATAACTGCAAATCAGCCATCATGCAAGAGGGTCCGAATAAGTGTCCGAGTCTTTAAACTGTAATGCATGAGAAATGGCAAATAAACACCGTAATTACATATCTGCCATCATGCAAGAGGGTCCGATTAAGTGACCGAATTTTTGAATCCCAATGCTCGAGAAATGTCAAGTAAACACCATAACTACATATCGGGCTTCGTGCAAGAGGGTCCGAATAAGTGTACGAGTTTTTAAACCCTAATGCATGAGAAATGGCAAGTAAACACCATAATTACATATCTGCCATAAAGCAAAAGGGTCCGAATAAGTGTCCAAGTGTTTAAACCCTAATGCATGAGAAATGGGAAGTAAACACCATAATTACATATTTGCCATCATGCAAAAGGGTCCGAATAAGTGTCCGAATGTTTTAACCCTAATCCATGAGAAATGGAAAATAAACGCCATAATTACATATCTGCCATCACGCAAGAGGGTCCGATTAAGTGTCCGAGTGTTTAAACCCTAATGCATGATAAATGGCAAATAAACACCGTAATTACATTTCTGCCATCATGCAAGAGGGTCTGAATAAGTGTCTGAGTGCTCAAACCCTAATGCATGAGAAATGGCAAGTAAACACCATAATTACATATCTGCCACCATCCAAGACGGTCCGAATAGGTGTCCGAATGTTTAAACCCTAATGGATGAGAAATGGCAACTAAACACCCTAATTACATCTCTGTCATCATGCAAAAGGGTCCGAATAAGTGTCCGAGGGTTTAAACCCCAATGCATCAGAAATGGCAAGTAAACAACACAATAACATATCTGCCGTCATGCAGGAGGGTCTGAATAAGTGTCCGAGTGTTAAAACCCTAATGCAAGAGAAATGGCAAGTAAACACCATAATTACATATCTGCCACCACGCAAGAGGATCCGAATAAGTGACCGAATTTTTGAATCCGAATGCTCGAGAAATGGCAAGTAAAAACCATAACTACATATCTGCCTTTGTGCAAGAGGGTCCGAATAAGTGTCCGAGTGTTTAAACCGTAATGCATGAGAAATGGCAAATAAACACCATCATTACATATCTGTCATCATGCAAGAGGGTCCGGATATGTGTCCGAGTGTTTAAACCCTAATGAATGAGAACTGGCAAATAAACACCATAATTACAAATTTGCCATCATGCAAGTGGGTCCGACCAAGTTTCCGAGTGTTCAAACCCTAATGCTTGAGAAATGGCAAATAAACACCATGATTACATATCTGCCATCATGCAAAAGGGTCCGAATAAGTGTCCGAGTGTTTAAGCCCTAATGCATGAGAAATGGCAAGTAAACACCTTAATTACATATCTGCCATCATGCAAGAGGGTCCGAATAAGTGTCTGAGTATTTAAACGCTAATCCATGAGAAATAGCAAATAAACACCATAATTACATATCTGCCATGATGCAAGAGGGTCTGAATAAGTGTCTGGGTGTTTAAACCCTAATGCATGAGAAATGGCAAGTAAACACCATAATTACATATCTGCTATCATGCAAGAGGGTCGGAATAAGTTTCCGAGTGTTTAAACCGTAATGAAATAGAAATGGCAAGTAAACACCATAATTACATATCTGCCATCATGCAAGAGGTCCGAATAAGTGTCTGGGAATTTAAACCCTAATGCATGAGAAATGGCAAATAAACACCATAATTACATATCTGCCATCATGAAAGAGGGTTCGAATAAGTGTCCGAGTATTTAAATCCTAATGCATTAGAAATGACAAATGAACACCAAAATTACATATCTGCCATCATGCAAGAGGGTCCGAATAAGTGTCCGAGTGTTTAAGCCGTAATGGATGAGAAATGGCAAGTAAACACCATAATTACATATCTGCCATCATGCAAGAGTGTCCGAGTAAGTGTCCGAGTTTTTGAACCCTAATGCATGAGAAATAGCAAGTAAACACCATAATTACATATCTGTCATCATGCAAGGGCGTCCGAATAAGTGTCCGAGAATTTAAACCCTAATGCATGAGAAATGCAAATAAACACCAAAATTACATATCCGCCATCAAGCAAGAGGGTCAGAATAAGTGTCCGAGTGTTTAAACCCTAATCCATGAGAAATGGGGAATAAACACCATAATTACATATTTGTCATCATGCAAGAGGGTCCGAATAAGTGTCCGAGTGTTTAAGCCCTAATGCATGAGAAATGGCAAGTAAACACCATAATTAAATATCTGCCGTCATGCAAGACGATCCAAATAAGTGTCCTTCTGTTTAACTCGTAATGCATGAGAAATGGCAACTAAACACCACAATTACATATATACCATCATGCAAGAGGGTCCGAATAAGTGTCCGAGTGTCTAAACCCTAATGCATGAGAAATGGCAAATAAACACCATAATTACTTATCTGCAGTCATGCAAGAGGGTCCGAACACGTGTCCAAGTGTTTAAACCCTAATGCATGAGAAATAGCATGTAAACACTATAATTACATATCTGCCATCATGCAAGAGGGTCGGAAGAGGTGTCCGAGTGTTTAAACCCTAATGCAAGAGAAATGGCAAGTAAACATCATAATTACATATCTGCCATCATGCAAGGGGTCCGAATACGTGTCCGAGAATTTGAACCCCAATGCATGAGAAATGGCAAATAAACACCAAAATTACATATCTGCCATCATGCAAGAGGGTACGAATAAGTGTCCGAGTGTTTAAACCCTAATGCATGAGAAATGGCAAGTAAACACCATAATTACATATCTGCGTTCATGTAGGCGGGTCTGAATAAGTGTCCGAGTGTTTAAACCCTAAAGCATGGTTAAGGGCAAGTAAACACCATAATTACATATCCGCCATCACGCAAGAGGATCCGAATAAGTGACCGAATTTTTGAATCCTAATGCTTGAGAAATGGCAAGTAAACACCATAACTACATATCTACCATCATGCAAGAGGGTCCGAATAAGTGTCCGAGTGTTTAAACCGTAATGCATAAGAAATGGCAAATAAACACCATAATTACATATCTGAAATCATGTAGGAGGGTCTAAATAAGTGTCCGAGTGTTTAAACCCAAATGCATTGGAAATGGCAAGTAAACACCATAATTACACATTTGCCATCACGCAAGAGGGTCCGAATAAGTGTCCGAGTGTTTAAACAGTAATGAATGAGAAATGGCAAATAAACACCATAATTGTATATCGGCCATCGTGCAAGAGGGTCCGAATAAGTGTCCGAGTGTTTAGACCTAGTGCATGAGAAATGGCAAATAAACACTATAATTACATATTTGCCATCATGCAAGAGGGTCCGAATAAGTGTCTGAGTGTTTAAACCCTAATGCATGAGAAATGGCAAATTAACACCATAATTACATATCTACCATCATGCAAGAGGGTCCGAAGAAGTGTCAGAGTGTTTAAGCTCTAATGCATCAGAAATGGCAAGTAAACACCATAATTACATATCTGCCATCATGCAAGAGGGTCCGAATAAGGGTCCAAGTATTTAAACCCTAATGCATGAGAAATGGCAAATAAACACCATAATTACATATCTGCGATCACGCAAGAGGGTCCGAATAAGTGTCCGAGTGTTTAAACCATAATGCATGAGAAACGGCAAGTAAACACCATAATTACATATCTGCCATCACACAAGAGGGTTCGAATAAGTGTCCGACCGTTTAAACCCTAATGCATGAGAATTGGCAAATAAACTCCATAATTACATATCTGCCATCATGCAAGAGGGTCAGAATATGTGTCTGAGTGTTTAAACCCTAGTGCGTGAGAAATGGAAAGTAAAAAGCATAATTACATATCTGCCATCATGCAAGAGGGTCCGAATAAGTGTCCGAGTGTTTAAAGCCTAATGCATGAGAAATGGCAAATAAACACTATAATTACATATCTGCCATCGTGGAAGAGGGTCCGAATAAGTGTCTGAGTGTTTACACCTTAATCCATGAGAAATGGGAAGTAAACACCATAATTACATATCTGCAATCATGCAAGTGGGTCGGAATAAGTGTCCGAGTGTTTAAACCCTAATGTATGAGAAATGGCAAATAAACACCATAATTACATATCTGCCATCATGCAAGGGGGTCCGAAAAAGTGACCTAGAATTTAAACCCTAATGTGTGAGAAACAGCTAGTAAACACCATAATTACATATCTGCCATCATGCAAGGGGGTCCGAAGAAGTGACCTAGAATTTAAACCCTAATGCACGAGAAATGGCAAATAAACACCAAAATTACATATCTGCCATCATGCAAGAGGGTCGGCATATGTGTCCGAGTGTTTAAATCCTAATGCATGAGAAATGGCAAGTAAACACCATAATTACATATCTGCCATCACGCAAGAGGGTCCGAATAAGTATCTGAGTGTTCAAACCCTAATGCATGAGAAATGGAAAATAAACACCATAATTATATATCAGCCATCCTACAAGAGGGTCCGAATCATTGTCCGAGTGTTTAAACCCTAATGCATGGGAAATGGCAAGTAAACACCATAATTACATATCTTCCATCATGCAAGAGGATCCGAATAAGTGTCCGAGGGTTTAAACCCTAATGCACAAGAATTGGTAAGTAAACACCATAATTACATATCTGCCATCATGAAAGAGGGTCCGTATAAGTGTCCGAATGTTTAAACCCTAATGCGTGAGAAATGGCAAAGAAACACCATAATTACATATCTGCCATCATGCAAGAGGGTCTGAATGACTGTCTGAGTGCTTAAATCCTAATGCATTTGAATTGGAAAATAAACACCATAATTATATATCAGCCATCATGCAAGAGGATCGGAATAAGTGTCCTAGTGTTTAAACCCTAATGCAAGAGAAATTGAAAATAAGCACCAGAATTACATATCTGCCATCATGCAAGAGGGTCGGAATAAGTGTCCTTGTGTTTAGACCCTAATGCATGAGAAATGGCAAATCAACACCACAATTACATATCTGCCATCATGCAAGAAGGTCCGAATAAGTGTCAGAGTGTTTTAGCCCTAATAAGTGTCAAAGTGTTTAAGCCCTAATTACATATCGGCCATCAAGTAGTGGGTCCGAATAAGTGTCCAAGAATTTAAACACTAATGCATGAGAAATGGCAAGTAAACACCATAATTACATATCTGCCATCATGCAAGAGGGTCGGAATAAGTGTCTGAGTATTTAATCCCTAATGTATGTGAAACGGCAAGTAAACGCCATAATTACATATCTGCCATCATGCAAGGCTGTCCGAATTAGTGTCCGAGACTTTAAACCCTAACGCATGAGAAATGGCAAATAAACACCAAAATTACATATCTGCTATCTTGCAAGAGGGTCCGAATAAGTGTCTGAGTGTTTAAACCCTAATGCATGAGAAATGGCAAATAAACACCATAATTACATATCTGCTATCATGCAAGAGGGTCCGAATAAGTGTCTGAGTGTTTAAACCCTAATGCATGAGAAATGGCAAATTAACACCATAATTACATATCTGCCATCATGCAAGAGGGTCCGAATAAGTGTCTGAGTGTCTGAACCCTAATGCATGAGAAATGGAAAATAAATAGCATAATTACATATCTGCCATCATGCAAGAAGGTCCGAATAAGTGTCCGAGTGTTTAAACCGTACTGCATGAGAAATGGCAAGTAAACACCATAATTATATATCTGCCATCATGCAAGAGGATCGGAATAAGTGTCCTAGTGTTTAAACCCTAATGCCTGAGAAATGGCAAGTAAACACCATAATTACATATCGGCCATCATGCAAGGGGTCCGAATAAGTGTTCGAGAATTTAAACCCTAATGCAAGAGAAATTGCAAATAAGCACCAAAATTACATATCTGCCATCATGCAAGGGGTCGGAATAAGTGTCCTTGTGTTTAGACCCTAATGCATGAGAAATGGCAAATCAACACCATAATTACATATCTGCCATCATGCAAGAAGGTCCGAATAAGTGTCTGAGTGTTTAAGCCCTAATGCATGAGAAATGGCAAGTAAACACCATAATTACATATCTGCCATCATGCAAGGGGGTCCGAATAAGTGTCCGAATAAGTGTCCTTGTGTTTAAATCCTAATGCATGAGAAATGGCAAGTAGACAGCATAATTATATATCTGCCGTCATACAAGAGGGTTCGAATAAGTGTCCGAGTGTTTAAACCCTAATGCATGTGAAATGGCAAGTAAACACCATAATTACATATCTGCCATCACGCAAGTGGATCCGAATAAGTGACCGAATTTTTGAACCCTAATGCTCGAGAAATGGCAAGTAAACACCGTAACTACATATCTGCCATTATGCAAGAGGGTTCGACTAAGTGTCCGAGTGTTTAAACTGTAATGCATGAGAAATGGCAAATAAACACCATAATTACATTTTTGCGATCATGCAAGAGGGTCCGAATAAGTGTCCGAGCTTATAATCCGTAATGCAAGAGAAATGGCAAATAAACATCATAATTACATATCTGCCATCATGCAAGAGGGTCCGAATAAGTGTCCGAGTGCTTAAACCCTAATGCATGAGAAATGGCAATTAAACACCGTAATTACATATTTGCCATCATGCAAGAGGGTCCGAATATGTGTCCGAGTGTTTAAACCCTGATGCATGAGAAATGGCTAATAAACACCATAATTACATATCTGCCATCATGCAATAGGGTCCGAAAAAGTGTCCGAGTGTTTAAGCCCTAATGCATGAGAAATGGCAAGTAAACATCATATTTACATATCTGCCATCATGCAAGAGGGTCTGAATAAGTGTCCGAGTATTTAATCCCTAATGCATGAGAAATGGCAAACAAACACCATAATTACATATCTGCGATCATGCAAGGGGTCCGAATAAGTGTCCGAGTGTTTAAACCATAATTCAAGATAAATGACAAGAAAACACCGTAATTACATATCTGCCATCATATAAGAGGGTCCGAACAAGTATCCGAGTTTTTAAACCCTAATGCCTGAGAAACGGCAAATAAATACCATAATTACATATCTGCCATCATAGAAGAGGGTCCGAATAAGTGTCTGAGTGTTTAAACCCTAATGCGTGAGAAATGGAAAATAAAAAGCATAATTACATATCTGCCATCATGCAAGAGGGTCCAAATAAGTGTCCGAGCGTTTAAACCCTAATGCCTGAGAAATGGCAAATAAAGGCCATAATTACATATCAGCCATCATGCAAGAGGGTCCGAATAAGTGTCCGAGTGTTTAAACCCTAATGCTTGAGAAATGGCAAATAAACACCAAAATTTCATATCTGCCATCACGCAAGAGTGTCGGAATAAGTGTCCGAGTGTTTAAACCCTAATGCACGGGAAATGGCAAGTAAAAACGATAATTACATATCTAACATGATGCAAGAGGGTCCGAATATGTGTCCGAGTGTTTAAACCCTAATGCACGAGAAATGGCAAATAAACACCATAATTACATATCCGCCATCATGCAAGACGGTCCGAATAAGTGTCAAAGTGTTTAAACCCTAATGCATGAGAAATGGAAAATAAACACCATAATTACATATCTGCCATCATGCAAGAGAGTCCGAATAAGTGTCTGAGTGTTTAAACCCTAATACCTTAGAAATGGAAAATTAACACCATAATTACATTTCTGCCATCAGGCAAGAGGGTCCGAATAAGTGTCTGAGTGTTTAAACCCTAATGCATTAGAAATGGCAAGTAAACACCATAATTACATATCTGCCATCATGTAAGAGGGTCCGAATAAGTGTCTGAGCGTTTAAACCCTAATGCATGAGAAATGGCAAGTAAACACCATAATTACATATCTGCCATCATGAAAGAGGGTCCGACTAAGTGTCCGAGTGTTTAAACCCTAATGTATGAGAAATGCCAAGTAAACACCATAATTACGTATCTGCCATCATGCAAGAGGGTCCGAATAAATGTCTGACTGTTTAAAACGTAATGCATGAGAAATGGAAAATAAACACCACAATTACATATCTGACATCGTAGAAGAGGGTTCGAATAAGTGTCCGAGTGTTTAAACCCTAATGCATGAGAAATGGCAAATTAACACCATAATTTCATATCTGCCATCATGCAAGAGGGTCCGAATAAGTGTCCGAGTGTTTAAACTCTAATGCGTGAGAAATGGAAAATAAAATGCATAATTACATATCTGCCATCATGCAAGAGGGTCCTAATAAGTGTCCGAGCGTTTAAACCCTAATGCATGAGAAATGGAAAATAAAGACCATAATTACATATCTGCCATCATGCAAGAGGGTCCGAATAAGTGTCTGAGCGTTTATACCCTAATGCATGACAAATGGCAAGTAAACATCGTAATTACATATCTGCCATCATGCAAGAAGGTCGGAATAAGTGTCCGAGTGTTTAAACCCTAAAGTATGAGAAATGGCATGTAAACACCATAATTACATATCTGCCATCGTGCAAGAGGGTCCGAATAAGTGTCTGAGTGTTTAAACCGTAATGCATGAGAAATGGAAAATAAACACCATAATTACATATCTGCCATCATGCAAGAAGGTCCGAATAAGTGTCTGAGTGTTTAAACCCTCATGCGTGAGAAATGCAAAATAAAATGCGCAATTACATATCTGCCATCATGCAAGAGGGTCCGAATAAGTGTCCGAGCGTTTAAACCCTAATGCATGAGAAATGGAAAATAAAGACCCTAATTACATATCTACCATCATGCTAGAGGGTCCGAATAAGTGTCTGTGCGTTTAAACCCAAATGCATGAGAAATGGCGAGTAAACACCATAATTACATATCTGCCATCATGCAAGAGGGTCCGAATAAGTGTCCGAGTGTTTAAACCCTTATGTATGAGAAATGCCCAGTAAACACCATAATTACATATCTGCCATCATGCAAGGGGGTCCAGTAAGTGTTCGAGAATTTAAACCCTAATGCATGAGAAATGGCAAATAAAGACCAAAATTACTTATCTGCCATCATGCAAGAGTGTCGGAATAAGTGTTCGAGTGTTTAAACCCTAATGCACGGGAAATGGCAAGTAAACACCATAATTGCATATCTAACATCATGCAAGAGGGTCCGAATATGTGTCCAAGTGTTTAAACCCTAATGCAGGAGAAATGGCAAATAAACACCATAATTACATATCCGCCATCATGCAAGAGGGTCCGAATAAGTGTCAAAATGTTTAAACCCTAATGCATGAGAAATGTAAAATAAACACCATAATTACATATCTGCCATCAAGCAAGAGGGTCCAAATAAGTGTCCGAGTGTTTAAACCCTAATGCATGAGAAATGGAAAATAAACACCACAATTACATATCTGACATCATAGAAGAGGGTCCGAATAAGTGTCCGAGTGTTTAAACCCTAATGCATGAGAAATGGCAAATTAACACCATAATTACATATCTGCCATCATGCAAGAGGGTCCGAATAAGTGTCTGAGCGTTTATACCCTAATGCATGAGAAATGGCAAGTAAACACCATAACTACATATCTGCCATCATGCAAGGGGGTCCGAATAAGGGTCCGAGAATTTAAACCCTAATGCATGAGAAATGGCAAATAAACACCAAAATTACTTATCTGCCATCATGCAAGAGTGTCGGAAAAAGTGTTCGAGTGTTTAAACCCTAATGCACTAGAAATGGCAAGTAAACACCATAATTACATATCCGACATCATGCAAGAGGGTCCGAAGATGTGTCCGAGTGTTTAAACCCTAATGCACGAGAAATGGCAAATAAACACCATAATTACATATCCGCCATCATGCAAGAGGGTCTGAATAAGTGTCAAAGTGTTTAAACCCTAATGCATGAGAAATGTAAAATAAACACCATAATTACATATCTGCCATCATGCAAGAGGGTCCGAATAATCGTCCGAGTGTTTAAACCCTAATGCCTGAGAAATGGCAAGTAAACACCATAATTACATATCTGCCATCATGCAAGAAAGTCCGAATAAGTGTCTGAGTGTTTAAACCCTAATGCAGGAGAAATGGAAAATCAACACCATAATTATATTTCTGCCACCAGGCAAGAGGGTCCGAATAAGTGTCCGAGTGTTTAAACTCTAATGCTTGAGAAATGGCAAGTAAACACCATAATTACATATCTGCCATCATGCAAGAGGGTCCGAATAAGTGTCTGACTGTTTAAACCTTAATGCATGAGAAATGGCAAGTAAACACCATAATTACATATCTGCCATCATGTAAGAGGTTCTGAATATGTGTACGAGTGTTTAAACCCTCTTGCCTGAGAAATGGCGAGTAAACACCATAATTACATATCTGCCATCATGCAAGAGGGTCGGAATAAGTGTCGTAGTGTTTAAACCCTAAAGTTTGAGAAATGGCATGTAAACACCATAATTACATATCTGCCATCGTGCAAGAGGGTCCGAATAAATGTCCGAGTGTTTAAACCCAAATGCATGAGAAATGGCAAGTAAACACCATAATTACATATCTGCCATCATGCAAGAGGGTCCGAATAAGTGTCCGAGTGTTTAAACCGTAATGCATGAGAAATGGCAAATAAACACCATACTTACATATCTGCCATCATGCAAGAGGTTCCGAATAAGTGTCCGAGTGTTTAAACCCTAATGCATGAGAAATGGAAAATAAACACCCTAATTACATATCTGCCATCATGCAAGGGGGTCCGAATAAGTGTCCGTGTGTTTAAAACCTAATGCATGAGAAATGACAAGTAAACCCCATAATTACATATCTGCCATGATGCAAGAGGGTCCGAATAAATGTCTGAGTGTTTAAACCCTAATGCATGAGAAATGGAAAATAAACACCACAATTACATAACTGACATCATGGAAGAGGGTCCGAATAAGTGTCTGAGTGTTTAAACCGTAATGCTTGAGAAATGGAAAATAAACACCATAATTACATATCTGCCATCATGCAAGAGGGTCTGAATAAGTGTCTGAGTGTTTAAACCGTAATGCGTGAGAAATGGAAAATAAAATGCATAATTACATATCTGCCATCATGCAAGAGGGTCCGAATAAGTGTCCGAGCGTTTAAACCCTAATGCATGAGAAATGGCAAATAGAGACCATAATTACATATCTGCCCTCATGCAAGAGGGTCCGAATAAGTGTCTGAGCGTTTAAACCCTAATGCATGAGAAATGGCAAGTAAAGACCATAATTACATATCTCCCATCATGCAAGAGGGTCCGAATAAGTGTCCGAGTGTTTAAACCCTAATGTATGAGAAATGCCAAGTAAAAACCATAATTACATATCTGCCATCATGTAAGGGGTCCGAATATGTGTCCGAGAATTTAAACCCTAATGCATGAGAAATGGCAAATAAACACCAAAATTACTTATCTGCCATCATGAAAGAGTGTCGGAATAAGTGTTCGAGTGTTTAAACCCTACTGCACGGGAAATGGCAAGTAAACACCATAATTACATATCTGACATCATGCAAGAGGGTCCGAAGATATGTCCGAGTGTTTAAACCCTAATGCACGAGAAATGGCAAATAAACACCATAATTACATATCCGCCATCATGCAAGAGGGTCTGAATAAGTGTCAAAGTGTTTAAACCCTAATGCATGAGAAATGGAAAATAAACACCCTAATTACATATCTGCCATCATGCAAGAGGGTCCGAATAAGTGTCCGAGTGTTTAAACCAAGTGCATGAGAAATAGCAAGTAAACACCATAATTGCATATCTGCCATCATGCAAGTGGGTCCAAATAAGTGTTCGAGTGTTTAAACCCTAATGCATGAGAAATGGCAACTAAACACTATAATTACATATCTACCATCAAGTAAGATGGTCTGAATAAGTGTCCGAGTGTTTAAACCCTAATGCATGAGAAATGGCAAATAAGCACCATAATTACTTATCGGCCGTCATGCATGAGGGACCGAATAAGTGTCCGGGTGTTTAAACCCTAATGGATGGGAAGTGGTAAGTAAAAACCATAATTACATATCTGCCATTACGCAAGAGGTTCCGAATAAGTGACCGAATTTTTGAATCCTAATGCTCGAGAAATGGCAAGTAAACACCGTAACTACATATCTGCCATCAGGCAAGAGGGTTCGAATAAGTTTCCGAGTGTTTAAACCGTAATGCATGAGAAATGGCAAATAAACACCATAATTACATTTCTGCGATCATGAAAGAGGGTCCAAGTGTCCGAGTGATTAAATCCTAATGCATGAGAAATGGCAAGTAAGCCCCATAATTACATATCTGCCATCATACAAGAGGATCCCAATAAGTGTCCGGGTCTTTAAGCCCTAATTCATGAGAAATGGCAAGTAAACACCATAATTACATATTTGCCATCATGCAAGAGGGTCCGAATAAGTGTTCGAGTGTTTAAACCCTAATGCATGAGAAATAGAAAATAAACACCATAATTACATATCTGCCATCATGCCAGAGCGTCTGAATAAGTGTCCGAGTGTTTAAGCTCTAATGCATGAGAAATGGCAAGTAAACACCATAATTACATATCTGCCACCATGCAAGAGGGTCCGAATAAGTGTCCGAGTATTTAAACCCTAATGCATGAGAAATGGCAAATAAACACCATAATTACATATCTGCCATCATGCAAGAGCGTCTGAATAAGTGTTCGAGTGTTTAAGCCCTAATGCATGAGAAATGGCAAATAAACACCATAATTACATATCTGCCATCATGGGAGAGGGTCTGAATAAGTGTCCGAGTGTTTGAACGCTAACGTATGAGAAATGGCATGTAAACACCATAATTACATATCTGCCATCATGCAAGAGGGTCCGAATAAATGTCCGAGTGTTTAAACCCTAATGTATGAGAAATGCCAAGCAAAAACCATAATTACATATCTGCCATCATGCAAGGGGTTCGAATAAGTGTCCGAGAATTTAAACCCTAATGCATGAGAAATGGCAAATAAACACCAAAATTACTTATCTGCCATCATGAGAGAGTGTCGGAATAAGTGTTCGAGTGTTTAAACCCTAATGCACGGGAAGTGGCAAGTAAACACCATAATTACATATCTGACATCATGCAAGAGGGTCCGAAGATATGTCCGAGTGTTTAAACCCTAATGCACGAGAAATGGCAAATAAACACCATAATTGCATATCCACCATCATGCAAGAGGGTCTGAATAACTGTCAAAGTGTTTAAACCCTAATGCATGAGAAATGGAAAATAAACACCATAATTACATAACTGCCATCTTGCAAGAGGGTCCGAATAAGTGTCCGATTGTTTAAACCCTAATGCATGAGAAATGGCAAATAAACACCATAATTACATATCTGCCATCATGCAAGAGGGTCGGAATAAGTGTCCAAGTGTTTAAACCCTAACGCATGAGAAACGGCAAGTAAACACCATAATTACATATCTGCCAACAAACAAGAGGGTCCGAATAAATGTCTGAGTGTTTAAACCTAAATGCATGAGAAGTGGAAAATAAACACCACAATTACATATCTCCCATCATTGAAGAGGGTCCGAAAAAGTGTCCGAGTGTTTAAACCCTAATGCATGAGAAACGGAAAATTAACACCATAATTTCGTATCTGCCATCATGCAAGAGGGTCCGAATAAGTGTCTGAGTGTTTAAACCCTAATGCATGAGAAATGGAAAATAAACACCATAATTACATATCTGCCATCTTGCAAGAGGGACCAAATAAGTGTCCGAGTGTTTAAACCCTAATGCATGAGAAAAGGCAAATAAACACCATAATTACATATCTGCAATCACGCAAGAGGATCCGAATAAGTGTCTGAGTGTTTAAACCCTAATGCGTGAGAAACTGAAAATAAAAAGCATAATTTCATATCTGCCATCATGCAAGAGGGTCCGAATAAGTGTTCGAGCGTTTAGACCCTAATGCATGAGAAATGGCAAATAAAGACCATAATTACATATATGCC
Organism: Camellia sinensis; assembly: GCF_004153795.1. Taxonomy (NCBI): domain Eukaryota; kingdom Viridiplantae; phylum Streptophyta; class Magnoliopsida; order Ericales; family Theaceae; genus Camellia; species Camellia sinensis. Next base: position 424,480 of record NW_021027082.1, on the reverse strand, counting down.
ATCATGCAAGAGGGTCCGAATAAGTGTCTGAGCCTTTAAACCCTAATGCATGAGAAATGAAAAATAAACACCATAATTACTAATCTGCCATCATGCAGAGGGTCCGAATAAGTGTTTGAGTGTTTAAACCCCAATGCATGAGAAATGGAAAGTAAACACCGTAATTACATATCAGCCATCACGCAAGGGGGTCCGAATAAGTGTCCGAAAATTTAAACCCTAATGCATGGGAAATGGCAAAGAAACACCAAAATTACATATCTGCCATCATGTAAGGGGGTCCAAATAAGTGTCCGGGAATTTAAACCCTAATGCATGAGAAATGGCAAGTAAACACCATAATTACATATCTGCCATCATACAAGAGGGTCCGAATAAGTGTCCTTGTGTTTAAACCGTAATGCATGAGAAATGGCAAATAAGCACCATAATTACTTATCTGCCGTCATGCAAGACGGACCGAATAAGTGTCCGGGTGTTTAAACCCTAATGGATGGGAAGTGGTAAGTAAAAACCATAATTACATATCTGCCATCACGCAAGAGGTTCCGAATAAGTGACCGAATTTTTGAATCCTAATGCTCGAGAAATGGCAAGTAAACACCGTAACTACATATCTGCCATCAGGCAAGAGGGTTCGAATAAGTTTCCGAGTGTTTAAACCGTAATGCATGAGAAATGGCAAATAAACACCATAATTACATTTCTGCGATCATGAAAGAGGGTCCGAATAAGTGTCTGAGTGTTTAATCCGTAATGCATGAGAAATGGCATTTAAACATCATAATTGTATATCTGCCATCATGCAAGAGGGTCCGAATAAGTGTCCGAGTGTTTAAACCCTAATGCATGAGAAATGGCAAGTAAACACCATAATTACATATCTGCCATCATGCAAGAGCGTCTGAATAAGTGTCCGAGTGTTTAAGCCCTAATGCATGAGAAATGGCAAGTAAACACCATAATTACATATCTGCCATCATGTAAGAGGTTCCGAATATGTGTACGAGTGTTTAAACCCTCTTGCCCGAGAAATGGCGAGTAAACACCATAATTACATATCTGCCATCATGCAAGAGGGTCGGAATAAGTGTCGTTGTGTTTAAACCCTAAAGTATGAGAAATGGCATGTAAACACCATAATTACATATCTGCCATCATGCAAGAGGGTCCGAATAAATGTCCGAGTGTTTAAACCCTAATGTATGAGAAATGCGAAGTAAAAACCATAATTACATATCTGCCATCATGCAAGGGGTCCGAATAAGTGTCCGAGAATTTAAACCCTAATGCATGAGAAATGGCAAATAAACACCAAAATTACTTATCTGCCATCATGAGAGAGTGTCGGAATAAGTGTTCGAGTGTTTAAACCCTACTGCACGGGAAATGGCAAGTAAACACCATAATTACATATCTGACATCATGCAAGAGGGTCCGAAGATATGTCCGAGTGTTTAAACCCTAACGCACGAGAAATGGCAAATAAACACCATAATTACATATCCACCATCATGCAAGAGGGTCTGAATAAGTGTCAAAGTGTTTAATCCCAAATGCATGAGAAATGGAAAATAAACACCATAATTACATAACTGCCATCTTGCAAGAGGGTCCGAATAAGTGTCCGATTGTTTAAACCCTAATGCATGAGAAATGGCAGATAAACACCATAATTACATATCTGCCATCATGCAAGAGGGTCGGAATAAGTGTCCAAGTGTTTAAACCCTAATGCATGAGAAACGGCAAGTAAACACCATAATTACATATCTGCCATCAAACAAGAGGGTCCGAATAAATGTCTGAGTGTTTAAACCTAAGTGCATGAGAAGTGGAAAATAAACACCACAATTACATATCTCCCATCATTGAAGAGGGTCCGAAAAAGTGTCCGAGTGTTTAAACCCTAATGCATGAGAAACGGAAAATTAACACCACAATTTCATATCTGCCATCATGCAAGAGGCTCCGAATATGTGTCTGAGTGTTTAAACCCTAATGCATGAGAAATGAAAAACAAACACCATAATTACATTTCTGCCATCATGCAAGAGGGTCCAAATAAGTGTCCGAGTGTTTAAACCCTAATGCCTGAGAAATGGCAAATAAACACCATAATTACATATCTGCCATCATGCAAGAGGGTCCGAATAAGTGTCTGAGTGTTTAAACCCTAATGTGTGAGAAATGGCAAATAAAGACCATAATTACATATCTGCCATCATGCAAGAGGGTCCGAATAAGTGTCTAACCGTTTAAACCCTAATGCATGAGAAATGGAAAATAAACACCACAATTACTAACCTGCCATCATGCAAGAGGGTCCGAATAAGTGTCCGAGTGTTTAAACCCCAATGCATGAGAAATGGCAAGTAAACACCGTAATTACATATCGGCCATCATGCAAGGGGGTCCAAATAAGTGTCCGAGAATTTAAACCCTAATGCATGAGAAATGGCAAAGAAACACCAAAATTACATATCTGCCATCATGTAAGGGGGTCCAAATAAGTGTCCGGGAATTTAAACCCTAATGCATGAGAAATGGCAAGTAAACACCATAATTACATATCTGCCATCATGCAAGAGGGTCCGAATAAGTGTCCTTGTGTTTAAACCGTAATGCATGAGAAATGGCAAATAAGCACCATAATTACTCATCTGCCGTCATGCATGAGGGACCGAATAAGTGTCCGGGTGTTTAAACCCTAATGGATGGGAAGTGGTAAGTAAAAACCATAATTACATATCTGCCATCACGCAAGAGGTTCCGAATAAGTGACCGAATTTTTGAATCCTAATGCTCGAGAAGTGCCAAGTAAACACCGTAACTACATATCTGCTATCATGCAAGAGGGTTCGAATAAGTGTCCGAGTGTTTAAACCGTAATGCATGAGAAATGGCAAATAAACACCATAATTACATTTCTGCGACCATGAAAGAGGGTCCGAATAAGTGTCCGAGGGTATAATCCGTAATGCATGAGAAATGGCATTTAAACATCATAATTACATATCTGCCATCATGCAAGAGGGTCCGAATAAGTGTCCGAGTGTTTAAACCCTAATGCATGAGAAACGGCAAATAAACACCATAATTACATATCTGCCATCATGCAAGAGGGTCCGAATAAATGTCTGAGTGTTTAAAGCCAAATGCATGTGAAATAGAAAATAAACACCATAATTACGTATCTGCCATCAAGGAAGAGGGTCCGAATAAGTGTCCGGGTCTTTAAGCCCTAATTCATGAGAAATGGCAAGTAAACACCATAATTACATATTTGCCATCACGCAAGAGGGTCCGAATAAGTGTCTGAGTGTTTAAACCCTAATGCATGAGAAATGGCAAGTAAACACCATGATTACATATCTCCCATCATGCAAGAGGGTCCGAATAAGTGTCTGAGTGTTTAAACCGTAATGCATGAGAAATGGAAAATAAACACCATAATTACATATTTGCCATCATGCAAGAGGGTCCGAATAAGTGTCCGAGTGTTTAAACCCTAGTGCACGAGAAATGGAAAATAAACACCATAATTACATATGTGCCATCATGTATGAGGGTCCGAATAAATGTCCGAGTATTTAAACCCTAATGGATGAGAAATGGCAAATAAACACCATAATAACATATCTGCCATCAAGCAAGAGGGTCCAAATAAGTGTCCGAATGTTTAAGCCCTAATGCATGAGAAATGGCAAGTAAACACCATAATTACATATCTGCCATCATGCAAGAGGGTCGGAATAAGTGTCCAAGTGTTTAAACCCAACCCTAATGCATGAGAAATGGCAAATAAAGACCATAATTACATATCTGCCATCATGCAAGAGGGTCCGAATAAGTGTCTGAGCGTTTAAAACCTAATGCATGAGAAATGGAAAATAAACACCACAATTACTAATCTGCCATCATGCAAGAGGGTCCGAATAAGTGTCCGAGTGTTTAAACCCCAATGCATGAGAAATGGCAAGTAAACACCGTAACTACATATCGGCCATCATGCAACGGGGTCCGAATAAGTGTCCGAGAATTTAAACCCTAATGCATGAGAAATGGCAAAGAAACACAAAAATTACATATCTGCCATCATGTAAGGGGGTCCAAATAAGTGTCCGGGAATTTAAACCCTAATGCATGAGAAATGGCAAGTAAACACCATAATTACATATCTGCCATCATGCAAGAGGGTCGGAATAAGTGTCCTTGTGTTTAAACCGTAATGCATGAGAAATGGCAAATAAGAACCATAATTACTTATCTGCCGTCATGCATGAGGGACCGAATAAGTGTCCGGGTGTTTAAACCCTAATGGATGGGAAGTGGTAAGTAAAAACCATAATTACATATCTGCCATCACGCAAGAGGTTCCGAATAAGTGACCGAATATTTGAATCCTAATGCTCGAGAAGTGGCAAGTAAACACCGTAACTACATATCTGCCATCATGCAAGAGGGTTCGAATAAGTGTCCGAGTGTTTAAACCGTAATGCATGAGAAATGGCAAATAAACACCATAATTACATTTCTGCGATCATGAAAGAGGGTCCGAATAAGTGTCCGAGGGTTTAATCCGTAATGCATGAGAAATGGCATTTAAACATCATAATTACATATCTGCCATCATGCAAGAGGGACCGAATAAGTGTCCGAGTGTTTTAACCCTAATGCATGAGAAATGGCAAGTAAACACCATAATTACATATTTGCCATCATGCAAGAGGATCCGAATAAGTGTTCGAGTGTTTAAACCCTAATGCATGAGAAATAGAAAATAAACACCATAATTACATATCTGCCATCATGCAAGAGGGTCGGAATAAGTGTCCTTGTGTTTAAACCGTAATGCATGAGAAATGGCAAATAAGCACCATAATTACTTATCGGCCGTCATGCATGAGGGACCGAATAAGTGTCCGGGTGTTTAAACCCTAATGGATGGGAAGTGGTAAGTAAAAACCATAATTACATATCTGCCATTACGCAAGAGGTTCCGAATAAGTGACCGAATTTTTGAATCCTAATGCTCGAGAAGTGGCAAGTAAACACCGTAACTACATATCTGCCATCATGCAAGAGGGTTCGAATAAGTGTCCGAGTGTTTAAACCGTAATGCATGAGAAATGGCAAATAAACACCATAATTACATTTCTGCGATCATGGAAGAGGGTCCGAATAAGTGTCCGAGGGTTTAATCCGTAATGCATGAGAAATGGCATTTAAACATCATAATTACATATCTGCCATCATGCAAGAGGGTCCGAATAAGTGTCCGAGTGTTTAAACCCTAATGCATGAGAAATGGCAAGTAAACACCATAATTACATATTTGCCATCATGCAAGAGGGTCCGAATAAGTGTTCGAGTGTTTAAACCCTAATGCATGAGAAATAGAAAATAAACACCATAATTACATATCTGCCATCATGCAAGAGCGTCTGAATAAGTGTCCGAGTGTTTAAGCCCTAATGCATGAGAAATGGCAAGTAACACCATAATTACATATCTGCCACCATGCAACAGAGTCCGAATAAGTGTCCGAGTATTTAAACCCTAATGGATGAGAAATGGCAAGTAAACACCATAATTACATATCTGCCATCATGCAAGAGGGTCGGAATAAGTGTCCAAGTCTTTAAACCCTAATGTATGAGAAATGGCAAGTAAACACCATAATTACATATCTGTCATCATGCAAGAGGGTCGGAATAAGTGTCCGAGTGTTTAAACCCTAATGCATGAGAAACGGCAAATAAACACCATAATTACATATCTGCCATCATGCAAGAGGGTCCGAATAAATGTCTGAGTGTTTAAACCCAAATGCATGTGAAATAGAAAATAAACACCATAATTACGTATCTGCCCTCATTGAAGAGGGTCCGAATAAGTGTTCGAGCACTTAAACCCCAACGCATTAGAAATGGAAAACAAACACCATAATTACATCTCTACGATCATGCAAGGGGGTCCGAACAAGTGTCCGAGTGATTAAATCCTAATGCATGAGAAATGGCAAGTAAGCCCCATAATTACATATCTGCCATCATACAAGAGGATCCCAATAAGTGTCCGGGTCTTTAAGCCCTAATTCATGAGAAATGGCAAGTAAACACCATAATTACATATTTGCCATCACGCAAGAGGGTCCGAATAAGTGTCTGAGTGTTTAAACCCTAATGCATGAGAAATGGCAAGTAAACACCATGATTACATATCTGCCATCATGCAAGAGGGTCCGAATAAGTGTCTGAGTGTTTAAACCGTAATGAATGAGAAATGGAAAATAAACACCATAATTACATATTTAACATCATGCAAGAGGGTCCGAATAAGTGTCTGAGTGTTTAAACCCTAATGCATGAGAAATGGCAAGTAAACACCACAATTACATATTTGCAATCATGCAAGAGGGTCCGAATAAGTGTCCGAGTGTTTAAACCATAATACATGAGAAATGGCAAATAAACACCATAATTACATATCTGCCATCATGCAAGAGGGTCCGAATAAGTGTCCGAGTGTTTAAACCCTAGTGCATGAGAAATGGAGAATAAACACCATAATTACATATGTGCCATCATGTATGAGGGTCCGAATAAGTGTCCGAGCATTTAAACCCTAATGGATGAGAAATGGCAAATAAACACCATAATAACATATCTGCCATCAAGCAAGAGGGTCCGAATAAGTGTCCGAATGTTTAAGCCCTAATGCATGAGAAATGGCAAGTAAACACCATAATTACATATCTGCCATCATACAACAGGGTCGGAATGAGTGTCCGAGTGTTTAAACCCTAATGCATGAGAAATGGAAAATAAACACCATAATTACATATCTGCCATCATGCAAGAGGGTCCGAATAAGTGTCTGAGTGTTTAAACCCAAATGCATGAGAAATGGAAAATAAACACCATAATTACATATTTGCCATCATGCAAAAGGGTCCAAATAAGGGTCCGAGTGTTTAAACCCTAATGCATGAGAAATGGCAAGTAAACACCATAATTACATACCTGATATCATGCAAGAGGGTCTGAATAAGTGTCCGAGTGTTTAATCCCTAAAGCATGAGAAAAGGCAAATAAACACCATAATTACATATCGGCCATCATGCAAGTGGGTCCGAATAAGTGTCCCAGAATTTAAACCCTAATGCATGAGAAATGGCAAGTAAACACCATAATTACATATCTGCCATCATGCAAGAGGGTCCGAAAAATTGCCTTTGTGTTTAAACCGTAATGAACGAGAAATGGCAAACAGGCACCAAAATTACATATCCGCGATCATGCAAGGGGGTCCGAATAAGTGTCTGAGAATTTCAACCCTAATGCATGAGAAATGGCAAGTAAACACCATAATTACATATCTGCCATCATGCAAGAGGGTCCGAAAAAGTGTCTTTGTGTTTAAACCGTAATGCATGAGAAATGGCAAATAAACACCATAATTACATATCTGCGATCATGCAAGGGGGTTCGAATAAGTGTCTGAGTGTTTAAATCCTAATGCATGAGAAATGACAAGTAAGCACCATAATTACATATCTGCCTTCGTACAAGAGGGTCCGAATAAGTGTCCGAGTGTTTAAGCCCTAATTCATGAGAAAGGGCAAGTAAACACCATAATTACATATTTGCCATCATGCAAGAGGGTCTGAATAAGTGTCTGAGTGTTTAATCCCAAATGCACGAGAAATGGCATAATAAACACCATAATTACATATCTGCCATCATGCAAAAGGGTCCGAATAAGTGTCCAAGTGTTTAAGCCCTAATGCATGAGAAATGGCATGTAAACACCATAATTACATATCTGCCATCATGCAAGAGGGTTCGAATAAGTGTCCGAGTATTTATACCCTAATGCATGAGAAATGGCAAATAAACACCATAATTACGTATCTGCGATCATGCAAGCGGCTCCGAATAAGTGCCCGTGTGTTTAAACCCTAATGCACGAGAAATGGCAAGTAAACACCATAATTACATATGTGCCATCATACAAGAGGGTCCGAATAAGTGTCTGAGTTTTTAAACCCTAATGCGTGAGAATTGGAAAATAAAAAGCATAATTACATATCAGCCATCATGCAAGAGGGTCCGAATATGTGTCCGAGTGTTTAAACCCTAATGCATGAGAAATGGCAAATAAACACCATAATTACATATCTGCCATCACGGAAGAGGGTCTGAATAAGTGTCTGAGTGTTTAAACCCTAATGCATGAGAAATGGCAAGTAACACCATAATTACATATCTGTCATCATGCAAGACGGTCCGAATAAGTGTTCGACTGTTTAAACCGTAATGCATGAGAAATGGCAAATAAACACCATAATTACATGTCTGCCATCATGCAAGAGGGTCAGAATAAGTGTCCGAGTGTTTAAACCCCAATGTATGAGAAATGGAAAGTAAACACCGTAATTACATATCTGCCATCATGCAAGGGGGTCTGTATAAGTGTCCGAGAATTTAAACCCGAATGCATGAGAAACGGCAAATAAACACCAAAATTACATATCTGCCATCATGCAAGAAGGTCGGAATAAGTGTCCGAGTGTTTAAACCCTAATGCCTGAGAAACGGCAACTAATCACCTAATTACATATCTGCCATCATGCAAGGGAGTCCGAGTGTTTAAACCCTAATGCATGAGAAATGGAAAATAAACACCATAATTACATATCTGCCATCATGCAATAGGGTCCGAATAAGTGTCCGACTGTTTAAACCCTAATGCATGTGAAATGCCAAGTAAACACCATAATAACATATCTGCCATCATGCAAGAGGGTCCGAATAAGTGTCCGAGTGTCTAAACCCTAATGCATGAGAAATGGCAAATAAACACCATAATTACATATCTGCCATCATGGAAGAGGGTCCGAATAAGTGTTCGAGTGTTTAAGCCCTAATGCATGAGAAATGGCAAGTAAAGACCACAATTACATATCTGCCATCATACAAGAGGGTCCGAATAAGTGTCCGAGTGTTTAAATCCTAATGCTTGAGAAATGGTAAATAAACACCATAATTACATATCTGCCATCGTGCAAGAGGGTCCGAATAAGTGTCTGAGTGTTTAAACCCTAATGCATGAGAATTGGAAAATAAACACCATAATTACATATCTGCCATCATGCAAGAGGGTCCAAATAAGTGTCCGAGTGTTTAAACCCTAATGCATGAGAAATGGCAAATAAACACCATAATTACATATCTACCATCATACAAGAGGGTCCGAATAAGTGTCCGATTGCTTAAACCCTAATGCGTGAGAAATGGCAAAAAAACACCATAATTACATATCTGCTATCATGCAAGAGGGTCCGAATAAGTGTCTGAGTGTTTAAACCCAAATGCATGAGAAATGGAAAAGAAACACCATAATTACATATTTGCCATCATGCAAAAGGCTCCAAATAAGTGTCCGGGTGTTTAAACCCTAATGCATGAGAAATGGCAAGTAAACACCAAAATTACATATCCGCCATCATGAAGGACGGTCCGAGTAAGTGTCCGAGTGTTTAAACCCTAATGCATGAGAAATGGCAAATAAACACCATAATAACATATCTGTCCTCATGCAAGAGGGTCCCAATATGTGTCCGCGTGTTTAAACCCTAACGCATGAGAAATGGAAAATAAACACCATAATTACATATCTGCCATCATGTTAGAGGGTCCGAATAAATGTCTGAGTGTTTAAACCCTAATGCGTGAGAAATGGAAAATAAACACCATAATTACATATCGGCTATCATGGAAGAGGGTCCGAATAAGTGCCCGAGTGTTTAAACCCTAATGCATGAGAAATGGCAAATTAACACCATAATTACATACCTGCCATCATGCAAGAGGGTCTGAATAAGTGTCTGAGTGTTTAAACCGTAATGCATGAGAAATGGAAAATAAACACCATAATTACATATCCGCCATCACGCAAGAGGGTCCAAATAAGTGTCCGAGTGTTTAAACCGTAATGTATGAGAAATGGCAAGTAAACTCCATAATTACATATCTGCCATCATGAAAGAGGGTCTGAATATGTGTCCCAGTGTTTAAACGCTAATGCATGAGAAATGGCAAATAAACACCGTAATTGCATATCTGCCATCATGCAAGAGGAACCAAATAAGTGTCGGAGTGTTTAATCCCCAATGCATGAGAAATGGAAAATAAACACCATATTTGCATATCTGCTATCATACAAGAGGGTCCGAATAAGTGTCCGATTGTTTAAACCCTACTGCATGAGAAATGGCAAGTAAACACCATAATTACATACCTGCCATCATGCAAGAGGGTCCGAATAAGTGTCCGAGTGTTTAAGCCCTAAAGCATGAGAAACGGCAAGTAAACACCATAATTACATATCGGCCAACATGCAAGGGGGTCCGAATAAGTGTCCTTGTGTTTAAACCGTAATGCATGAGAATTGGCAACTAAATACCATAATTACATACCTACCATCATGCACGAGGGTCCGAATAAGTGTCCGAGTGTCTAAATCCTAATGAATGAGAAATGGCAAATAAGCACCATAATTACTTATCTGCCGTCATGTAAGAGGGTCCGAATAAGCGTCCGAGTGTTTAACCCCTAATGCATGCGAAATGGCAGGTAAACACCGTAACTACATATCTGCCATCATGCAAGAGGGTCCGAATAAGTGTCCCAGTGTTTAAACCGTAACGCATCAGAAATGGCATTTAAACACCATAATTACATTTCTGCGATCATGCAAGAGGGTCCGAATAAGTGTCCGAGTGTTTAAACCGTAATGCTCGAGAAATGGCAAGTAAACACCATAATTACATTTCTGCGATCATGCAAGAGGGTCCGAATAAGTGTCCCAGGGTGTAATCCGTAATGCATGAGAAATGGCATTTAAACATCATAATTACATATTTGCCATCATGCAAGAGGGTCCGAATAAGTGTCCGAGTGTTTAAACCCTAATGCATGAGAAATGGCAAGTAAACACCATAATTACATATTTGCCATCATGCAAGAGGGTCCCAATAAGTGTTCGAGTGTTTAAATCCTAATGCGTGAGAAATGGCAAATAAACACCATAATTACATATCTGCCATCACGCAAGAGGGTCCGAATAAGTGTCCGAGTGTTTAAGCCCTAATGCATGAGAAATGGCAAGTAAACACCATAATTACATATCTACCATCATGCTAGAGGGTCCGAATAAGTGTCCGAGTATTTGAACCCTAATGCATGATAAATGTCAAATAAACACCATAACTACATATCTACGATCGTGCAAGTGGGTCCGAATAAGTGTCCGAGTGTTTAAACCCTAATGCATGAGAAATGGCAAGTAAACACCATAATTACATATCTGCCATCATACAAGAGGGTACGAGTAACTGTCCGAGTGTTTAAACCCCAATGCATGAGAAATGGCAAATAAACACCATAATTACATATCTGCAATCATGCAAGAGGCTCCGAATAAGTGTCTGAGTGTTTAAACCCCAATGCATGAGAAATGGTAAATAAACACCAGAATTACATATTTGCCATCATGGAAGAGGGTCCGAATAAGTGTCTGAGTGTTTAAACCCTAATGGATCATAAATGGCAAGTAAACACCAAAATTCCATATCTGCCATCATGGAAGAGGGTCCGAATAAGAGTCCGAGTGTTTAAACCCTAATGCATGAGAAATGGCAAGTAAACACCATAATTACATTTCTGCCACCATGCAAGAGGGTCGGAATAGGTGTCCGAGTGTTTAAACCCTAATGCATGAGAAATGGAAAATAAACACCATAATTACATATCTGCCACCATGAAAGAGGGTCCGAATAAGTGTCTGAGTGTTTAAACCCCAATGCATGAGAAATGGTAAATAAACACCAGAATTACATATTTGCCATCATGGAAGAGGGTCCGAATAAGTGTCTGAGTGTTTAAACCCTAATGGATCATAAATGGCAAGTAAACACCATAATTCCATATCTGCCATCATGGAAGAGGGTCGGAATAGGTGTCCGAGTGTTTAAACCCTAATGCATGAGAAATGGAAAATAAACACCATAATTACATATCTGCCATCATTCAAGAGGGCCCGAATAAGCGTCCGAGTGTTTAAACCCTAATGCATTAGAAATGACAAATCAACACCATAATTAGATATCTGCCATCATTCAAGAGGGTCCGAATAAGTTTCCGAGTGGTTAAACCCTAATGCATGAGAATTGCAAAATAAACACCATAATTACATATCTGCCATCATGCAAGAGGGTCCGAATAAGTGTCCGAGTGTTTAATCCCTAATGCATGAGAAGTGGCAAATAAACACCATAATTACATATGTACCATCATACAAGAGGGTCTGAATAAGTGTCTGAGTGTTTAAACACTAATGCATGAGAAATGGCAAATAAACACCATAATTACATATCTGCTATCATGCAAGAAGGTCCGAATAAGTGTCTGAGTGTTTTCACCCAAATGCATGAGAAATGGAAAATAAACCATAATTACATTTTTGCCAGCATGCAAAAGGGTCCAAATAAGTGTCCGAGTGTTTAAACCCTAATGCATCATAAATGGCAAGTAAACACCATAATTCCATATCGACCATCATGCAAGAGGGTCCGAATAAGTGTCCGAGTGTTTAAACCCTAATGCATGAGAAATGGCTAGCAAACACCATAATTATATATCTGCCACCATGCAAGAGGGACGAAATAAGTGTCCGAGTGTTTAAACCCTAATGCATGAGAAATGGAAAATAAACACCATAATTACATATCTGCCATCATGCAAGAGGGTCCGAATAAATGTCCGAGTGTTTAAACCCTAATGCATGAGAAATGGAAAATAAACACCATAATTACATATCTGCCATAATGGAAGAGGGTCTGAAAAAGTGTCCTAGTGTTTATACCCTAATGCATGAGAAATGGCAAATTAACACCATAATTACATACCTGCCATCATGCAAGAGGGTCTGAATAAGTGTCTGAGTGTTTAAACCGTAATGCATGAGAAATGGAAAATAAACACCATAATTACATATCCGCCATCATGCAAGAGGGTCCAAATAAGTGTCCGAGTGTTTAATCCCTAATGTATGAGAAATGGCAAGTAAACACCATAATTACATATCTGCCATCATGGAAGAGGGTCCGAATAAGTGTCTGAGTGTTTAAACCCTAATGCATGAGAAATGGCAAGTAAACACCATAATTGCATTTCTGCCACCATGCAAGAGGGTCGGAATAGGTGTCCGAGTGTTTAAACCCTAATGCATGAGAAATGGAAAATAAACACCGTAATTACATATCCGCCATCATGCAAGAGGGTCCAAATAAGTGTCTGAGTGTTTAAACCCTAATGTATGAGAAATGGCAAGTAAACACCATAATTACATATCTGTCATCATGAAAGAGGGTCCGAATAAGTGTCCCAGTGTTTAAATGCTAATGCATGAGAAATGGCAAATAAACACCATAATTGCATATCTGCCATCATGCAAGAGGAACCAAATAAGTGTCTGCGTGTTTAAACCCTAATGCATGAGAAATGGAAAATAAACAACATATTTACATATCTGCCATCAGGCAAGAGGGTCCGAATAAGTGTCCGAGTGTTTAAACCCTACTGGACGAGAAATGGAAAGTAAACACCATAATTGCATACATGCCATCATGTAAGAGGGTCCGAATAAGTGTCCGAGTGTTTAAGCCCTAAAGCATGAGAAATGGCAAGTAAACACCATAATTACATATCTGCTATCATTCAAGAGGGTCCGAATAAGTGTCCTTGTGTTTAAACCGTAATGCGAGAGAAATGGCAACTAAATACCATAATTACATATCTACCATCATGCAAGAGGGTCCGAATAAGTGTCTGAGTGTCTAAATCCTAATGCATGAGAAATGGCAAATAAGCACCATAATTACTTATCAGCCGTCATGCAAGAGGGTCCGAATAAGTGTTCGATTGTTTAAACCCTCATGCAAGGGAAATGGCAAGTAAACACCGTAATTACAAATCTGCCATCACGCAAGAGGATCCGAATATGTGACCGAATTGTTGAATCCTAATGCTCGAGAAATGGCAAGTAAACACCATAATTACATATTTGCCATCATGCAAGAGGGTCCGAATAAGTGTTCGACTGTTTAAACCCTAATGCATGAGAAATGGCAAATAAACACCATAATTACATATCTGCCATCATGCAAGAGGGTCCGAATAAGTGTCCGAGTGTTTAAGCCCTAATGCATGAGAAATGGCAAGTAAATACCATAATAACATATCAGCCATCATGCAAGAGGGTCCGAATAAGTGTCCGAGTATTTAAACCCTAATGCATGATAAATGGCAAATAAACCCCATAATTACATATCTACAATCATGCAAGAGGGTCCGAATAAGTGTCTGAGTGTTTAAACCCTAATGCATGAGAAATGGCAAGTAAATACCATAATTACATATCTGCCATCATACAAGAGGGTCTGAGTAAGTGTCCGAGTGTTTAAACCATAATGCACGAGAAATGGCAAATAAACACCATAATTAAATATCTGCCATCATGCAAGAGGGTCCGAATAAGTGTCTGAGTGTTTAAACCCTAATGCATGAGAAATGGCAATTAAACACCAGAATTACATATTTGCCATCACGGAAGAGAGTCCAAATAAGTGTCTGAGTGTTTAAACCCTAATGTATGAGAAATGGCAAGTAAACACCATAATTACATATCTGCCATCATGCAAGAGGGTCCGAATAAGTGTCCGAGAATTTAAACCCTAATGCATGAGAAATGGCAAGCAAACACCATAATTACATATCTGCCATCGTGCAAGACGGTCCGAATATGTGTCCGAGTGCTTAAACCCTAACGCCTGAGAAATGGCAAATAAACACCATAATTACATTTCTGCCATCATGCAAGAGGGTCTGATTAAATGTCTGAGTGTTTAAACCCTAATGCATCTGAAATGGCAAATAAACACCATAATTACATATCTGCCATCATGGAAGAGGGTCTGAATAAGTGTCCGAGTGTTTAAACCCTAATGCATGAGAAATGGAAAATAAACACCATAATTACATATCTGCCATCATGCAAGAGGGTCCAAGTAAGTGTCCGAGTGTTTAAACCCTAATGCATGAGAAATGCAAGTAAACACCATAATTACATGTCTGCCATCATGAAAGAGGGTCCGAATAAGTGTCCGAGTGTTTAAACCCTAATGCAGGAAAATGGCAAATAAACACCATAATTACATATCTGCCATCGTGCAAGACGGTCTGAATATGTGTCCGAGTGCTTAAACCCTAACGCCTGAGAAATGGCAAATAAACACCATAATTACATTTCTGCCATCATGCAAGAGGGTCCAAATAAGTGTCTGAGTGTTTAAACTCTAATGCATGAGAAATGGAAAATAAACACCACAATTACATATCTGCCATCATGCACGGGGGTCCAAATAAGTGCCCGAGTGTTTAGACCCTAACGCACGAGAAATGGCAAGTAAACACCACAATTACATATCGGCCATCAAATTGGAGGGTCTGAATAAGTGTCCGAGTGTTTAAACCCTAATGCATGAGAAATGGCATATAAACACCATAATTACATATCTGTCATCATGCAAGAGGGTCTGAATAAGTGTCCGAGTGTTTAAACCCTAATGCATGAGAAATGGAAAATAAACACCATAATTACATATTTGCCATCATGCAAGAGGGTCCAAGTAAGTGTCCGAGTGTTTAAACCCTAATGCATGAGAAATGGCAAGTAAACACCATAATTACATGTCTGCCATCATGAAAGAGGGTCCGAATAAGTGTCCGAGTGTTTAAACCATAATGCAGGAGAAATGGCAAATAAACACCATAATTACATACCTGCGATCAGCCAAGAGGGTCCGAATAAGTGTCTGAGTGTTTAAACCCTAATGCATGAGAAATGGCAAATAAACAACATAATTACATATCTGCCATCATGCAAGGGGGTCCGAATAAGTGTCTGAGTGTTTCAACCCTAATGCATGAGAAATGGCAAATAAACACCAGAATTACATATTTGCCATCATGGAAGAGGGTCCGAATAAGTGTCGGAGTGTTTAAACCCTAATGCATGAGAAATGGCAAGTAAACACCATAATTACATATCTGCCATCATACAAGAGGGTCCGAGCAAGTGTCCGAGTGTTTAAACCCTAATGCATGAGAAATGGCAAATAAACACCATAATTTAATATCGGCCATCATGCAGGAGGGTCCGAATAAGTGTCTGAGTGTTTAAACCCTAATGCATGAGAAATGGCAAATAAACACTAGAATTACATATTTGCCATCATGGAAGAGGGTCCGAATAAGTGTCTGAGTGTTTAAACCCTAATGCTTGAGAAATGGCAAATAAACACCATAATTACATATCTGCCATCATGCAAAAGAGTCCGAATAACTGTCCGAGTGTTTAAACCGTAATGCATGAGAAATGGCAACTAAACACCATAATTACATATCTACCATCAAACAAGAGGGTCCGAATAAGTGTCCGAGTATTTAAACCCTAATGCATGATAAATGGCAAATAAACACCATAATTACATATCTACGATCATGCAAGAGGGTCCGAATAAGTGTCCGAGTGTTTAAACCCTAATGCATGAGAAATGGCAAGTAAACACCATAATTACATATCTGCCATCATGCAAGAGGGTCCGAATAAATGTCCGAGTATTTAAACCCTAATGCATGATAAATGGCAAATAAACACCATAATTACATATCTACGACCATGCAAGAGGGTCCAAATAAGTTTCCGAGTGTTTAAACCCTAATGCATGAGAAATGGCAAGTAAACACCATAATTACATATCTGCCATCATGCAAGAGGGTCCGAATAAATGTCCGAGTGTTTAAACCCTAATGCATGAGAAATGGCAAGTAAACACCATAATTATATATCTGCCACCATGCAAGAGGGTCGGAATAAGTGTCCGAGAGTTTAGACCCTAATGTATGAGAAATGGAAAGTCAACACCATAATTACATATCTGCCATCATGCAAGGGGGTCTGAATAAGTGTCTGAGAATTTAAACCCGAATGCACGAGAAATGGCAAATAAACACCAAAATTACATATCTGCCATAATGCAAGAGGGTCCGAATAAATGTCTGAGTGTTTAAACCCAAATGCATGAGAAATGGAAAATAAACACCATAATTACATATCTCCCATCATGGAAGAGGGTCCGAATAAGTGACCGAGTGTTTAAACCCTAATGCATGAGAAATGGCAACTAAACGCCATAATTACATATCTGCCATCATGCAAGAGGGTCCGAATAAGTATCTGAGTGTCTAAATCCTAATGCACGGGAAATGGCAAGTAAACACCATAATTACATATCTGCCATCATACAAGAGGGTCCGAATAAGTGTCCGGGTGTTTAAACCCCAATGCATGAGAAATGGCAAATAAACACCATAATTGCATATCTGCCATCATGCAAGAGGGTCCGAATAAGTGTCCGAGTGCTTAAACCGTAACGCATGAGAAATGGAAAATAAACACCATAATTACATATCTGCCATCATGTAAGAGGCTCCAAATACGTGTCTGAGTGTTTAAACCCTAATGCATGAGAAATGGCAAGTAAACACAATAATTACATATCGGCCATCATGAAAGATGGTCCGAATAAGTGTCCAAGTGTTTAAACGCTAATGAATGAGAAATGGCAAATAAACACCATAATTACATATCTGCCATCATGCAAGAGGGTCCGAATAAGTGTCTGAGTGTTTAAACCCTAATGCATGAGAAATGGCAAATAAACACCAGAATTACATATTTGCCATCATGGAAGAGGGTCCGAATAAGTGTCTGAGTGTTTAAACCCTAATGCATGAGAAATGGCATGTAAACACCATAATTACATATCTGCCATCATACAAAAGTGTCCGAATAAGTGTCCGAGTGATTAAACCCTAATGCATGAGAAATGGCAAATAAACACCATAATTACATGTCTGCCATCATGCAAGAGGGTCCGAATAAGTGTCTTAGTGTTTAAACCCTAATGCATGAGAAATGGCAAATAAACACCAGAATTACATATTTGCCAACATGGATGAGGGTCCGAATAAGTGTCTGAGTGTTTAAACCCTAATGCATGAGAAATGGCAAGTAAACACCATAATTACATATCTGCCATAATACAAGAGTGTCCGAATAAGTGTCCGGGTGATTAAACCCTAATGCATGAGAAATGGCAAATAAACACCATAATTACATATCTGCCATCATGCAAGAGGGTCCGAATAAGTGTCTGAGTGTTTAAACCCTAATGCATGAGAAATGCCAAATAAACACCGGAATTGCATATTTGCCAGCATGGAAGAGGGTCCGAATAAGTGTCTGAGTGTTTAAACCGCAATGCATGAGAAATGGCAAGTAAACACTATAATTGCATATCTGCCACCATGCAAGATGGTCCAAATAAGTATCCGAGTGTTTAAACCGTAATGCATGAGAAATGGCAACTAAATACCATAATTACATATCTACCATCATGCAAGAGGGTTCGAATAAGTGTCCGAGTGTCTAAATCCTAAAGCATGAGAAACGGGAAATAAGCACCATAATTACTTATCTGCCGTCATGCCAGAGGGTCCGAATAAGTGTCTGTGTGTTTAAACCCTAATGCATAAGAAATGGCAAGTAAACACCATAATTACATATCTGCCATCACGCAAGAGGATCCGAATAAGTGACCGAATTTTTGAATCCTAATGCTCGAGAAATGGCAAGTAAACACCGTAACTACATATCTGCCATCATGCAAGAGGGTCCGAATGAGCCGAATATGTGTCCGAGTGTTTAAACCCTAATGTATGAGAAATGGCAAGTAAACACCATAATTACGTATCTGCCATCATGCAAGGGAGTCTGAATATGAGTTCGAGAAGTTAAACCCGAAGGCATGAGAAATGGAAAATAAACAGCAGAATTACATATCTGCCATCATGCAAAAGGGTCGGAATAAGTGTCCGAGTGTTTAAACCGTAATGCATGAGATATGGCAAGTAAACACCATAATTACATATCTGCCATCATGCAAAAGGCTCCGGAAAAGTGTCCGAGTGTCTAAACCCTAACGCATGAGAAATGGCAAATAAACACCATAATTACATATTTGCCATCATGCAAGAGGGTCCGAATAAATGTCTGAGTGTTTAAACCCAAATGCATGAGAAATGGAAAATAAACACAATAATTACATATCTGCCATCATGCAAGAGGCTCCGGAAAAGTGTCCGAGTGTTTGAACCCTAACGCATGAGAAATGGCAAATAAACACAATAATTACATATCTGCCATCATGCAAGAGGGTCCGAATAAATGTCCGAGTGTTTAAACCCAAATGCATGAGAAATGGAAAATAAACACCATAATTACATATCTGCCATTATACAAGAGGGTCCGAATAAGTGTCTGAGTGTTTAAACTTTAATGCATGAGAAATGGAAAATAAACACCATAATTACATATCTGCCATCATGCCGGAGGGTCCAAATAAGTGTCCGAGTGTTTAAACCCAAATGCACGAGAAATGGCAAGAAAACACCATAATTACATATCTGCCATCACACAGAGAGGTCCGAATAAGTGTCCGAGTGTTTAAACCCTAATGCATGAGAAATGGCAAATAAACACCATAATTACATATCTGCCATCATGGAAGAGGGTCCGAATAAGTGTCTGAGTGTTTAAACCCTAATGCAAGAAAAATGGAAAGTAAACTCCATAATTACATATCTGCCATCATACAAGAGGGTCCGAGTAAGTGTCCGAGTGTTTAAACCCTAATGCATGAGAAATGGCAAATAAACACCATAATTACATATCTGCCATCATGCAAGAGGGTCCGAACAAGTGTCGGAGTGTTTAACCCTAATGCATGAGAAATGGAAACAAACTCCAGAATTACATATTTGCCATCATGGAAAAGGGTCTGACTAAGTGTCTGAGTGTTTAAACCATAATGTTTGAGAAATAGCAAGTAAACACCATAATTACATATCTGTCATCATGCAAGAGGGTCCGAATAAGTGTCCGATTGTTTAAACCGTAATGCAAGAGAAATGGCAACTAAACACCATCATTACATATCTACCATCATGCAAGAGGGTTCGAATAAGTGTCCGAGTGTGTAAATCCTAATGCATGAGAAATGGAAAATAAAAAGCATAATTACATATCTGCCATTATGGAAGAGGGTCCGAATAAGTGTCCGAGTGTTTAAAGCCTAATGCAGGAGAAATGGCAAGTAAACACCACAATTACATATCTGCCAACATACAGGGGGGTCCGAATAAGTGTCTGAGTGTTTAAACCCTAATGCATGAGAACTGGCAAGTAAACACCATAATTACATGTCTGCCATCATGAAAGGGGGTCCGAATAAGTGTCCGAGTGTTTAAACCCTAATGCATGAGAAATGGCAAATAAACACCATAATTACATATCTGCCATCACGCAAAAGGGTCCGAATAAGTGTCCGAGTGTTTAAGCCCTAATGCATAACAAATGGCAAGTAAACACCATAATTACATATCTGCCATTATGCAAGAGGGTCCGAATATGTGTCCGAGTATTTAAACCCTAATGCATGAGAAATGGCAAATAAACATCATGATCACATATCTGCGATCATGCAAGCGGGTCCGAATAAGTGCCCGAGTGTTTAAACCCAAATGCGAGAGAAATGGAAAATGAAAATCCTAATTACATATCTGCGATCATGCAAGAGGGTCCGAATAAGTGTCCGAGTGTTTAAACCGTAATGCACGAGAAATGGCACGTAAACACCATAATTACATATCTGCTATCATACAAGAGGGTCCGAATAAGTGTGCGAGTGTTTAAACCCTAATGCATGTGAATTGGCAAAAAAATGCCATAATTACATATCTGCCATCACGCAAGAGGGTCTGAATAAGTGTCTGAGTGTTTAAACCCAAATGCGTGAGAAATGGAAAATAAAAAGCATAATTACACATCTGCCATCATGCAAGAGGGTCTGAATATGTGTCCGAGTATTTAAGCCCTAGTGCATGTGAAATGGCAAATAAACACCATAATTACATATCTGCGATCATGCAAGGGGGTCCGAACAAGTGCCCGATTGTTTACACCCCAATGCGTGAGAAATGGAAAATAAAAAGCATAATTACATATCTGCGATCATGCAAGAGGGTCCGAATAAGTGTCCGAGTGTTTAAACCCTAATGCATGAGAAATGGCACATAAACACCATAATTACATATCTGCCATCATACAAGAGGGTCCGAATAAGTGTCCGAGTGTTTAAACCCTAATGCATTAGAAATGGCAAATAAACACCATAATTACATATCTGCCATCATGGAAGAGGGTCTGAATAAGTGTCCAAGAATTTAAACCCGAATGCATGAGAAATGGAAAATAAAAAGCATAATTACATATCTGCGATCATGCAAGAGGGTCCGAATAAGTGTCCGAGTGTTTAAACCCTAATGCATGAGAAATGGCATGTAAACACCATAATTACATATCTGCCATCACACAAGAGGGTCCGAATAGGTGTCCAAGTGTTTAAACCCTAATGGATGAGAAATGGCAAATAAACACCATAATTACATATCTGCCATGATGCAAGAGTGTCGGAATAAGTGTCCGAGTGTTTAAACCCTAATGAATGAGAAATGGCAAGTAAACACCATAATTACATATCTGCCATCATGCAAGGGATCCGAATAAGTGTCCAAGAATTTAAACCCGAATGCATGAGAAATGTCAAATAAACACCAAAATTACGTATCTGACATCATGCAAGAGGGTCAGAATAATTGTCTGTGTGTTTAAACCCTAATACATAAGAAATGGCAAGTAAACACCATAATGACGTATCTGCCATCCGGCAAGAGGGTGCGAATAGGTGTCCGAGTGTTTAAACCCTAATGCATGAGAAATGGCCAAGAAACACCATAATTACATATCAGCCAACATGCAAGAGGGTCCGAATAAATGTCTGAGTGTTTAAACCCAAATGCATGAGAAATGGAAAATAAACACCATAATTACATATCTGCCATCATGGAAGAGGGTCCGAATAAATGTCCGAGTGTTTAAACCCTAATGCATGAGAAATGGCAAATAAACACCTTAATTACATATCTTCCATCATGCAAGAGGGTCCGAATAAGTGTCTGAGTGTTTAAACCCTAATGCATGAGAAATGGAAAATAAACACCACAATTACATATCTGTCATTATGCAAGAGGGTCCAAATAAGTGTCCGAGTGTTTAAACTCTAATGCACGAGAAATGGCAAGTAAACACCATAATTACATATCTGCTGTCATACAAGAGGGTCTGAATAAGTGTTCGAGTGTTTAAACCCTAATGCATGAGAAATGGCAAATAAATACCATAATTACATATCTGCCATCATGCAAAATGGTTCGAATAAGTGTCTGAGTGTTTAAACCCTAATGCATGAGAAATGGGAAGTAAACACCATAATTACATATCTGCCATCACGAAAGATGGTCCGTATAAGTGTCCGAGTGTTTAATCCCTAATACATGAGAAATGGAAAGTAAACACTATAATTACATATCTGCCATCATGTAGGAGGGTCCGAATAAGTGTTCGAGTATTTAAACCCTAATGCATGAGAAATGGCAAATAAACACCATAATTACATTTCCGCGATCATGCAAGAGGGTCCGAATAAGTGTCCGAGTGTTTAATCCGTAATGCATGAGAAATGGCAAATAAACACCATAATTACATTTCTGCGATCGTGCAAGAGGGTCCGAATAAATGTCCGAGTGTTTGATCCGTAATGCATGAGAAATGGCAAATAAACATCATAATTATATATCTGCCATCATGCAAAAGGGTCCGAATAAGTGTCCGAGTGTTTAAACCGAAAAGCATGAGAAATGGCACGTAAACACCATAATTACATATTTGCCATCATGCAAGAGGGTCCGAATAAGTGTCCGAGTGTTTAAACCCTAATGCTTTAGAAATGGCAAATAAACACCATAATTACATATCTGCCATCATGCAAGAGGGTACGAATAAGTGTCTGAGTGTTTAAGCCCTAATGCCTGAGAAATGGCAAGTAAACACCATAATTACATATCTGCCATCATGGAAGAGGGTCCGAATAAGTGTCCGGGTAATTAAATCCTAATGCATGAGAAATGGCAAATAAACACCATAATTACATATCTGCGACCATGCAAGGGGGTCCGAATAAGTGTCCGAGTGTTTAAACCCGAATACAGGCGAAATGGCAAGTAAACACCATAATTACATATCTGCCATCATACAAGGGGGTCCGAATAAGTGTCCGAGTGTTTAAACCCTAATGCATGAGAAATGACAAATAAATTCCATAATTACATATCTGCCATTATGCAAGAGGGTCCGAATAAGTGTCTGACTGTTTAAACCCTAATGCGTGAGAAATGGAAAATAAAAAGCATAATTACATATCTGCCATCAAACATGAGGGTCCGAATAAGTGTCCGGGTGTTTAAACCATTCTGCATGAGAAATGGAAAGTAAACACCATAATTATATATCTGCCATCATGCAAGAGGGTCGGAATAAGTGTCCGAGTGTTTAAACCCTAATGCATGAGAAATGGAAAATGAACACCATAATTACATAACTTCGATCATGCAAGGGGGTCCGAATAAGTGTCCGAGTGTTTAAACCCTAATGCATGAGAAATGGCAAGTAAACACCATAATTACATATCTGCCATTACATAAGAGTGTCCGAATACGTGCTCGAGTGTTTAAACCCTAACGCATGGGAAAAGGCAAATAAACACCATAATTATATATCTGCCACCATGCAAAAGGGTCCGAATAAGTGTCCGAGTGTTTAAGCCCTAATGCATTACAAATGGCAAGTAAACACCATAATTACATATCTGCCATCATGCAAGAGGGTCCGAATATGTGTCCGAGTATTTAAACCCTAATGCATGAAAAATGGCAAATAAACACCATACTTACATATCTGCCATCATGCAAGAGGGTACGAATAAGTGTCTGAGTGTTTAAGCCCTAATGCATGAGAAATGGCAAGTAAACACCATAATTACATATCTGCCATCATGGAAGAGGGTCCGAATAAGTGTCCGGGTATTTAAACCCTAATGCATGAGAAATGGCAAATAAACACCAAAATTACATATCTGCGACCATGCAAGGGGGTCCGAATAAGTGTCCGAGTGTTCAAACCCTAATGCAGGAGAAATGGCAAATAAACACCATAACTACATGTCTGCCATCATACAAGGGGGTCCGAATAAGTGTCCGAGTGTTTTAACCCTAATGCATGAGAAATGACAAATAAATACCATAATTACATATCTACCATTATGCAAGAGGGTCCGAATAAGTGTCTGAGTGTTTAAACCCTAATGCGTGAGAAATGGAAAATAAAAAGCATAATTACATATCTGCCATCATGCAAGAGGGTCCGAATAAGTGACCGAGTGTTTAATCCGTAATGCAAGAGAAATGGCAAATAAACATCACAATTACATTTCTGCGATTATGCAAGAGGGTCCGAATTAGTGTCCGAGTGTTTAATCCGTAATGCATGAGAAATGTCAAATAAACATCATAATTACATATCTGTCATCATGCAAGAGGGTCCGAATAAGTGTTCGAGAGTTTAAACCCTAATGCATGAGAAATGGCAAGTAAACACCATATTTACATATTTGCCATCATGCAAGAGGGTCGGAATTAGTGTCCGAGTGTTCAAACCCTAATGCACGAGAAATGGCAAATAAACAACATAATTGCATATCTGCCATCTTGCAAGACGGTCCGAATAAGTGTCCGAGTGTTTAAGCCCTAATGCTTTAGAAATGCCAAGTAAACACCATAATTACATATCTGGCATCATGCAAGAGGGTCCGAATAAGTGTCCGAGTATTTAAACCCTAATGCATGAGAAATGGAAAATAAACACCATAATTACATATCTGCGATCATGCAAGGGGGTCCGAATAAGTGTCCGAGTGTTTAAACCCTAATGCATGCGAAATGGCAAGTAAACACCATAATTACATATCTGCCATTATACAAGATGGTCCGAATAAGTGCTCGACTGTTTAAACCCTAATGCTTGAGAAATGGCAAATAAACACCATAATTACATATCTGCCATCATGTAAGAGGGTCTGAATAAGTGTCTGTGTGTTTAAACCCTAATGCGTGAGAAATGGAAAATAAAAAGCATAATTACATATCTACCAGCATGTTAGAGGGTCCGAATATGTGTCCGAGTGTTTAATCCCTAATGCATGAGAAATGGAAAATAAACACCATAATTACATATCTGCCATCATGCAAGACGGTCCAAATAAGTGTCCGAGTGTTTAAACCCTAATGCATGAGAAATGGCAATTAAACACCATAATTACATATCTGCCATCATGAAAGAGGGTCCGAACTAGTGTCCGAGTGTTTAAACCCTAATGCATGAGAAATGGCAAGTAAACACCACAATTACATATTTACCATCATGCAATAGTGTCCGAATAAGTGTTCAAGTGTTTAAACCCTAATGCATGAGAAATGGCAAATAAACACCGTAATTACATATCTGCCACCATATAAAAGGGTCCGAATAAGTGTCAGAGTGTTTACGCCCTAATGAATGAGAAATGACAAGTAAACACCACAATTACATATCTACCATCATGCAACAGGGTCCGAATATGTGTCCGAGTATTTAAACCCTAATGCATGAGAAATGGCAAACAAACACCATAATTATATATCTGCCATCATGCAAGAGGGTCGTAATAAGTGTCCGAGAGTTTAAACCCTAATGAATGAGAAATGACAAGTAAACACCATAATTACATATCTGCCGTCATGCAAGGGGGTCTGAATAAGTGTCCAAGAATTTAAACCCGAATGCATGAGAAATGGCAAATAAACACCAAAATTACATTTTTGCCATCATGCAAGAGGGTCAGAATAATTGTCCGTGTGTTTAAACCCAAATGCATGAGAAATGGCAAGTAAACACCATAATTACGTATCTGCCATCCTGCAAGAGGGTGCGAATATGTGTACGAGTGTTTAAACCCTAATGCAAGAGAAATGGCAAGTAAACAACATAATTACGTATTTGCCATCATGCAAGAGGTTCTGAATAAGTATTCGAGTGTTTAAACCCTAATGCATGAGAAACGGCAAATAAATACCAAAATTACATATCTGCCATCATGCAAGTGGGTCCGAATAAGTGTCCGGGTGTTTAAGCCCTAATGCATGAGAAATGGCAAGTAAACACCAAAATTAGAAATCTGCCATCATGCAAGAGGGTAAGAATAAGTGTCCGCGTATTTAAACCCTAATGCATGAGAAATGGCAAATAAACACCATAATTACATATCTACGATCATGCAAGGGGGTCCAAATAAGAGTCCGGGTGTTTAAACCCTAATGCAGGAGAAATGGCAAGTAAACACCATAATTACATATCTGCCATCATACAAGGGGGTCCGAACAAGTGTCCGAGTGTTTAAACCCTAATGCATGAGAAATGACAAATAAATACCATAATTACATATCTGCCATCATGCAAGAGGGTCAGAATAAATGTCTGAGTGTTTAAACCCTAATGCAGGAGAAATGGAAAATAAACACCATAATTACATATCTGCCATCATGCAAGGGGTTCCAAATAAGTGTCCGAGTGTGTAAACCCTAACGTATGAGAAATGGCAAGTAAACACTATAATTACATATCTGCCATCATGAAAGAGGGTCCGAATATGTGTCCGAGTGTTGAAACCCTAATGCATGAGAAATGGAAAAGAAACACCATAATTACATATCTGTCATCATGCAAGAGGGTCCGAATAAGTGACTGAGTGTTTAAACCCCAATGCATGAGAAATGGAAAATAAACACCATAATTACATATCTGCCATCATGCAAGAGGGTCCGAACAAGTGTCCGGGTGTTTAAACCCTACTGCATGAGAAATGGCAAGTAAACACCGGAATTATATATCTGCCATCATGCAAGAGGGTCGGAATAAGTGTCCGACTGTTTAAACCCTAATGTATGAGAAATGGCCAGTAAACACCATAATTACATATCGGCCATCATGCAAGGGGTCCAAATAAGTGTCCGAGAATTTAAACCCCAATGCATGAGAAATGGCAAATAAACACCAAAATTACATATCTGCCATCATGCAGGAGGGTCGGAATAAGTGTCCGAGTGTTAAAACCGTAGTGCATGAGAAATGGCAAGTGAACACCATAATTACATATCAGCCATCATGCAAGGGGGTCCGAATAGGTGTCCGAGAATTTAAACCCTAATGCATGAGAAATGGCAGGTAAACACCATAATTACATATCTGCCGTCATTCAAGAGGGTCCGAATAAGTGTCCATGTGTTTAAACCGTAATACGTGAGAAGTGGCAACTAAACACCATAATTACATATCTACCATCATGCAAGAGGGTCCGAATAAGTGTCCGAGTGTCTAAATCCTAATGCATGAGAAATGGGAAATAAGCACCATAATTACTTATCTGCCGTCATGCAAGAGGGTCCGAATAAGTGTTCGAGTGCATAAACCCTAATGCATAAGAAATGGCAAGTAAGCACAAACGCAAATGGATCCGGATAAGTGACCGAATTTTTGAATCTTAATGCTCGAGAAATGGCAAGTAAACACCGTAACTACATATCTGCCATCATGCAAAAGGGTCCGAATAAGTGTCCGAGTGTTTAAACCCTAATGCATGAGAAATGGC
>NW_021027082.1:338962-381473 GCF_004153795.1 Camellia sinensis | reverse complement strand
CGCTCTGCCGAGTCGTTCGGGGACGTCTACACATCCCCCGCAGGGCATTGAGATGTTCCAGCTGCCTGTTTGTATTGATCATTTTCTTGCACAAACCGCTTCAATGCAGCTTCTTGTTCAGTATCCGCAATACTCACGGCGCCCAGTTCTTGAGCTAAATTCTTAATACTGGTGCTCTTCGACAATTTCCCCTTGTCCTCGTCCATTCAGGCCATTGCAGCTATTTTTACTCCCTTTTTTTCATGTTCTGGTTGAATTTCCTCTTCTTTGTCAGGCTCGTCACTAAGCCACCCGGAGTTGTCTGTCGACCCATTCAGATCAAACCAGTCAATTTGCACATCCCCCTGATCTTGTTCGTCATAGAACTGTAGATTGTCTAAGTCTTCTTCCAGCTCCGCTAGGTCATCTAGACCCTGACTTAGGCCATCCTCTCGAACCACACTAACCTCCGCTGCTGTCGACAATACCACTTTAGGTTTGGCTTGATCAGTCAATACAATGTAACAGCACGGGTCATACACCCCCTGAGATAAGTCTGCAAAGCTTTCAAGAAATGGACTAGCATTCTCCTCCAAGGTCAACCTCCCTCATTCTGCCACTGTCACCACCACGGGTTCAGGTTGAAGAGTGAAAATGTTCACCATGCAAAAGTCCGTGCTCTCAGGAATAAACACAGCCTATTTGGGTAGGTGAGAAGGGGTTATGTATACGCTGGGGTCATATGGGATGGCCAGTGTATGTATTAGATTTAGGTTCCGAGGTGGGAGAACTTGGTTATGGGCTGGAAGAGGGTTAGTAGTCACATTTGGCTTTTGTGGTGGCATTATCACCTTGTTGTCAATGAGAACTTAAATCTCATGATGCAACCTGTAGCATTAGTCGGTGTCATGACTGTGCTACTGGTGAAAGGCACAGTATTTGGCCGGGTTGTGTTTAGGTAAGAGGGGATCGGGTAGTGGGCATTGTTCCAACGACTTAGGATGCCCCTTTTTAATCAGCACCCTCAGGGCTTGGGATAAAGGCATATTGAGTGGGGTAAAGACCCTTTAAGATCGAGCCTGGCTGTTTGAGGTTTGTGGATTTGTATTGGCGAAAGGTTTGGCAGTTTTGGGTGTCATGGTAACGACATTCATATCAGAAGGCTGTGTAGTTGTGCTTCCACTCATGGTTGCATTGGAACTGCATGTGAAAGGCCTCTTAGGCTACTTCTTTTCATCGGTTATCAACCCCTGTTTCATTACATCTTCAATCTGAACCCCTATCTCGTGGAGCTTAGCGAATGTAAACAATGGCAAGACTATCATCTTCTGCAATAATTTTCCTTATAGGTTATAGACCACCATTCTGATTTGATCCTTCTCGGACGATCTGATAGTCATCATAGAGGCCTTGGCCCTCTATCTCATTACAAAGTCCAAGAAGCCCTCCTTTGGCTCCTGATGGGTCACTTCAAGATCACAGATTGTGATCTTAATCTGGGTATTATAGGAGTACTGTGTGATGAAGGCCACGGCCATTTCCTCCATGCTCCGTTTCACAGAGTCTTCCAGCTTTGCATACCAGATAGCCGCTATCCCTGACAAGGTCCAGCCAAAAAGCGATAACTTTTGAAGTCTGGTAAGGCCTATTGGTCGTAGGATGTCTGAGAATAACCGCAGATGGACCATAGGATCCGCACAGCCATCAAACCGGTCTATGTGAGGCATCTTGAATCTGTCTGGCAAAGTTACTGCGGAGTCAGTGTATCCATCTTCGATGTCAGGGATTAAGTTCACACCCTGTGCCCGCTTGAAAAGCTTTTCTAGCTTGTTGACCTTCAGTGCAGTGGAGTCTACCTCGAATTCAAATGTGGCCTCAGTTTGGTACACTGGTGCCTTGGAGGCTTGCGGTGGGATGGGGTCTACTAGAATGCCCTGATTTTTAGCTTGAGCATTAATAGTGATTCCAGGTGCTGGGATAACCACTGGAGGTGCATGGGAAGCAGAAACCGCTGCTTGCTGTGGCTACTTTTGCTGTAGCCTATTTATCACTTCCACTTGATGGGCTATAACTTCAGCTTGGCGGGTAGCATCTAGCTGCATGGTTTCAATGGTTTGCTGGAGATGACGAAGCATGTCTTCCATGCTAACTGGGGGATGTTGAGCCATCAGAACGGACGAATAATCTCTTACTGGAGTGGAAGTAGAAGACTGAGCTTGACTGGGTGTAGGTGAAGTAAAAGGTGATTGCTGGACTGGTGGCAAACATTGGCTATCCCCTAACAAGATCCCCAGATCTGTAAAGTCTTCTTATACGAGTCCAGAGTGCTTAGGGGGTAATAGCCCCTAACAAGATCCCCAGATCTGTAAAGTCTTCTTATACGAGTCCAGAGTGCTTAGGGGGTAATAGAACTGTCCGAAGCAATTGTGAGAATGCAAAAAGAAATAAAGCAAAAAGATAGTGAAAAATCAGAAACCGCACAGCACCTCAGCTCAGATGTGAACAAGACATAGTTGTAATCATAAGCTGTAGAACTGCACTCAACACTGATTTTTGCCTCCAAAAACTGATACCCAAACTTGCAACTGATACATACATTCCTGTAGAGTTTCACTCTAAAAGCACATACCAGTTAAGTGAAAGCCAAAACACCCCTATGATGGGGTAGGGTTACCCTGTCCTAGTTTCGTCAGGAACTAGGGGTTAACTATTCAAGCAAAGTAGTTTCACACAATCCTGCATTCGGGTAAGCAACCTGTCCTAGTTTGGAATAGTTTCTGTGGCTTTCGATATGCAACTAGGCCAATTGGTCAAAAGGGTACCTCAGCAAGACTATCTAATATACCTTTCACACCTAACACTGAGAAGTGAAAGGGGATCAAATGGTACAGTGGTAGTCCAAATCTAAGGATTGTGTTCCCATCGTGACAGAGCCCGCAATCGGTCAGCCTTTTGGCAAGCTTTTCCAAGCAAGGCTCCGGCAAACCGTTCAGGAATAGCAGATGTCAAACACAATGATTTAGGTGCACCAATGCAAATGCAAATGCAAAGGAACACATAAGTGTAGATAAAATGTCATATCATGAGTTGGAGTCAAGTTCTCTAAGTCCCCAGCAGAGCTGCCAGAAACTGTGGCTTGACTTTTTCACGCCCTCTTTTGGAAGGATTGAAAGAAAGCCCTGCAGTTCAGACTCTCACGGTTCTAAATCTAATCTCACAAGTGCATTGTGAAATTGATAAAAACCAAAGAGTCCAAATCTGGCAAATCTTTTGAAAAATCGATTTTGAATCAAAAGTGCCAAAATTGGACTGCTTTGCCAGATACAGAGTCACCACCTAAATATTTTATTTTTGGGGAAATTTAAGAAACCCATAATTCGTGCCAAAGGCCACGTGTCCGTCATCACCAAAGTTGCCTCGGCTCGAGAACTTGGGTACGAGAGGGGAAGGCCATGAATTGAGCACCCCCGCTCGCCTGATCAAAGATCAGCCTCTACTAATCATGATATGATTTTTTATCAACACTATATGCTCTTGTTCCGGTTATTAGGCTAGCTTTACTATGTGATGCACACAAGCAAGTATAGACTAGTTTGCTCAAGTTAGAACAATTCAATTTCATGTTTGTTTTGTGAAAAGAGTTTGAATTTGCCACCTCAAGTGGGCTTAAAGTTTGCGAATTTGCCACTCAACAAAGTGGGCTTAAAACATACATTCGTTGAATTGTTCTAATTCAAGCAACAAACCTTCATCCACGGGCATTCAAGCAGTTTAACAAGTATGCATTTAGCCACATGGCAAGCATACTAGTTATGGCAATTACTCACACTCATGCAAGTATGCTAAAGCACTAAAAACTCACCTAATACTCCAAGCTAAGAAGATAAAACAAAAGAGTTAGAAAAATATGCATGATTTCTAACTATACAAGATGTCTAATGCAACACATGCAATATACAATTAAATAGGCTCGGCTGTTAATATGACATATGAATTAATTCAAGACATGTGGTTAAACACGTATTCAACGAAGTAATTGAAATGATAATACAGTTTGAATGATGTGCCGAGCCTCAGCGTATGCAAGACAAGATAAATGGATTCAACCATAAGGTATGCCAATTGAAATATGTCCCTAATCTAACCATCAAAAGCGATTAAATAAAAGGAAGAAAGACATGGGGTTGGAAGACAACATTATTACACTTCTCTCTCACGAAGGAGAGTCCTAATAAATAAAAGCTAAGCTAATTAGCAACTAATTAAGCTAATTAGGCTAAGCAAATTAAGCTAATTATTACAAATCGAAATAAATAACTAGCTAAACTAATTAACTAATTATTACAACAACAAATGAACTAATTAGTTAACTAACTGATTAAATAATTACAAAACAATTGCAACCAATAATTAAGTTAAGTAACTAGACTAATCTAATTAGCTGCTCCACCTCGGGAAATGAAAGATATGCATGCGCATGCTCAGTTTCTGCCCGAAAAGACCTTCGTTTTGCTCTTGAAAGCCTCTGTTTGCAGAGTTGAAAACTTCCAGAACCATTTTGCTCCACCTTACCAATACATCCGATGATGAGTCTGTTTGCTCCACCTCATCATTGGATGTACCTACAAGAGGATGTACCTGCAAGAACATCCAAGTCTTGAAGGGCCGTAAAAAATGGGGTGTCTCCAGTATATCAGTTCTAGGTAGCAACATTTGGGTTGGGCCCCAAGGGGTACCCCAAGTTTGTAGATGGGAACAGTTATGGACAATGTGTGCCTTGGCTCAAACCACCACACACGCATGCGCCGCAGCCGTTCATTAGATCGATCATGTCGGGTGCGGTTATGGGTCAAGTCGGTTCTAACATTAATTTTTTAGACAATTTTTTTTCTTTTGTTTTTCCCAAAAATTCTTGCGAGAAATTATTTAAATATCTGAACAAAATTAATTTAGTTTTTTTTGTCCAAAACTGTGCCTCTTCTGGTCCAATTTTCAATTGTTTAAATTGCTCTAAACTGCCCAATACTTCCGGACAGAGTCAGTTTCTTCCAGACAAGTTTGAAATTGCCTTGGCAGTTATCTGTTCAAACAGATTTGAAACTACCCAACATTTTTCTGTCCAAAACTGTTTGCACCTGTTGAATTCAAAAACCTACTTGTTCGATTTGAATTTCAGACCTATTCAGGGCCTTTAAATACCTGGACCATTCCAGCAGATTTCTAGATCCGAATTCACTTGTTTCCTTCCAATTTT
The DNA here is from genome assembly GCF_004153795.1 of Camellia sinensis. Taxonomy (NCBI): domain Eukaryota; kingdom Viridiplantae; phylum Streptophyta; class Magnoliopsida; order Ericales; family Theaceae; genus Camellia; species Camellia sinensis. The sequence goes on along the minus strand of NW_021027082.1, from coordinate 376,240 downwards.
TGCTTTCTTGCATCAATTTATTATTCATATTATTTTAAGAAAATTTGAAGAGTATAGAACACAGGTTTTTGTTCGTCGTACAAATTATTCGGAGTGCTACTACAATTTGTGTAGATCATTGTATCCTGGGAGATAGACGCCATTTATCCATAAGCACCGAAGCAGGGCGAATTTGTCTTAAGGACAGAGTGTCACACACTCAACTTGATCATTTGTGTACTTATTCACATCGGTAAACAAATTCTGTAAGTAATTTATTTTTATTTGTTTGATTTAGTTTCAAATTATTTTTTACACAGAAGATTGTTTCAACAATCTTAAGACAAATTCGAATTATTCTATTTATACAGAATTTTTCATTTGTTTCCTTTCTTCTTTTCTTCTTCTTATAGAAATTTTTTTTCTGTGGTTTTACAAAATAATATTCTGATTAGAAAAATAAATAGTAGTAATATACAGTTTGAAAAATAGTAGTAATATACTGTTTATTTTCTTTGACAACTAGTAGTAATATACTGGTAATCATTAACAATTCAGAATATTTATTTGTGAAGTTGGTCAGAAATTAATTTTGGTTTTCAGAAATAATTTTTAATTAAATTTTTTTTTTCAGTATTTTAATTTTTGAAGTGTTACAGAAATATTTTTTTATGTGCAGTTAATTTATTTAAATAAAATTTTATTTTATTTTCAAATTAAGTGGAAATAAAAGTTACATTTGTTGTTTCTCTTATTTTTACAGAATTAAATTCTGTGTATAAGGTTTAATTTTCTGTGTAGTATATAATTCTAACTATAATTTTGTTTTATAATTTAGAATTCATGGCTACTAAAACTAATGCTCAAACAAGTACTGGTGTGGTGGCTGCAATTGCACCAACCCCTCCTCTTGTTATGACTGTGCCAGTTAATCACAGTGAAAAGCCAAAGAAGTTCTTAGGAATTGATTTTAAAAGATGACAGCAGAAAATGCTATTCTATCTTACTACTCTTAACCTGACACGTTTTCTCTATGAGGGTGCTCCTACTCTGGAAGAGGATGAAACTGACCGACAAGTGGTTGTTGCGGTCGATGCCTGGAAACATACTGATTTCCTTTGCCGGAACCACATCTTGAACGGATTTGATAACACATTGTACAATCTCAACAGCCCTATAAAGATGGCAAAGGAACTTTGGAAGTCTTTGGAGAAAAAGTACAAAACAGAAGATGTTGGCTCAAAGAAATTTTTAGTTGGCAAATTCCTAGATTTCGTGATAGTTGATTCTAAGACTGTGATCAGCCAAGTTCAAGATCTCCAACTCATTCTACATGACATTCATACATAAGGCATATCTCTCAGTGAATCCTTCCAAGTTGCTACCTTAATAAAAAAAATTACCACAAGGTTAGAAGGAATTCAAGAACTACATCAAACACAAGCGCAAAGAAATGACTTTAGAGGAATCAATTGTACGGTTAAGGATTGAGAAGGACAACCGCAATTCTGAGAAGTGGGCTGGTAAGCATCCAATGGAGTCAAAGGAAAATGTGGTAGAACATGCTCCAAAAGCAAAGAAATGAAAGTTTTCTAAAGAAAGTTTCTCATAAGGCTGTAAAGGTGGGGAAACTAAGAAGTACAAGTTTAATGGAAAATGTTTCATCTATGACAAAAAGGGACATTGGGCCAAAGATTGCCATAGTAAGCTGTAGACACCCCATTTTTGACCGACCATAAGACTCAGTCGTCATTGATTGAGCGCTTGGTGATTTTGCATATTGTGCAAGTTCTGAAGTTTTAGAGTCTCGGCTGCGAGCCTTGCCTCTGGACTTTGGGGCTCTTTTGTGCTTTGCCTCGGTTTACGAATCGGGTCCCGTTTTCTCCGTTTTCTCTTTCCAAAGGGAGGGAGAGGTCTCGTAGACCATCTCTCAGTGGCCGTAGTCTACGTTTTGTGGTCGTAGGCCATTTTTCCCGTTTGGAGCCCGATTTTCAGTTTTTCGGAGCCGACGGCCGTGTGCCTCGGTTCGGGACGGCCTAACCAACTCCGTTTGCTCCGGTTTTTGGCATACACCTTATTTCCTCCCTTTTGAGGAACACTGTGGCTCGAGAGACCAACTTCGTGGTCAAACGCCACCTCCGGTGCTTAACAGCCCATTTTCGGGCCCCGGGCCGCACGTTTCGGTCCCCGAACCTCCGTTTCGCATCCGTTTTGGTTCATTTTTGGTGGAGACCTTATTTTCATTGTTAGAAAGCTTGTAGGAGGGTGGGAGGCCAACAATTGTTCTGAAAATCCAGCTTTATTTCTTCATCACTCTCTGTCGGCCGTTTTCCTCACTAAAAAGCTAATGTTGACCACCCCGGGGCCACTTTCTTTAGCCCTAAACCCCATATTTGTGTTGTACACACCGGGGAGGCCACCAATATGTATAGGCCGGCCAGTAGTTGTCCTTGACCCTTTTGAACCCCTCTAAAAAGTTGGCTTTTCTCTCTCCTGGTTCACATTTTCTGGGTTTTGACCACATATTTGTGTTGTGCACACATGGGAGGCCATCTTTTTGCGGTGGCCGGCCAGCAATTTTCATTGACCCTTTTGACCCCTGGCCGGTCAGCCAGGGGGGTTGCCCGGCTGTCCACCTGAACCTTTTGAACCTGGCCGGCCAGAATCCCCTCTCCAAATGCCTTCCAGCTGTACCCTCTGTTTCCCCCCAGATTTTGTATCCGGGGGGGTGCCTTTTGGAGGGAAAATTTGAATTGATTTCCCCCCCCTTTCCTTGGCCTCTCTCCCTCTATAAAACCAGCACCCCAGCTCCATTTTGAAGGGTTACAAAAATTGTTGAGGGCCGTTACATACAATCCTCCCTCTCCCTCTCTTCCAAGCCTCAAAACACCCTTGGTTCTTGGCCATTTACACACCAACCCATAGCACAAGGCCTCCATCCTCCATTCCAGCATTTTGGGACTGTTTTGAATTCCAGCTGTACCCTCTGTTTCCCCCCAGATTTTGTATCCGGGGGGGTGCCTTTTGGAGGGAAAATTTGAATTGATTTCCCCCCCCTTTCCTTGGCCTCTCTCCCTCTATAAAACCAGCACTCCAGCTCCATTTTGAAGGGTTACAAAAATTGTTGAGGGCCATTACATACAATCCTCCCTCTCTTCCAAGCCTCAAAACACCCTTGGTTCTTGGCCATTTACACACCACCTCCAAGCCTACAACCTCCACACTCTGTTCCAGCAACTTGAGGCTGTTTTTCAGAGGTTGGAAGCACCTTTCCTCTGTCCAAAAGCTGCTGAAGACTTGTGTTACAAGGGTGAGTCCTCTTCTCCCTCTTTCTTGTCTTATTTTGTTCTATATCTTAGCCTTTGTTGCTTACATTTTTGGGCTCCAACCTGAACTGTAAATAGTCATATTTTGAGCTCCTTTTCATGTTTGATCAAGGACCTCTTGCTTTTTGAGGTCTTCTCCTTACCCTTTGTGTTTAATCTCTCTTTTAGGCCTATTTTTGCATGATATTTTAGGCTTATTTGTGAGCTGTTTTGGACTTGGTCATAAACAGTGAAATGTCTTTTTTTGAGCCCCTCTTAAACTTTTTTGAAGGGCTCCCCTCTGTTTGAGGTCAGTTGCTACCACTTGCCTCTTTATCCCTCTTTTAGGCCTTTTTCTTGCATGCTGATTTAGCCTCACTTTTGTTCATTTTAGAGACTTGATGTAAACTATAAAGTGCTTCATTTTGAGCCCCTCTTCAACTTTGTTGAAGGGATGTTTACATTTTGAGGCCAGCTGCTATCCCTTGTCTCTATTCTCTCTTTTAGGGCCATTTTTGCATGATAGATTAGCCCTATTTATGTTCACTTTTGAGATCTGTTATAAACTAAAAAAAAAAGTCTCATTTTGACATCATCTTCATGTTTGATTAAGGGAATTTTCTTGTTTGAGGTCATATGCTTCCTTGTATGCTTGATTGTCCCTTATTTTGAGCCTTATACCTAAGCTCTTATTGCATGCTGGCCTTCTAGCCACTGAAATCCAGTGGATTTTCAGTGGCTAGTACACTATTTTGAGCCTCCAAATCAGAGGGGGGTGACCCCCTCTCACCTTGACTTGTTTGGTGGTCATTTTTGGCTTTTCAAAGAGACCCTATCTTGCATGCTTCGAAGTCACTTTCCAGGGTCAATTTGGTGAGTCTTAGGATTACCATATTTGATTTTCATAGTTTTTATGCCATGCAAAATGTCTACCTTGCATGTGCTTAATAACTCCTTGCATGGCCCTCCAAAGTAACTCATTATTTTTGCATACCATGGTTGCATATCAGTGGTTATTTGGGCCTATTCTCAAATGATTTATTCACTGATTTTTGCTGGTTTGGTGAGATTACATTTTCTTTATATACTTTCCATGTAAACCATGATTGCTAGTCAAGATTGCATGCTATTTTGTCCACCATGCTAGCATCTTTTGGCCATGCTTTGAACTGGAAATGTTCATGTTTTGGGACTGCCTTGGCTCTGTCTTCATGCTTCATGATCAAATAATGCATGCTTTGTATAGCTATAAGTCATTCCATGTTCCTAGTTTCGCGTTTCGGGTTTCATCTCATGCATCAGGTGCCATTTTTCCATGTTTCGGGGCTGTTTACCATCATATTTCAGTGCTGGAATTTGTGAGTTTGCATGCCATCTTGCATCCCTTGCCATGCCTTGTTAGAGTTACATGTTATGCCTTAGGTTCGGTCCTCGGTTTGCGTGCATGCGAGCACGCATTTCGAGAGTCTCATTTTCACCTAATGGCTACTGATGTGAGTGTGGCTGAGGTCCACTCATGTTAGTGTAAGTCCATTATGCATTGCGTATGCCATTTCATTTCATAGCATTGTGTATGCTAGGTTGTATGTTAGAGCATTGTGTATGCCTCGTTACATCGTGCATTGTGTATGCTAGGTTGCATGTTAGGGTTGCATTCACGCATATCACGCATATCGCATTGTGCTTGGGATAGGAGTTAGCCCAAGCACGGGAAATGAGGGACGTTTCGTACTCCGAGTAACGGAACGTGTCTCAATTCCCGGTCGCCGACACTCCGGATTATCCATGATGGAGTCTAGGCCTTGTTGTGTCCATATGTGCATTCATTTCATATTGAGTCATGCAATTCAACTTCTCGGCCATCATGCATCGAGATACGTGATTGGTGGCACGAGGATCGAGGACTACACTCCTTGAAGAGTAGTCATGCATACATATGTGAAAATACTTTGCCATGCTCCTTTGTTGCTCTCTGTTACAACAAATCAGAAATCAGCAGCCTTCCGGAGCTTGGCACGCATTCCAAGAATAATTATAAACAGAGGCAAACCGGGGCATCGCAAGGGATTCTCCGCACAAGGCAACTCAAGCATGCATCATCCATCATTCGGAACAGAGCTGAGGTAGTCCGCGGATTTGCGTGCCAATTTACTGCTTTCCTAGATTAATTTGTTAATTAATTAGGATTCTATATTTATTCGGAACTGTATGATTTATTCATTTGGGACTGTATTATTTTTTCGGACCCTCTGCGCGAGGGCAATGTTGTAATAAGTGTGCGTGTGTGTGATGTATGTTTTCCAACCCCACGTCTTTCTTCCTTTTATTTACCAGCTTATGATGGTTAGATTAGGGCATGTTTCAATTAGCATACAGTATGATAGCATGTTTGTATTTATTCATTTGTCTTGCATGCACCGGGCTCGGCGCATCATACTAACTGCATTTGTATTTCAAATTCCAAATTGAATATGTGCTAACTGTAGCATTTCAGATGCCATCTTTAGAATAGCCGAGCCTATCTTAGTTGCATTTTGCATGTGTTGCATTAGGCATTTCTGTATAGTTAGGATCATGCATTAATTTCTAACTAGTTTCTGTTTTGGCTTGGAGTACTCGGTACGTTTTTTTGCTTTAGCATCCTTGCATGTGTATGAGTGACTGCCATGATAGCATGCTTACCATGAGGCTATTTGCTTATATGATATACCTGCCTGAATTCCTGTGGGTGAAGGTTGGGTCATCCGAATTGGAACAATTCATTAAATGCGAGTTTTAAAGCCCACTAGATAATGGCAAAATCATGTTTTTCTAAGCCCACCCGAGGGTGGCAAATCCACGTCTTAGCCTACTTGCGGGTAGCACCATCAAGCTATTTTCAAATAAACAAACATGAGATGTTTTGTTCCAACTTAAATGATCCAGTCTATACTTGTATGCTGTGCGCATCACGTAGTAAATCTAGGCTAATAACCGGAATAAGATCACATAATGTTTTCAAAACTTGATATCATGGTTAGTAGAGGCCGATCTTTGATCGAGCGAGCGGGGGTGCTAACGAAGTGACTTTCCGCAATCGTACCCAAGTTCCCGAGCCGAGGCAACTTTGGTGATCACGGACACGTGGCCTTAGGCAACAAGTCAGGGTTTCCTAAATTTCCCAAAATAAAATATTTAGGTGGTGACTCTGTATCTGGCAAAGCAGTCCATGTTTGGCATTTCTTTCAAAAAAATCTGTTTTCAAAAACGATTTGCCGGATTTGGACTCTTTGATGATTTCATCGGTCTTGCATTGCACTCTGCGAGATTAGATACAGGACCGTGACATTGAGTCCTGAACTGTAGTGAGCCCAATGAACAAAACGGGGGATTTCCTCCCGGGACGTTCGGGGACGTCTACATAAGCGCAAAGGTAAAGAAAGATCAAGTAAGAAGCCTGCTCAAGCCAATATGACCAAAGTAGACAAAATTTCCAATGGTGTTGAGGACATAAATCTTTCTGCAGTTGTTTCCAAGGCAAACTTTTTCGGAAATCCTAGAGAATAGTGGGTGGACACTAGTGTTACTCGTCATATCTGTGTCGACAAAAAGATGTTCACATCTTATTCCATGATGGACAACGGTGAACAACTTTTTATGAGCAACTCCTCGACTTCTAAAGGTGAAGGACAAGGGAAGGTTATTCTGAAGATGACATCTAGAAAGGAACTCACTCTCAACAATGTGCTGCATGTACTAGACATTCGCAAGAATCTAGTCTCCGGATCTCTGTTGAGTAAAAATGGGTTTAGGCTAGTGTTTGAGAATGATAAATTTGTACTTACTAAGAATGAGATGTTTGCAGGAAAATGTTACATGTCTGATGGCCTTTTCAAACTAAATATAATGACTGTTGTACCCTATGTTAGTTATAAATATACATCTTCTTCTTACTTACTTGAGTCTTCAAATTTGTGGCATGGTAGACTAGGACATGCTAATTATGGATCTTTGCGTAGATTAATTAATATAAAATGTTTACCTAAATTTGAAATTGATTTAAATCATAAATGTGAAATTTGTGTTGAGATAAAATTAACTAAAACTTCTTTTCATTCAATTGAAAGAAGTACGGAACCACTTGAATTAATTCATAGTGACATTTGTGATTTTAAATCATTTCAAACTAGAGGTGGGAAAAAAATATTTTATCACTTTCACAGATGACTATACTAGATATAGTTATGTTTATTTAATTCGAACCAATGTTGAAACTTTGGAAACTTTCATTCAATATAAGAATGAAGTTAAAAATCAACTTGGTACGAAAATTAAAAAACTTAAAAGTGATAGAGGTGGTGAATATGAATCACCTTTTGGTGAATTTTGTAAAGAACATGGAATAATTCATCAAACCACCGCTCCTTACTCACCTCAGCAAATGGAATTGCTGAAAGGAAAAATAGGACTTTAAAAGAAATGATGAATGCTATGCTAATAAGTTCTGGATTACCTAAGAACTTGTGGAGGGAAGCGATAGTTTCTGCTAATTATATTCTTAATAAAGTACCCCGAAAGAAAGTGAATCAAACACCTTATGAAATGTATCATGGAAGAGTACCATCCTACAAATACTTAAAATTGTGGGGGTGTTTGGCTAAAGTAGTTATTCCTAGTCCTAAAAAGACTAAAATAGGTCCTAAAACTATTGATGGCATTTTCATTGGTTATGCCAAGAATAGTAGTGCATATCGGTTTTTGATTTATAAATCAAAATATTCCGAAATGCATGTAAATACTATTATTGAATCTCAAAATGCATCGTTCTTTGAACATATATTTCCAAATATATTTCCAAAAGGGACTAGTACTAATAAAAAATCTTATGATGCTATTACTAGTCATGATCAAGGACAAGATCAAGAATAAGAGCAAGAGATAGATCAAAATGAAGATGATGATCCTAGGTGTAGTAAACGTGCTAGAACCTCAAAATCTTTTGGTCCAAATTTTCTAACATTTTTGTTAGAAAATGAGCCTTTAACTTTTAAAGAATCTATGTCCAGTCCTGAGGCTCCTTTATGGAAAGAGGCTGTCAATAGTGAAGTTGAATCCATCCTGCAAAATCACACTTGGGAATTGGTGGATTTGCCACCAGGTTGTAAACCTCTTGGGTACAAGTGGATTTTCAAAAGAAAAATGAAAGCGGGTAGATCAATTGACAAACACAAGGCAAGACTTGTGGTCAGAGGATATAGACAAAAAGAAGGTCTTGATTACTTTGACACATACTCGCCAGTTACTAGAATAACATCCATTAGAATGCTAATTGCCATTGCATCTTTGTACAATCTAGAAATTCATCAAATAAATGTTAAAACAGCTTTCTTAAATGGTGAGTTAAATGAAGAAATTTACATGGAACAACCAGAGGGATTCTCTGTTACAGGAAAAGAGAAAAAAGTGTGTAATTTGGTTAAATCATTATATGGTTTAAAACAAGCGCCAAAGCAATGGCATCAGAAATTTGACAATGCAATAATGTCAAATGGATTTAAAATTAATGAATATGACAAATGTATTTATATTAAAAACACAAACAAGTATGTCTTTATGTGGATAATATGCTCATCATAGGTAGTGATAATGATACAATTAAATCTACCAAGAAAATGTTGAATAAACATTTTGACATGAAGGACATGGGAATTGCTAATGTAATCATTGGTATGAAAATTACCAAAACATTAGAACGTTATGTTTTGTCACAATCATATTACATTGAGAAAATACTTGACAAATTCAACAAAGATGATGATCATCTTGCTAGAACACCTATGGATGTTAATTTGTTTCTTTATAAAAATGTACAAGAAAGTATTTCTCAATTAGAGTATACCCAAATTATTGAAAGCTTAATGTACTTGATGAACCGCACTCATCCAGATATAGCCCATGGAGTAAATAAATAAAGTAGATATACGAGTAATCTAAGAGTAGAACACTAGAAAGCAATTATAAGGGTTCTAAGATATCTCCAATTTACTCATAACATTGGGCTAAATTATACTAGCTATCCTGCAGTATTTGAAGGATACTATGATGCAAACTGGATATCGAATACTAGAGACTCAAAATCCACCGGTGGGTATGTCTTTACTCTTTGTGGGGCTGATGTATCTTGGAAATCTTCCAAACAAACTTTCATTGCTAGGTTTACTATGGAATCAAAATTTATAGCTTTAGATAAAGTTGGGAAAGAAGCAGAATGACTTCGTTACTTCCTTGAAGATATTCCAATGTGGCCAAAACCGGTGCCTGCTATTTGCATACATTGTGATAGTCAATCAACAATAGGTAGAGCACAAAGTCATATGTATAACGGTAAGTCGCGACACATTCGTCATTGACATAACACCGTGAGACACCTACTCTCTAATAGAATTATTTCCATTGAATATGTGAAGTCTAAAGACAACATAGCAGATCCACTAACCAAAGGGTTAGAAAGAGAGTTAGTTGAGAATTCATCGAGGGGAATGGGACTTAAGTCTATTAAATAAGAGTTACCACAACGGCAACCCAACCTAGTTGATTGGAGATCCCAAGATCTAGGTTCAAAGGGACAATCGAGTTGTGTATGACTCATAAGGATCACTGGGGAGTCAAACTCCTACCCATTTCTGTGATGAAATAGTGATGTCTACAGCATTTTAGGATAAGTAATACTTTTAATGATTCTTATATCTAGGAATACCTAGTAGAATATGGCAGGATACTCTTCATAAGAATCACCTACATGAGTGTGAACTGGGCCGGTTCTATGAGATTTGTGAAGGGCTACAATTCTCTAGAACACTCATGAAAGACCAGGTTGTTCACGGCCAATATGAACACAATAGTGAGAACTAAACTGTGTCTAGTAATATACTATGTGAGTTCTATTGTCTTTGTTTACACAAATGGCTGAACAGTTCAAGACATCATGTTCATTGGTTAGCTAGTAAATCCGATAATGTCTCACAAGGGAAGGTTCAAAGCCAAAAGCTACTTATCCTTTGCAAAATATTTCCAATTTCTGTACTCTCTGTAATTAAATCATGTTGTTGCATTTTCTCTCCTTAAAGGTTTCAAGCGCAATGAAGAAATCTTGCTTTAGCTCCGATTCGGCCACGTCCAAGCCTTAGGACGGATGTGCGGCCTTACTTTGCATGATGCTCGGTCGTTGATTCACGACAGAGAGCTAGACATTCCGAGCTTGATTTGTCGATTTTCTGATGCTGGTGACCGCGACGATCATCATTAGCAGGGTTATCGGCGACATGCGTTTTGCTTATGCATGCTGTCTCATTTCTTGCTTGCCCCAGGCTCTGAAGGGTTTAGCACTCGTTTAATTGATGTCACCGAGGGCTTGAAAGAGGGAAAAAGTTGCATTGCCATGACCTTAGCCGAGACATTGATAGGTTTGGACGCTTTTCATCGCCGAGAGACGACTAGATTCGCGGGGAGTCCACTACTATTGCAGGTAATGTTTCCCACCCTATCTCACATATATTCCTCACATCACTCGGCCCTCAGGCTCGGTTTTTCTCTCAAAACCTTTTTCTTACTTTTTCTCTCAGTACACACCTCTCTATTCTTTAATCTCTCATTTTTTATCCCTCCCCAGGTATGGTTGATGGATAAATTGAGAGTGGTGGACTCATGCCCGGCATATTCAGCTCGGAGCTATTTCTTCCGGCGATGTCTAGTCGATGCCCCTGATGAGGGATGGTGGTGCAACTGGATGTGCAGTTTGTCTGTGGACCACATTGCTTAGCGTTGCCCTTGGCTCAATCTGCCAGCGATGAGCTACAGCATGACTCGCCAGCCTGGGATTCAATTGATTGGCCTGACACACTGTGTCTTTTACTTTTCGTTCCGATTCCGGTGCCAGTTCGGACATGATCAGACTTGCCCGACAGAGGGGATAGAGTACCCTGCTACATTTTCGGTCCAAGGCGCACAGTTAGCTCGGTATGCTGCAGCATGGAAGACGGGAGAGCTTCTGGCCCCCACTCCCATTTTCAGTTGCACCCTCTCTGATGAGTGTATAGATTGGCTTGACGATGAGGCACAGATCGGGCCCACTTTGGCATCAAAGGCTTCCATAAGCTCTGGGAGGGGACGCAGGAACACCTGACTATGCCCCTGAATTAATTTGCTTTAATTAGTACTTTTAAGTTTTCTTTATGAATGTAATAAAAAGAAACTTCAATTTGTATTCAAGAGTAGAAGAACTCTGTATTGAAATCAATGTAATTTAAGGTTGTGGGTATTGAAAATTTTCCATTTGGTCCAAAAATGGTCTAAGTTGTAAAAAGATTAATTTGAGCAAAATCAAATTTTATTAAAACTTTTCAAAACCATTTTCGATATGGATCAGAACTGGACATGCCCGAGATCTATCACTGAGATGTAGAAAGTTGCCCCTAGTCTGAATAGCACTGTACCGGAGATCACAACCGAGCTCCTGAAGGCAGAATAGACAAAGATGGCCAAACATTATCACATGGACAAAGTTGATCGGGGAAGTGTTTATGGCTGGACTCTAGAATGAAGTTGCCTACGTATCCCGAAGATGGGAATCAAGCCTTACGTAGTTTGGCTTGGGTTTACTTGTGTATTAACTCTCTCCTTTTGCGCTTTAACTTTTGCCAAGGCTTCCCTTTTTGGGTTTTTAACCTTGCGAGCTTAGTTTTTATAATTTCAAATTTTTTGTGCTCTAACTTTTGCCTAGGTCGCCCTTTCGGGTTTTCGGCCTTGCGAGCCACTCAGGGAAAATATTTCTTCAACTTGTCCATATTGATCGGTTGGGAGAACTCTAGGCCATCTAGGTCCATTAGAACGACAGCTCCACCCGACCAGATTGACTTGATGATGTAAGGACCAGTCTAATTGGGTCTGAACTTGCCCCTAGGGTATGGATGGGAGCTCGGTTGTCTTTGAGCACCAAATCTCCTTTTTTCAAATTCCTGGACTTAACCTTCTTGTTAAAAGCCCTGGCAATTCGTCGTTGATAACCCTGAACATGATACAGTGCTTTCAGGCTTCTTTCATCAAAAAGCATGAGTTCTTCAAACCTATTTTGCTGCCAATTGTAGGCGCGCCCTTGGGCTTCGTACTACAGTTCAGACTCAATGTCACGGTTCTTAATCTGATCTCACAATGTGTGATGTGAGATTGATAAATCACCAAAGAGTCCAAATCCGGCAAATCGTTTTGGAAAACTGATTTTTATAAAGAAGTGCCAAACATTGACTGCTTTGCCAGATACAGAGTCACCACCTAAATATTTTATTTTTGGGGAAATTTAGGAAACCCTGACTCGTGCCTAAGGCCACGTGCCCGTCATCACCAAAGTTGCCTCGGCTTGGGAACTTGGGTACGATTAGGGAAGGTCATCTATGAGCACCCCCGCTCGCCCGATCAAAGATCGGCCTGTACTAAGCATGATATCTTGTTTTTGAAAACACATGCATTCTTATTCCGGTTATTAGCTAGAATTTACTATGTGATGCGCACAACACACAAGTATAGACTAGATCGCCTAATTTGGAACAAAGCATCGCATATCCGTTTGTTTGGAAATGGTTTGAAGTCTGTTACTCGCAAGTAGGCTAAAATACGGATTTTAATGAATTATTCTAATTCAAGCAATCCAACCTTCATCCACAGGCAAGGCAGTTATATCACATAAGCAATTAGCCTCATGGCAAGCATGCTGTCATGTTAACATTCACACATGCAGTATGCTAAAGCATAAACACTCACAGTGCACTCCGAGCCAAAACAAAGAACTAGTTAGTAATCATGTATGATCCTAGGTCATGTTAGGATGGCTAATGCAACACATGTAAAATGCAACTAGAAATAGGCTCTGCTAATCTAAAATGGCATGTGAAATGCGACAATTCGATACATGTATTCAAATTCGAATTGAAATACAATGCAGTTAGTATGATGCGCCGAGCCCGGTGCATGCAATACAGATGAATGCTGCAAACATGCATAGCATAAGGATGCTAAATGAAATGTGCCCTAGAACTAACCATCGTAAGCGGTTAAGTAAAAGGGAGAAAGAAATGGGGGTTAGAAGACATACATCACACACACGCACGCACGCACGCTTATTACAACAATTGGCCCTCGCGACGGAGGGTCTGAAAGAATAATACAAATCAACTAACAAGCTAATTAGTTATTACATAACTCTTAACTAATTAAACAAATTAATTAAGCTACAAAAACAATAAAGCGGCCTCGACAAGAGGGACAAATGCATGCTCGATCGGCTTTGCTCGGAAATCCGTTGCCATGCCTCATGTTGCCTTTGTTTGTATTGTTTTGCACCTCTAAAAACTGTGAAAAGTCCTGTGATGCTCTAGAACCACTTCAAGGACATGCTAAGAGGCCATCGGCCAAAAGATAGGGCCATCAGCTGTGGGAAATTGGTCATCGACCAAACATAAGGCTATTGGCCAAGTGTTTGTTGCCAATCGGCACTGAATGTGGTCGATCGACCATCTCTTCTGAAAAGCTCATGTTGCTGCAGCAGAGGACAAACAGAGCATGGCAATACATTTACAAGACAATGTCAGCACAACTACACCCCTTATCATTTTTAAGACTCAAAAGAGTGTAGTTCTCAACCCTTGGACCATCAATCACGCATTTCGATGCATGATGGCCAAAGGAGCCAAGTGTGCAATTCAATATCAAATGAAATGCACAAAACACATAAGGGGCCCCAACCTCTATCATGCTTGATCAAGAGGCAATGGAATGCACACACAATGCAATGCAACCTAAGTATGCAAGCAAGCATGCAAGCGACTCAAGCATGCAACAAGTGTGCAACTAGATCATGCAACGCAACTAACATGCAATAGGCGTACAACCTAAATATGCAAATATGCATAGCATGCAACATCATGCAAAATGAAACAAGCATGCAACAACATGGTAAGATGGACTTAAACCAAAATGGGCTTCTCTCAAACATGCCCAAATCAGTGGCCAAAGTGCTAAGAAATAATGGACAAAAACACATACAAACATGCACATGTGATGGCCTATCACCTAGGCATAAGAGGGCAACTTTCAAGAGCACTTAAAAGTGGACAAATATGGACATGCAACATATATTGCAAGCTCTGAAATCATGCATGAAAAGGTGCCAAACCAACCAAATTACACAAACGAAGCATGCAAGAAAGCCCAAAGTTTAAGACTAGCCAAGGGACTCAAACCATGGCTATGTGAAACATGATGCAAATGGCCAAAGTGAACCAAAACAGCCCTAAAGCATGCCTAAAACATGCAAGGAATGAGAACAAAGCATGCTAGAAAAATGAGCATAAAACATGAAGCATGCAAAGCTACAAAAGGGGTATTACACTACACCTATCAAGACCAAACATGGCATGACTTAACCAATGAAAAACAGAATTATGGCATGTTAAAATGAGCCCAAAAAACTACTTAGATGGCATCTCAAAGACCTAAGCATGGAGACATGCACAATGGCTCATTCATGAGGCACAAAACATCAACTCTTTAAAGCATTGAAGGAGTGACAAGTGCAAGTGTTTGAGCACGAAACATGGACTGAAATAGTATAACAAATGATTCCAAATCACTGAAATGGCCCAAGTAACGCATGCTAGTGACTTGGACACTCAAAGCTAACAAGCAAGAATGCCTTATGGCTATACAAAGCATGACATATATGACCAAAACAACACAAATCAGGCCTTAAACATGGTAAAACATGAACAAAGTCTTCTCAAAGCTAAACCAAAAGCATGCTAAAATGATATGTTAAAGCATGAGACACATTAGGCTATTTCATGGAAATGCACTACAAGTGCATGGAGCATGCAAGGAGCTATTAAACCAAACCTTAACAGAGGTATGACATGGTAAAACAAGCCCAAGAACATGCTGAAATGGACACAACATAGGCTAGAATGACATGCTACTTCATGACGCATACAAAGTTAGTGTGTGTGATTTACATTACAAGTGTATAAACCATGTATGGAATGACCAAGACAAGAAAAAAAAAAGTGGTGAGCCTCAGCAAAATAGCCACAAATACATGCTAAAATATGGCCAACATGAACTTAACAAACATGCTCACACATTAGGCATATTAAGGCAAATATTGAAAACACAAGGAGAGGGGATGACCCTCTCCTTTTTGGGACCTTAAAACACCATCCCCACCACTGAAATCCCTCTGGATTCAATGGTGGGAAGGCCAAAACAAGGTGATCCCAAGGCTTAAAAAGAAAGCACAAGAATGAGGCCAAACAAGGCCTAAGAGGGGGTAAACAACCCCAAACCAAGAAGTGACCGTAAACAAAGGTCTAAAGCATAAAAAATCAGAACTTATTGTAGTTTAGAGTTAAGCTTAAAACAGTAAGCAAGAAGGTCTAAAAGCTTAATCAAGAATGAGGGTTTAAAAGCAAGAATGCTCACCCTTGAAGAACACTTTCAAGAACAAAGCTCCAGCAACTTTTCCAGAACAAAGCTCCAGCAACTTTTCCAAGCTTAAACCACTCCAAGAACTCTGAAATCAACCTCAAGAGGCCTTAGCTCCAAGAGGATGGTGTTCTAGTGTGCGTTTGTGTACAATAATAAGACAATACTACAATTTTGAACACAAAATAAGAACAAACAAGAGAATATAAATACAAAACTATATGTATCACTCAAGACTCAATTTTTTGAACCCTTGAGGAGGGAGGAGATGGTTCTCTCTTATAGAGAACCAAAAGCAAAGCTTCTTGAGGAAGCTAAGCAAAGGGGCAAATCCCTGAACCCTAGAGGAGGGAGGAGGAGCTCCCTCTTTATAGAAGTTCAATCCAAAGCTTCTAAGAGAAGCTAAGCAAAGGGTGTAAGTCCCTCCATACACGTGTATGGAGGGGGTTAATTGTGAATGCCAGCTGTGACAGCTAGCACAAAATATCTGCATAAAGTAGATGAATAGGGTTCGGCGAGCAAAAATGGCCGATCGACCAACACAATGGTCGGCCGACCAAAAACAGTGCCGATCGGCCAACACACTTGGCCGATGGAAAGAAAACAGGGCCGGTGGGTTGAGGGCATGGCAAACAAGCCGCCCTCTTCCCTTAGAAGGAAAAACACAAGTGTTTGGTTCACAACCAAGCACAAAACAGCCAAGTCGAGAGATCTTGAGGCAAGGCGCGCGGCCGAGACCTCTGGGAACTCAAAACGAACACGAAAATGGATGATCATCGAGTGTTCAAATTATGACGTCCAAGTCTTGAGGACTATCAAAAATGGGGTAACTACACCAATCTGCCTCAGCTATCTGACACTCAGCCAGCACTCGCAATGATGGAACCTCAATTTTGATAGGCAAAATGGCCTCCATCCCATAGACTAAGGAATACGGAGTCGCCCCAGTAGAAGTTCGAATTGAAGTTCGGTAGCCCCAAAGAGCAAACGGCAGCTTATCTGACCAGTCCCAGTAGGTTTTCACCATCTTCTGCATAATGCGCTTGATGTTCTTGTTGGCAGCCTCAATAGCTCCGTTGGTTTGCTGCCGATATGTAGATGACTTATGAAAAGCCACGTTGTATTTCTCTAATAAGTCGATCACTTCTTTCTTAAAGTAGGAACCATTATCTAAAATGATCTCGTTCGGGACCCCATAGCGACAGATGATGTTGTTCCTGATGAACTTTGCAACGTGCGACGCCTTTAACAATGCATAAGACTGGGCCTCAACCCATTTCGTGAAATGGTTTATCGCGACCAGAATGAACTCATGCCCATTGGACCCCTTCGGAGTGATAGCCCCGATCACATCAATCCCCCAGACTGAAAATGGCCATGGCAAAGATACGTTGTATAGCTTCGACGGTGGTTTGTTCATGCGGTTTGCATGGATTTGACATTTGTGGCATCGCTGGACAAAGCCTATACAATCCTCCTCCATGGTGGACCAGTAATAACCCTCTTTAAGGATCTTCTGGGCTAGCATCACCCCGTTCATGTGCGCTCCACACTCTCCTCCATGGATGGCCTTCATCAGGCGCTTGGACTCTTTATCATCAACACACAGCTTATACATCCCGAAATGACCTCTCTTGTACAGTTTTTCTCCGCAGACGATGAACTGAGCAGCCATTCTTTGAATTGCCCTCTTATCTTTGGTATTTGCCCCTGGTGGATACACCTCTTTTTCCAAGAAGTTCCAGATATCATAATACAAGGGGTTCTCATCTTGTACCTCATCTATGGCAATAATCAGCTCGTAGGCTAGCATAAATTTTTGTTCGATGATGATCGGATGCACCCAGACTCCGAAAGGGATGTCTATCATGGAACATAGAGTTGCTAATGAATCTGCGAACCTGTTGTTCTCTCTTACCAGATGAGCGAAATTCAGTTTCTCAAACCGAGGAATCAGCATGTCCAAGGTCTGGTGGTAGATTCTTATCTTTTCTTCGTTAACTTTCTAATCTCTTTTAGCTTGAGATACAACAAGGTTCGAGTCCCCGATGACGTCCAGCCGTTTTGCCCCTAGTTCCAGAGTTGCTTCTAGTCCAGCAATGCACGCCTCATACTCTACCTCATTGTTCGAGACTTTGAACCGGAGTTTAAATGCTAAGGGTATACGGAAATTACCAGGTGCTATCAGCAACACCCCTATCCCATGCCCGTATTGGTTTGACGTTCCGTCAAAGTACATCTTCCAAAACTCTTCTTTAACATGCAGAATGGCCTCGTCTGGGAACAGATACTCAACTGCTTCGTTCCCTTCCACTGGGTGATCGGCTAGGAACTCCGCTACCGCTCTCCCCTTCACTGACTTGCGCGTCACATACTTCAGATCAAATTCGGAAAGCAGAAGTAACCAACGGGCTAGCCTACCTGTAAGTGCCGATTTCTCGAAGAGATATTTGATGGGATCTAATCTCGAAACTAGTATGACAGAGTGAGCTAATAGGTAGTGTCTCAACTTCCTGGCAGCCCATACTAAGGCCAGGCAAGCCCTCTCCAGCGGAGTGTATCGGGTCTCGTAATCTAGCATTTTCTTGCTCAGGTAGTAGATAGGCTTCTCTACTTTGTCCTCAGACTCCTGTGCAAGCATGCAGCCCATTGTAGTTTCAGTCACTGAAAGATACAGAATCAACGGTTTCCCCGACTCAAGCGGTGACAACACAGGTGGGTTCTGTAAATATTGCTTGATCTATTCAAAAGCAGTTTGGCATCGGCCGTCCCATTGGAATTTCTTTCCTTTCTTTAGGAGACCAAAGAGTGGTTCACAAGTCAAGGTTAATTTTGCAATAAATCGTCTTATGAATTGCACTTTACCCAGAAAGCCTCGCACCTCCTTTTCAGTCCTTAGTGGTGGCATTTCTAAGATGGCCTTGATTTTGGAAGGGTCAACTTCGATACCTCTCTGTGTGATCAAGAACCCCAGCATTTTCCCTACTGTAACACCGAACGTACACTTCTAAGGATTCAGCCGCAACTGATACTCCCTGATCCTTTGAAAGAATTTTTACAAGGCGGTGTAGTGGCCCTCTCTTTCCTTGGACTTGAAAATCATGTCGTCTACATACACCTCAACCTCTTTGTGGATCATGTCGTGCAATATTGTGGTCGCGACCCGTTGATATGTAGCTGCAGCATTCTTCAACCCAAACGGCATCACCATATAACAATAGGTCCCCCACGAGGTAGTGAAAGCAATCTTCTCTCGGTCTTCGGGTGCCATCAGAATCTGATTGTAGCCTGAAAAGCCATCCATGAATGAGAGCAATGCATGCCCCGCAGTGAAGTCCAGTAATTCGTTGATATGCAGTAGAGGAAAGTTGTCTTTCGAACTGGCTTTATTCAAATCCCTGAAGTCCACACATACCCGAATTCTACCGTCCTTCTTCAGCACCGGAACTATGTTAGCCAACCAAGTTGGGTATTCAGCTACCAGCAGGAACCCTGCGTCAATTTGCTTGGTGACCTCTTCTTTGATCTTGAGAGCCCAGGCTCGACGAATCCTTCTGAGTTTCTGCTTAACAGGTCGGGCCTCTGGATCAAGAGGGATCCGGTGTTGTACAATCTCAGGATCGATTCCAGGCATGTCTCCGTAGGACCACACAAAAACATCTTTGAAATCTTTTAATAAAGCGACTAAGCACTCGCGCTCCTCCGAAGACAACGTGGACCCGATCTGGACCAACCGCGGGTCCTTCTCAGTACCAACATTAATTTAGGTGATTTTATCAACCAAGGGTTTTACAAACCTTTCCTGCTCTTGCTCTAGCAAATATTTTAAAACCAGAGGAATTTCTTCCTCGTCATTTTCATCAAAATTTTGAAAGTCTGAATTAATGAAATAAATCAAGGGCACAGAAAAATACTCAAAGGCCACAGCCATGCCATTCTCATTAATCACTTCCAAGTCACCTGATTCCTCTATTACAACAGACTCAAAGGAAAAAGAAAAGGACAACCTAGACAGGACTGTGGCATCCGGGTTGTCACCCCCAGGAATACCGGACTCAGACTCAGACGAGTTGGAACCTGATTCCGACTCCACAGACTCAGTGGAACCAGATTTCGGCTCACTACCTGACCCGGTGTTGCTCGATAAGAATCCCTCCTCGTATTGCCAGACGAGGGAGGGTGCGATGGACGCATCCAAAATGTTTGAAGATGGGCTCGCAGTTGCTTCATTCCCGATCATAGACACTAAGAGATCATCCCCCAAGCACTCATGTATGATCGGAGGATCTGAAAGTAGACAAGCCAGTGCTACCCCCATTTCTATCTCGGTGCTCTCAGAATCCTCTTCTTTACATTGCTCTGCCTTAGCTGGTGGGTCTGTTTGCTCCTCGGTAACATCATCCCCTGACAACTGCAAATCGAAGAAGATCTCAAAACCCGGAAAGCGCCTCTTCTCTCTGCATTCAGCCATGCCTCTGGGAAGCCGCAGAATGGAAAGTCTTCCCCATCGCGAGCAAAGCATCCATTCAGGGTGCCTTGGATAGGCTGATGCATCAACTCAAAATGCCTCCCAGTCTGCTTGGCTCTGGCTCTCCCAGCCATTTTTTTGCCTTTCCTCACCCAGTCCTCTTTGGTGGGTAGATAACCCAAGCCAAAGGTATACGGGTTGTGCGGCACTTCGGCCGATACTGTAATGCCCTTCCGGCCACTTTTTCCTAGCCCCATCCCAGGGATGTGTTGAAGCTTATTCATGAGGTACATAGACTGTGCGCTGACATAAATCCTGACAGGAACACATCCTCCATGCCATGCTCGATTTCCAAAACCGGCGTAAACACCTCTAGTGGCAGATGGATTGACGAATTCCCAAAAACTATAGCCACCCCCTTCTCGTGGGGGTATTTCAACATTTGGTGCAGGGTGGAAGAGACCGCCTTCACCTGGTGCAACCACGGCCACCCTAGGAGTAGATTAAAGGTTGCGGGAACGTCCAAGACATGAAAGTCAATCTCGTGTTGTCCCGGACCAACCTGAGTCTGAATCTTCGCAGTCCCCATCACCTATCTACTGGTGTTATCGTAGGTCCTTATCCCCTGGGCAGTTGGCCCAAAGTCCGCGAGCATCAACCCAATTGCATATGACGTCCTCGACGAACACATATTAATGGCGGATCCTATGTCGACAAGAACTATCGGTATCCACTTGTCTTTACACTCGACGAGATGTAGAGAGGTTTGTTGTGATTTGCGCCCTCAGGCGGCAGTTCCTTATCATAAGAGGTCAACGTCGGGGAAGCTCCTCCCGGAAATACCAGTCCTACCAGTTGTTCAGGCGTGGTATCTATTGAAAGTTCGGCCTTATCCATTGTAGAAAGGATAGCTTGTCTATGTGCTCTTGAGGCCATAAGCAGTCCCCAGATTGAGATGTCTACTTGTATCTTCTTGAGCTGTTTCAGTACAGTCTCCTTCTCGAGCAGCTTATCTTTCTGCTTATCCACCTCCTTGTCCTTTCCGGACGCCTCTGGTTGATCTAAGTGCGGGGGCTTGAAATATTACCTGCTCCTAGTCATGTGGTCAACTTCGCCAACATACATGGTATCATCCGGCTGGCTTTGCCCCCAGTCTTCATCGGTGTGGGCAAGATATAGGTCATCATCTTCCCACCACATGCCATGGGCATCCAACAGACACCTGTTCGGCTTCATTACTGTGATACCCCTGTCCCGCAGTATGTTAATTGGTCCTTAATTTGAGTATGATTATGTGTTTAGCATGATTTTATGTGCCATTATATGGATATATGTGATTTTGAAATTTTATCTGTTCACCGTAGGAATATCTGTTTGAATAATCTGCTTTGGAAATTAAATTAAGGGCCTTATCGGCCACAGAACCCGAAATTGATTACGCCATTGTGATTAGCATAATTTTTAGAGCCTACGGTGAAGTTTAATTGAAAAATTGATTCGGACCAGATTAAGTTGATTAAATTAACGTATTAGTGCCCAATCACTCTATATAATATATTATGACTTAATGGGGCACTATACACTCAATACCCTCTCTGTTATTCTTCTTGGCTGAATTAAACTCAAGAGGTAGAGGAGGGAGTCGGTTAGAGAGAAGGAAAAGAGGAGAGTTGAGTGTTTTGGCTCAAATTGTGAAGAATTGAAGAATTAAACTCAAGAATTACTATAGTTGGAAGATTGAGCCTCTAGGTAAGCATTTGGTCTTGAATTCATAAGTTTGAAATTTTGATCTTATAAGTTCAAGGGTTGTTTGTGATCAAGAGCATGTAATGAGTTGATTTTTGTTGAGTTTGGAGTCTTAGAACTCATGCATATAAGAATTACTTTGAAATTGCATGTTTGAGCTTGACACACATGATTCATGTAGAGTTTTGGTTAAAGCTCATGTTATAATCACCATCTGTACCATTTGAACTCAAATTGGGAGCCAAAACATACATGCATGTTTGATTTTTGGAAGAATGGAGCTTATATGGAGTTTGTAATATAGGAGTTTTGTTCATACTTAAGAAATGAGAGTTGTTTGGGAATTAGATGATGATTTTGAACAAATTGATGTAATATCCTTACACTCTCGTACAATATAATGTGTTTATATGTTTTTGGGATCAAAATCATGAGTTGAAGCCTTTGAACATCGAAATTGAAGCTCAAGAACTCAATCTGGAATTTCCAGAATTTTGACTTTCGCTCGAGCGGGGGAAGGGCCGCTCGAGCGGAGAAATCGTGCTTCCAGCACTTTTTGCAGAGTTGGATGTCCGCTCGAGCAGGATATCTCACGCTCGAGCGGGGAGTTTTGCAGACAAGCCTTCCACTCGAGCGCTCTATGCCATGCCCGAGCGTATTTTTCATGCAACCAGTACCTTTACAGGCCTTAACGGTCCGCTCGAGCGGGGAATTTGACGCTTGAGCGGGGACCCTGTTCTCTGAAATTTTATATGCTTGTTCTGTGTTTTGTTTTCCATTTCCTTTCACTTGAAAGCACTCTTAGGCATGTGTTAAGCATTGTAAATGAGTTAATGAGATAAGAATAAAGCCTAAAGAGGAATATGTGAATTAAAGAACGGGTTGAATTGATAATGACCCTTTTGTGTTCATGGAATGTGTAGGGTCAAGCTCCAGGGCGAATCCACACGCTGATCACTGTGAGTAATATCGATATTCGAATAATTGTGAATGTCCAATTGTTTATTCCCTTATAAGCTTTATGAATTGCTGATTGGGATTGTGGACAAAAGTCTGACATGAAAGTAACTGGACCTAAGGTCGTTTTGATAAAAATAAATGAACCAGAGGTCGTTTTGATAGAAATGAATGGACCAGAGGTTGTTTTGATAAAAATGAATGGACCAGAGGTCGTTTTGATAGAAATGAATGGACCAGAGGTTGTTTTGATAAAAATGAATGGACCGAAGGTTGTCTTGATAGAAATGAATGGACCGAAGGTCATTTTGATAGAAATGAATGGACTGAAGGTCGTTTTGACATGAATGAGTGGGCCGAAGGCCGTTTCGACATAAATGAATGGACCTAAGGTCGTTATGACACGAATGTATGGGTCGAAGGTCGTTTTGACGTAAATGAATGGGCCGAAGGCCGTTCTGACATAGATGAATGGGCCGAAGGCCGTTTTGACATGAATGGAAATTTGATTGGGCCAAAGGCCAATATGTTTGGGACTATAGTCATTTGATCCGAATTTCGTATAAGTGTATATATGTTAAGCAGAAATATGCATTGGGCCCAAGGCCGTTTAGAGCATGTTGTTCTTCATATTGCTTATGTAATTTATGTATTCGATATTATTCACTAGGCTATCGCTCACGCTCATTCATGTGTTTGTAGGTGAGCCGAGGGAAGTCCAAACCCAGCCCCAGCGAAGTCTGCCAGGAACAACATGAGATTTTGGAGAGTCAGCCTGGTGTCTCACGTACGAGACCCATCCTTGCCATTTTGTTATGTATTTATAGTTTGTCGTGTTGGCAAGGACTTTGTGTACATTTGTATATAGTTTTGATATGGGTTGACTCAGTTTGGATGATCCTGTCTGTAAAGGATTTTGTGATACTGTACTTGTTGTGGGTTATTAACGTATATGAGTATGGTTTGTTTTGTAGTGCATATAAACACGACTCTATGGACAAAGTTTTTGATTATTGCTTCCGTTTGGACCCCTTTACTCTGTCGAGTTATGTCTAATTTGATTTGAGGCCGTAGGTAATCTCAGGATTATTGGCCGGTTACGTCCTTAACCCATAGGGGCGGGTTCGGGTCGTGACAGTTACAACTATTCCTGTGCCTGCAGCACCTTTCGTTCCTGTGCTCGCAGCACGTTCTGTTCCTGTGCACACAGCACGTTCTATCCCCGCAGGGGCTTTGGCCTTTCTGGCCCTCTCAAAATCTTCGATCCTTTCCTGCTCAAACTGCTTCAGTGCAGCTTGTTGTTCAATTTCTTCTGTACCCAAACTGCCCGTATTCTAAGCAAAATTCTTAACATCGGTGCTCTCCGGCGGTGCATCCAAATTCTCGGCCCTTCCGGCCACTGTTGATGTCCCCGTCCCTGACGGACCTTGTTCTGGCTGAGGTTGTTCAACAACACCCGGCTGGTCGTCAAGCCACCTAGTAGACTCTACTGACCCATCCAAATCAAACCAGTTAACTGTCACGTCTCCTGGATCTTATTCATTGAAAAATTGAAGGTTAGCAATGTCCTCTTCCAAATCCGCTAGGTCATCTAGCCCCTGATTAGGTCCATCCTCCCGTACTACACTAATCTCTGCCCCTACTGGCAATGCCACATTCGGCCTAGCCTGGCCTGCTGATGTAATGTAACCGCTCAGGTTGTACATGAAGCTCGCAGACCCCTCAGGCTCTGACTGATCATTCCCATCTGTTCCCACTATCGACCCAATTCTATCTTTGATAGCCACCACTACCGTTTCAGGCTGGGTTTGGGAGATGTCCAATATGCACAAGTTAGTGCTGTCAGGAATGAACACCTTCGGCTTGGATAGATGAGAAGGGGTGATATATATACTAGGGTCGTATGACTAGGGGTGTAATCGAGTCGAGCTGAGTCGAGTTTATCACTGTTCGAGCTCGGCTCGACTTATTCTGAAGATGTTCGAGCTCGGCTCGAACTCGAAACGAGCCCCAATATATTGGCTCGAGCTTGGCTCGCACAAAATTCGTCTAACTCGAGTTCAGCTCATTGTGGCTCATTAGCCAAGTCAAACTAATGGAAGACATGAAGCCTACTACACTACACATAAATAGAGATCCATTTACCTGAACACCATTGTGTAGAGACGATGTGGGACAAAAATTGTTTGACATTGGATACACTTGTTTTGTTGCTGAGAGGACTTGCACAAGAAAGTCCCACACCGGTCCAAGACAGAAGTGTGGTCAAGAATGAGTGCTTATAAAACTCCCCCACATGGCCCAATATTTCTCCACTCAAGAAAAGCTAATAATTCGAGAATTGCTATATATATATAATATAATATATAATATATGTGTGTGTTTGTACGCATATATATTATAGAAAATAAACTTGTGGAGTTTAAATTTTATTAATTAAATTTACGCATATATAATAGGAAAAAAAAATTGAAAAGTTTAATATTTTGTTAATTATATTTATGTACATATTATATACTTATATATAAATAATATATAATATAAATACATATATCTAAAATATAGTTTGCTATATATATATATATATATGTGTGTGTGTGTATAAATAATTCTGATAAAGGCCAAATCAGAATTCATTACAACTATCGAGCTCGTTTATTTAGTAAGCGAACCGAGCTTAAACGAGTCTTAACGAGCCGAGCTCGAGTTTGTTCATGAACAGCTCGGTTCATTTGCAGCCCTACGTATGACACAACCCCAGTTTGGATCAAATTGATGCGTTTGGAAGGTAGAGCTTGGTTATGTGGTGGGAGAGGGTTGGTTGTGACATTCGGTTTCTCTAGAGGCATGATCACCCTATTATCGACGAGATCCTGAATCTCGTGACACAATCGAAAGCACTGGTCGGTGTCATGACCATGTTGTTGGTGAAAGGCGCAATACGACGGGTGATGGGAGGGGGGAAGTTTTTCTGGCAATGGTCGCGGCTCTAGGGGCTTCAAGTGCCCTTTCCTGATCAAAACCCCCAAAGCCTTGGACAAAGGCATGTATAGTGGAGTAAAGGTTCTTTGGCCTCGGGGTGAAAACTTGGTTGTTTGTGAGCTACTTCCGGACGCACCGGTGAATGGGGTAGCTGTAAGGGTTCTTGAGGTGGTGGTGGTGACCATACCCACATCTGAACCTCTGGCAGCTGCAGCACTTCTTGTGCCTGCATTCGCACTGCGGTTGAATGCCCTCTTGGGCCGCTCTCTTTCATGATCAACGAGGCCCTGCTTCATAGCATCCTCAATCTGCACCCCTATCTCATGTAGATCTACAAAGGTGGGGAGTGGGAGGACGATCATCTTCTACATGAGCTTGGGCTAAAGGTTGCGCATAACCATCCGAATCTGATCTTTGTCCACAGGCCTGATTTTCATCATCGAGGCCTTAGCCCTTCAGCGGGTCACAAAATCGGAGAAGCTCTCCTTCAGCTCTTGCCTAGTTGTCTTGAGATCATGAGTTGTGATCTCGATCTGTGTATTGTAGGAGTATTGAGCTACAAAGGCCTCAGCCATCTCCTCCCAGTTCCTCTTAACAGAGTCCTCCAGCTTTGCATACCAAATAGCCGCTACACCCGACAGGGTCCGGCCAAACAGAGAAAGCTTCTGCAATCTGGAGAGGCCCATCGGCTATAGTATATCCGAAAACAGCCGCATATGCACCATAGGATCCCTAGACCTATCAAAATGATCTATGTGCGGCATTTTAAAATGGTCTAGCAGAGTCACGGCCGAGTCGGTGTACCCATCCTCAATATCCGGAATGGACCTCACACCTTGAGACTTCTTGAACAGCTTTTCAAGCTTGCTCACTTTTAGGGCTGTCGGATCCACCTCGAACTCAAACGGTGTATCCCCTAGGTTGGTCTGTGCTTTGGATAGCTGGGGTAGGATTGGGGGCGGGGTCGACCCCGTTGGATCGTCCGTATTATCCTGGACGTGTGTGGTCTCCCCAAGTATGGGAACTCTTGGTGGGGGAGGAACCTGGTGCGAAGCAGATGCTCCGGCTTGCTGCGGTGGTTGTTGTTACTGCAGTCTAGTAATCAACTCTACCTGTTGGGCCATGACCTTGGCCTGACGTGTGACAAATTCTACTTTACGGGCAGCATCCTGCTGCATGGCTTTTATACTCTCCTAGAGCTGACGTATCATCTCCTCTATACTTGCCATATTATGCTGATCTAGCTGAATAACTGATATATCTGTCCCTGTAGTAGAAATTGAGGCCTCAGCCTGACTGTTCACTGGTGGGGTAGACCACTGATCTGGCGACCGCTGTACCGATACACTGCGCCTTTTTGACCTTCGTCTGGTAACCGGGGGTAAAGAAAGGAACACTGCTTGTTCGTCTATCAGATCCCTGGATCGATTAAGTCTACGACCTCTAACCCAAAGTGCTCAGGGAATATCTACCTGGTCGGATGCAATGGTGTTAAACTACCTTGCAAAAAGATAAATAAAGCATAATAAGGAAACAATGAACAGAAAAACAGACAGCAAAATAGCTTAAATAAAGACAATACACAGTTGGCAAACACAATCTGAATGAACTGTTCTCAACCACTGATCACGGTTCCCCAAATCACTGCCCCAAATCTGAATCTGATACCCGTAGGTAAAACTGATTCCCAAATACTGATGCCCGCAGGCCCGGTACCCAAACTTGTAAACTGATACGTGCATGCCTGTAGAGGCCAAATCTAAAAGCACATAACAAGCAAGTGAGAGCCAAAACACCCCTATGGAGGGGTAGGGTTTCCCTGTCTTATTGTCAGGAGCTAGGGTTTCACTACACACGCAGCAGCTTCAAACAACCTATAATCGGGTAAGCAACCTATCCTAGCTTGGAATGGTCACTACAGTTTCCGATATGCACTAGGTCGAATGGTCAAAAAAGGGTGCCCCGGTGAAAACCGGGATTTGTGTTCCCGTCGTGGCAGAGCCCGCAACCGATCAGCCTTATGGCACGCTTCTCAAAGCATGCCTCCGGCAAACCATTCAAGAATAGCATACGGCAAACACGGTGTCCTAGGCGCACCAATGCACATGCAATGTAAAGAGACACATAAGTGTAGTCAAAACAAGATATCATGAGTTCGAGTTAAGTTCTCTAAATCCCTAGCAAAGTCGCCTGAAACTGTAGACGTGCCCAAACGTCCTGGCCTCGCGCGCGAAGGCGCGAAAATCTGTTTTGTTCATTGAACTACTACAGTTTGGACTCAAATGTCGCGGTTCTGAATCTAATCTCGCAAAGTGCAATGCAAGACCGATAAATCACCAAAGAGTCTAAATCCAGCAAATCGTTTTGGAAAACTGATTTTTATAAAGAAATACCAAACATGGACTGCTTTGCCAGATACAGAGTCGCCACCTAAATATTTTATTTTGAAAAAATTTAGGAAACCCTGACTCATGCCTAAGGCCACGTGTCCATCATCACCAAAGTTGCCTTGGCTCGGGAACTTGGGTACGAGAAGGGAAGGTCATGCAATGAGCACCCCCGCTCTTTACTAACATGATATTTTGTTTTTGAAAACACATGCGTTCTTATTCCGGTTATTAGCCTAGAACTACTATGTGATGTGCACAACACACAATTATAGACTAGATCGCCTAAGTTGGAACAAAACATCTCATGTTTGTTTGAAAATGGTTTGAAGGTGCTACTCGTAAGTAGGCTAAGATGTGGATTTGCCACCCTCAAGTGGGCTTAGAAAGACATGATTTTGCCACTCTCAAGTGGGCTTAAAACACACATTTCAATGAATTGTTCCAATTCAAGTAATCCAACCTTCACCCACAGACATTTAGGTAGTTATATCATTTAAGCAAATAGCCTCATGGCAAGCATGCTGACATGGCAACATACACATCTCATGCAGTATGCTAAAGCGTAAACACTCACAGTGTACTCCGAGCAAAAAAGGAAGCTAGTTAGTAATCAATGCATGATCCTAGCTATGTCAAGAATGCCTAATGCAACACATGCAAAATACAACTAAGATAGGCTCGGCTATTCTAAGATGACATATGAGATGCAACTTGATGCAACTTGATAATCATGTATTCAAATCGGTATTGAAATACAATGCAGTTAGTATGATGCGCCGTGCCTGGTACATGTAGTACAGATGAATGGATGCAAACATGCTGTCATAAGTATGCTAATTGAAACATGACCTAGAACTAACCATCGTAAGCACTTAAGTAAAAAGGAGAAAGACGTGGGGTTGGAAGACATTCACACACTCACGCACACTTATTACAAAATTCGCCCTCTCGACGGAGGGTCCGAATAAATAATACAAACCAACTAATTAATTAACTACCCTAGCTAATTAATTATTACAAAACTCTTAACTAATTAAGCAAATTAATTAAGTTACAAAAACCAACTAAGTAAGGAAGGACAAAAGCTAAATTGAGCTGCCACAGCTCTGCCTCGGAATGATAAATGATGCATGCTCGGTCGAGTCCTCCCAGAAATTCGTTGCCATGCCTCATGTTGCCTCTGTTTGCACTGTTTTAGACTGCTGAAAACTGTGCCAACTTCTGAAACACTTCTGATCCACCTCATGGATATGCTGAGAGGTCATCGGCCATATGGTATGGTCATCGGCCAAAGAAAAGGGGTCATCGACCGCTTATGAGTTCATCGGCTAAAAATTGTTAGCCGATCGGCACTGCAGATAGCCGATCGGCCATCTCTTCCTGCAAACTGCTTCTTTTGCTGCAGCAGTGTACAAACAAGGGCATGGCAATACATTTGCAAGAAAATGTTGTACAACTACACCCCTTATCATGTTTGAGACTCAAAGGAGTGTAGTGCTCGACTCTCGAGCCATCAATCATGCATTTCGATGCATGATGGCCAAAGAGGCCGAGTTGCACAATTTAATGTGAATGAAATGCACAAAAACACATGAATGCCTCACACTCTATCATGTTGGATCAAGAGTGTCGGCGACCGAGGATTGAGACACGTTTCATCACTTCAAGTATGAAACGCCCCTCGTTCCTCGTGTTTGGCTTGACACCCCAAACCAAACACAATGCAATGCATGCAACATGGAGATGCGATACAATGCAGCATAAGCATGCCAAATGCAATATGACTCAAGCATGCACACAAGGCTAAGGTAACAAATATGCAACAATCCAATGTGACCAAGCATGCAAAATGCAATGCAACCTAAACATGCAAACATACAATATAATAGGCATGCAACAACAATATCAACAACAAGCATGCAACAACATGCAATGCGATAAGCATGCAACAACACACAAACCGCATGATCTATGGACTTATACTGAAAATGGATAGACCTCAGCCATGCCAAAAATAGTGGCCAAAATGCTATGGAAATGAAGCATGAAAGCATATACAAATACGCATGCTAAATGGCCCAAGAATTAAGGCATAAAGAGAACAACTCTCAAGAGCACTTAAAGGGTAAGGAGCATACAAGTGTGACAACACTACATGCTCTGAAATGATGTTACGAATGATGCCAAATCAACCAAACAATGCAAGTATGGCATGCAAGAAAGCTCAAAGCTTGAGGCTAGCAAAGGGGTTTAAACTATGGCCATGCAAAGCAAGCCCCAAAGGGAAAAGGGCAACCAAAACAGTCCCAAGACAGGTCAAGATAAAACCAAAAGCAAGCTTGAACCTAGCCAACACAAGCTAGAACAAGAGTCCAAAAGGCATGAGGCATGTAAGGCTAACAAGGGGTATTATACTACACCTATTACAACCAAACATAGCATGACTTAACCAATAAAAATCAGAGTAATGGCATGTCAAAATGAGCCTCAAAACCCATTAGATGGCATCCTAAAAGCCTAAATATGATGGCATGCACAATGATCCACTCTTAAGGCATAAAACACCAAATCTCCAAAACATTAAAAGAGTGACAAAGGCAAGTGTATGGCTACACTACATGGACTGAAATCACATATGAAATGATGCCAAATCATGAAAATGGTCTAAGCAATGCATGCTAATGACTTGGACACTCAAAGCTAACAAGCTAGATTGAACTATGGCTATACAAAATAGTGCATGCATGAGTAAAACAATGCAAATCAGAGCTAGAGCATGGTAAAATAAGGCTAAAAGCTCCTTTGAGTTGAGCCAAAGTATGCAAGAATGATGGTCTAAACACATGATGCATGTTAAGGCAAATGAGAGGATTGCAAGACAAGTGCATGGAGCATGCAAGAGACTATTAAACCAACCTTAGACAGAGGTATAACATGACAAAATAACATCAAATACTTGCTAAAATGGCGCCAAAACATGCTAAGCAAACATGCTACTATTATGAGCCATTTATACTAGTATGCAAGACACAAAGAGAGGGGGTGTCCCTCTCTTATTCAAGACTCCAAAACCACCTTTCCACCACTGAAAATCCTTTGGATTTCAGTGGTAGAAAGGTCAAAACATGATGGTCCCAAAGCTCAAAAAGAAAGGCACAAAACAAGGCCAAACAAGGCCTAAGAGGGGGTAAACAATCCCCAACCAAAAAGTGACCTAAGACAATTATCATAAGCATGAAAAATTAGAACTTTTTACAGTTTAGAGTTAAGCTTAAAACAATATACAAATAGGTCTAAAAGCTTAAGCCAAAATAGGGGATTAAAAGGTAGTTTACTCACCCTTGAAGAACACCTTCAAGAACACAACTCCAACACCTTTTCTAAGCTTAAACCACTCCAAGAACTCTAAAACCAACTCCTAAGGACCTCAGCAACCAAAGGATGGTGTTCTACTAGGTGTTTGTGTGCAATAGTATGAAGATTCTACACTTTTGAGCACAAACAAGGGTAAAACAAGAGAGAGAGGTAAAATATAGAGAGAAATAGATATAGAACTTGTATCTCCAGATTTTAAAACCTCTGGAAAGGGAGGGGAGGGTCCCTTCTTATAGAATTTAAATTCTCAAGCTTGTTCAACAAGCTTGAGTCTTGAATGCAATCCTTCCATACACGTGTATGGAGGATGAGAATTGTGCCCACCAGCTGTCACAGCTGACACAAAATATCTGCAAAAAGTAGATGGAAAAGTATCGGCTTAAAAATATGGTCGATCGACCAAAAAAAGTGCCGATCAACCAAAAAGAGTGCCGATCAGCCAACACTTATGGCCGATAGCAATAAAAGAAGGCCGATGGCACAATGCCTTAGCCGATGGGTTGAGGGGATGGCCAGCAAGCCACCCTCTTCCCTCAG
This sequence comes from Camellia sinensis, assembly GCF_004153795.1. Lineage (NCBI taxonomy): Eukaryota > Viridiplantae > Streptophyta > Magnoliopsida > Ericales > Theaceae > Camellia > Camellia sinensis. The sequence continues at coordinate 343,994 of NW_021027082.1, read as the reverse complement.
AAGTAAAAACACAAGTCCTTGGTCCACAACCAAGCACAAAACAGACAAGTTGAGAGATCCTGAGGCAAGGCGGCAGTCGAGACTTCCGGGAACTCAAAACGAACACGAGCATGGATGATCATCGAGTGTTCAAACGATGACGTCCAAGTCTTGAGGACAGTCAAAAATGGGGTGTCTACACCGTGGTTCAGGGCTCTGAGGTGGTACAGAATTTAACGACTGAGTAATTTCAGAAGGAGCCGTCTGGTTGGCCACGTTTCCGGCTTTAACCCACGAGGCGTTATCTTCTACTTTATAGTACTCCTCAACTTTCTTCATCAACGACCAGACTATTTTGGGGGGCCGTCTGGTCAAAGAGCTGCGGAGGGCACTATCGGGATATAACCCCAACTTGAAGGCGGTAATGGCCATGGAGTCATTGCAAGCATCATCTGCCAAATTAAAACACTCCTTATACCGCGCTGAATACGCACGAAGGGTTTCCCCCGGTTAAATCTGCATTGCCCAGAGGGAATCGGCTTGCTTTGGCTGGACCTCATTAGTGATAAACCATGCCCTGAAGGATTTTTGGAGTTAGTGGAAGCTCTTGATCAAAGTCGACTCCAGTTTATAATACCACCTGACAGCCAGTGGTCCCAAACTGCTTGGAAATATTCTGCACGTGAGAGTCTCGTCGTCTGCATGCAGCGTCATGGGTTGCTTGTAATGGCGGATGTGATCGGTGGGGTCTGATTTACCGTCGTACAAGCTGAATGACGGTGCTTTGAATTTCTTGGGTAGCACTGCCCTTGCAATCCGTCGTACAAAGGGATCGTGCTGGTCTTCTTCGTCTGAACTGTTTTTTCTTCGCTTATGCCTTATACGTGAACTCTCTTCAGAGGAACTGGTAGTTTTGGGTCGTCCCTTCTTGTTGGGCTCTGGGGATAATGAGTCGGAGTCACTATCAGTGTCTTGTTGTCCTCAGAGGTCGTTCCGGATCTTGGCGTACAGCTTGTTTGGACTTCGCCACTTCCAAGGTCAGATCCTGACGGAGACGTTCGTTTTCAGCGATCATGTTCTCCAACCTCTATTCGTTTTGCTTTGCTTGTTCCATGATCGCTTGCATAGTCTCAAGCGCTGAAATCGAGGGTGAGGTGAAGTTCAAGGCGCGTCGTGCGACGATAGTCTCCAGTCCAAGCATGTTTGGTGGAGTGAGGTCGTCTCTTTGTGTGGTTTCGTCAGTGACTATCGGAGGGTCTTCCGTTACGTCCGTCATGGATGTATTTGAGTATTTCCACAGACGGCGCCAATTGTGGGGAAGTGGTTTAGAAATACTCTTCTGATCCTAGAGGACGCTCGTGATCCTCAGCTAGCCACCTGAAAAGAAATGAACACTCCGGTCGGGGGTGCCGGAATTAGCACTCCGACGGATAAGTCAGTCTTTACTCTCTTGATTGCTTGTATCTTAAGTTAAGCATACTAGTTCTCACGTACCTTTCTCTAACTGATGATCCTGTATTTATATTATTCTCTTTGGGCCTTAGGGCCAGGCCCATCCTCGATCCTTTACATGTACTTCTACTCGATCATTGTTCTACTAGTTAGAATGCTGATTATTTTATTCAGCTCTTCAATTGACTAGGATCAATGCCAAATAAAGGTTACGTCCTGGACTGGGCTCATCCATTCGTCCCTATTGATCCAATAATATTCGGCTCCCACAGATTTATATATATATATATGATAGATTGTAGTCCTAAAATCTATCTTGAACGATTTATATATTTATATATATATATATATATATATTAAAATCTGTCTTTTAAATATATGAGTAGAGACAGATTTCAGGATTGATAAATATATTTTGGGACTGCAATTCTACATTGAATATATGATAAATAAAAGACTACAATGTATATATATATATATATATATGAGTAGAGACAGATTATATTTGTATTTTTGTTTTTCTGTTTGTGTTTTTTTTTTTTTTTTTTTTTTTGTGTTTTGTTTGTTAAGCGATTAATGAAATTTAATGAAATTGCTTGTTAATCAGTTAATGAAATTTGTGTGTAATTTTCTAAACAGAGTCTTTTTGTTTTCATTTTTATTTTCTCTTCAAATCATCCCATCCAAACAGGCAGGCAACTGTTTAAATTTTTCCCCCCATTCATTGGAATATGTTACTCTTTTAAATTTTTAACTAAATGCACTTTTAGTCATAAATTTTGATTCTTGAAATTATTCACTATCAATAGAATTTCTAGTTTGGGATTTGTCATCACTAGTGATTTGGAAATATTTAAGAATTCTTTCTTTGGTGCTGGTGTTGTGTGCTAATCTGCTGATGTATGCTCTGGTCTCATCACTGCTGATGTCCGATTGGTTGTTGCTCAGTCTATGGTGTTGCACTGTATAATGTTGATGTATGATGCTGCTGTTGGAGTCTTGGTCTTTTTGCTATTCTGTCTCTTTGCCTTGTGGGTGTCATGGTCTGATCAATTTTGCACTGGTCTGATTGATTTGGCTCAGGTCTTGTGACATGTAACAGATACTTGGTTAGGTGTAGAGGGTCACTAGTCTTTGACTTTACTTGCCCATTTGAGCATTTTAATGGACCATCAGTATATGCTCAGGTGTTGTGTTTGGTCTCACCAATTCGGTTTCTATTTTTGAATGGTTGGTTGTTAGTTTGTTTGATGTCTGTATTGGTTGTTGGTTTGTTTGATATTTGCTGTCTGGCTTGATGCTTGATGCTGCTGTTGTTTTGTGGTTAAGGAATGTGTCTAAGGGCTACTAATAGATTTGGTGTAAGGTCTGATTCTGTATAGGCTGTTGTCTAAGGTCTGGTGTAAGGCTATTTGATCAGTGTGGACTGTGCAGCTATTATGAGGCTATTTTATTGTTCTGGACTACTTTTCTGGTTCTGTAGTTGTGTTTTGTTTTTTGTTGTTCGTTTCTTTCCTTTAGTTTCTTTTTGATTGGTTTCTCACCAATCTTGGGTCAAGTGTTTGCAAATAATTGTGCTTCCTTAGCGGTGCCAATCTAGTTGGAATTGTTAAGGTTAGCGTTGATGCTTTTTGCACTTCCCTCTTTGAGGTCGTTTCATACAAACTCATTACATGACATTCATTATTTTTTTTTCTCTTCATAGTATAGTTACAAGTTTAATGTTTTGAATATATATTAGTTTCACAATTTTGAATTTCTAATAAATAAATAAAATTAAAAATTTAACCATTGAATCAGATTTTATGATTGATAAGATGGTGATAACATAGTTTCTTCTTCCTTTTTCATTTATGTATATAAAAAAATGAAGACAGGACATACGTATCCTTATATGTTTTTTGACATTCATTTCATGCCCACTCTCCATTAATTTCATGTATAGTGCAATTTTAATTTGAACTTTGATTTACAATTCAAATGTTATAGGTTATTGGCTAATGCAAAGAGATAAAAAAAAGTTGCAATCATTCGTTGGAGGCAATTACTACATCAAGAAAGCTTTGACTATATTTTAGGGCATTTTTAATTTATTTAGAGAATTTTGGCACTTTTTTTTTGTTAAATTTGTGGCTGTTAGAAGCTTCACATTTTTTACCTAATGTTTTGAACATTCATGATATGACAAACACTTAGATAACTCAAGGAACTATTTGACATGTAAACAAAATAAGACCAAATGCGATGATTAGGGATGGCTGCTGTGTTTGGTTTCAAAATCTCAATTTTGTGTCTAACTCAACAAAGAAATACGTCAAATAGCTAAAATAGATGAATATGCTTTTCCAAGAATAACTAAACTAATATGTAACAATTTCAAGACCACAATTTATATAGCAATTGTAATCTATATATCAATTTCATCACTTACTATATGATTTTTTTTCACCCTTTACTCTAAATTGCATATTTTACTTGAATAGTAATTCTTGTTTATCACTTACTATTGTGATGTATCATTTGGTCATGAAAGGGATGTGGAACCATAATCTTGTAAATTCTCTAATCCAAAGGAATTTTACATAACCATGGCTTTGTAGGTGACCAAATATGGACAAGAGTTGGATGTTACTTAAGAATAGGATGAGTTCCCAATATCGAGATGGGGTGAAGGCTTTTGTTCAATTTGCAATGATGAATGCAGGGCCAAATGATAAGATTCGTTGCCCTTGTATGGACTGTTTAAATTGTGAACGACATACTAGTAAAATTGTGGAGTATCATTTAATTGTGAAAGGGATGTCCCCTTCTTATAAGACTTGGGTGCATCACGGGGAATCTGTTCCCATGAATCAATCTCATGCATTGAATGATGACAACCACAATGACTTTGGAAGTGTTGGGGATAGAATAGAAGCAGACACAGGCGAAGATCAAGATGAAATTCTAAATTTGTTAGAAGATGTTTACATGGGGACTACCATAAATGATGATGAAAATGAAAAGGATGAGGAGGACGATGACAATGACAATGACGATGATGTGGCTAACAATGTTGAAAAAGAGGGCATACCCAACTTTAACAAATTGTTGAATGATGCTCAAAGAGAGTTGTACCCTGGGTGTCGTAAGTTTTCTCTTTTATCATTTGTTGTTAAGATACTTCATGTGAAGGTGTTGAACAAGTGAAGCAATAAGTCTTTCAACATGTTGTTGGGGATATTAAAGGACCTTCTACCAGTAAGTGATCAAGTGATTCAATCTTCTGCTCATAGTTAGTGAATTCTTCCCACGGAAAGATTGCGCTACAACTGGGTGTGTAGCAAATCTGCAGCTAACATCAGTTGATGATGCTTTGTTGGGGAGTTTGGACGTGATAAGATCTGTCCAGATGATGGAGTGGAATATCTTGCCCCATTCTAGTTCGTGCTTCGCACTTTGCTTGATACCTCGTTGCTTGGAGGATGTGAGAGCTTTCTGCCCTCAGTTGTGCCCTTTTCTGGCAGGTAGAGTACCCTTCTTGGCAAGTATGTTGACAATGGGAAAGACAAGAAGCCTGACTCAACTGTGCCCCTAGTTCATCATTTTGACCATTTTTTAG